>JANAVB010025399.1:15289970-15493278 GCA_029216955.1 Iris pallida | reverse complement strand
CTACTTTTCTTTCTCCTCTACTTCTCATTTATTTCTTACAATTCTCTTCTTCCTTCTTCCACACAACTCCCCAACCAATAGGCAAGTGCACCTGTCAACAAATAAGCAACCCAATTTTATTTGTTCATTTGATAGATTAGGACATGTAGTCAACATTAGAACTTGACATTTTGTGATTTGAGCTTCATTCTTCTAGATCTAGGTTTTAAACCATTTTCGAAAATCCTTGGTTTTGATCTATATTAAACTTTGATTTTTGCTTGTTTGATGCTTCCATGTGGAAGAGAATTCAATTTTACTCAAGTTAGAATTTGAAAATCTAGATTTGGTTTTGATTTGACAAAAATATGAAGAATTGAAGTTCTTGGTGTCCTTGGACTGTTCTCGGCCAGGAAGAAGAACAGCCCCCTGCCTTGCGCTTTTTAGCGCATGGCCGATTGTGCACCCCTGGCCTGTGCCTTTAGGCATGGCCGTTTGCGCAGTCACTTGGCCAGCGCTTTGCGCTGCGCTAGACTGCGCTGGCGCAAGCTAGCCGTGCACAATCCAGCCATGCGCAAAGCAACCCCTGCGCAATTCACTTCTGCGCAAAACCGCTCCTGCGCAATTCACTTCTGCGCAGACCACCTTGCGCAAGGTAACCCCTGCGCAGTCTACCCTTGCGCAAGGCAACCCTTGCGCAAGACAACTCTTGCGCAGCTCTTCCATGCGCAGTACACACCCCTGCGCAGACCTACCCCTGACCCCCTTGCACAACCTACTTGTCTATGATGAATTTGTTTATTTCTTGATTTGGCTCTTCTATAGTCCTATTTTATATTAGTATTTATTAGGTATTTTACGCCCATTTTATATCCTTACGCCTTTTGTCATGAACCTGATTTTACTTAATATGTTTGGAATGTCTATTGTACATGCATGGTATGGCAAGGACCTAGCATAACACGACAGTGACCCGTAGTGGTGCACTCCTAACATGACCAACCTGACTGATAGTGGCCCGTCGTGGCGCACTCCTGACAGTACCCTGACATAATTATCTTGATAACTTGATAGTGGCCCGTGGCGGCGCACTCCTGACTTGACTTGTAACTTGTAACTTGACTTGACTTGCCTTGACACCGTGGGTGCTCCTGCTTGCTTGCTTGTACAATCCACTTGTCTTGTCTCGCATCATGTCTAGGACGTGACTTCCTGGGTACCACGGCCAGGGACTCGCGCTAAATCGGATTAGGCTAATGATTAGATCA
Organism: Iris pallida; assembly: GCA_029216955.1. NCBI lineage: Eukaryota > Viridiplantae > Streptophyta > Magnoliopsida > Asparagales > Iridaceae > Iris > Iris pallida. The sequence goes on along the minus strand of JANAVB010025399.1, from coordinate 15,492,031 downwards.
AACTAGAACATGGAGAATTCTCAGTCACAGGCAATCTCGTTATCTGGGCGCTTTAATGGACTTGTAGCTTGCCGACGAGTAGAGCACATTTCCAGCACACTGTCAGTGTTGCACTCTCTAAGTCACCTAAGGGTACATTCGTCTCCCGGGCGATGTACCCAACTATAACTCTCAACCCGCGGAAGGATAACTGGATGGTCTGCAGGGCTTGGGACTGGGAGTTTCTCACTTGCATCTTGTTAGTAATTAGGCTTGTGATAACCTTAGTTAGTTAAAGTAGTAAGCCGTAGTACTTGCTTGGCCGATTGTGAATGAATGGTGTCCAGCCCTATCTAAGTCTTGTCTAGCCTTGTACCTGGAACTCTTGATCATGATTGTTTACTTATCTCTAACGATAAATGGGTAGAGGCAGTGAGCTATTCAGACGAAGGGTTACAATCCCGGTCCTTGTTTGGTTTAAGGATTGTAACCTGGCTCCCGGTACGTCCCTAGTCGTTATCGCCCTGTGTACTTTTATTACTTGTACTTTCCTTTATTCTTTATGTTCTGATATGCTGGCTTTTGTTCTTATTTGTGGCCTCCTTTGTGGCACTTGCTCTTTTTGGGGTTTGACCCAGCTGATTTTGTGTGGCCAGATTTCGGAGCAGCTCCCGAGGATCTACCCAGCTTCCAGCCCAATGGTGAACACTAGACGGAACCCGGGCTACGAGTGGGTTTTCCCTTTTTGTTTCACCCACTTATATGTAAATTTATTCTTTTGAGGCGTTTAGCCGACGAGCACCTGTTAGCTCGATGCACATTTACTTCTGTCTGCCTACGGGCTGTAAACATGATTAACAAATCCTAGGGTTGATCATGTACGACTGAACTTTTGCTAGTCCTATCATTTTGTACGACTAGCTTCATGATCATCCAATATGTAATATTTGGGACGCCTTATATATATATATATTTGATGCTCTAACATCTTGTAACTCTGTTAATTGCTTGAGATTGAGACAATAGGCTTGACCTTAAGAGACTGCTGGCTTGTAGTAAACCCTCATATCTAGACAGCCGTGACCGTATAGTTGAGATGTATTCTATTTCAATATACGTAGCTGGCTGTGTCTGCCCCCGCTCTCCAGTATTCTGGTTCTGGGGCGTGACATGGTTTAAGTGGTGGCCCATGCAGGTCTTGTCAATCAAGAAATGTGAGGGTTTGCCGAATAGATGTCTCAATCAATATTTGCCCTTGATCTCTGCTCGTATTTTCAAATCCCTGAGATTCTTGACCTGATCACATGCTTGTATCATTGATCTGTCCTGGTCCTTTCCTTACTGTTCCCTATGTCGTCTTCTTCAGCGGCATTACTCCCAGACCTGCCAACCAGCCAGAGGAAGCTCGACAAGCACCCCAGCGCCAGGAAGATCAAGCTCAGCACTCTGGAGTAGCCTCCCGAGTTATGCTTCCCGGAGGCTCGGAACCTCCAGTTCATGCAGCTCCGCCCGTTCAACCAGCTAGACAGGATGAGGGACCTTTGGTAGGGCTTATCAGAGAACTGCTTGCATCCCAAGATCGTCGAGGCGACGCCTTGCACCAGGAAGTTTATGATGCACTAAACCGAGGAGGTCCCCAAGGGAATCAGGCGGCCAACAGTTTCAAGCGCTTGAACCCTCCCTTCTTTGACGGCAGTGAAGATGCGATTGCCGCAGACGCTTGGCTTCAGGATATCGAGGTGGTTCTAGAAGCAGCTAGGACACCTGAGAATGAGAAGGTGGCGGTGGTACGCCTACAGTTGTTAGACTTGGCTCGCGATTGGTGGGCAGCTCAGGCCATGGGATTAGCAGCACCAGTCACTTGGGCGACGTTCAGAGAGAGATTCCAGACGAAGTACTTCGATGCGGTGGCACGGTACGACCTGCAGACCAGATTCACCAACTTGAAGCAAGGAGGCAGGACGGTCGACGGCTATGCGACCGAGTTTTCCAGGCTGAGTAGGTTCGCCCCCACTTTGGTGGCGACCGAGTTTGATAGGGCTCAGCGGTTCCAGCAGGGACTGCATTTAGAGATATTATTGGCTGTGGAGCAGTTCGAGCACCAGACGTTCGATGCAGTGTTGAAGGCAGCGAGGAGGCATGAGTATACCTCCCGAAGAATTATGGACAGGACCGGAGGCAGGGAAGCGGTCCCACAACCAGATGCACCAATCTTCAGCTCCAGCCCCGGCAGCTAGGGGTATAACCATTGGGACTCCGAGGCGGGCGGCCTCAGTGACGTCGGTTCAGCATTCGACCCCGACGTACCCGCAGCAGCAGAAGCAGAAGCAGTCTTCCGCGGTAGGATGTTCTCATTGCGGGAAGCCGGGCCATGTAGTGGCAGAGTGTCGTAGGGCACAGGGATTGTGCCTGGCTTGTGGAGGAGCAGATCACAAGATAGGGACCTGCCCGAATAGGGGAGGTCCATCATCATCCAACCTTTCTAGTTCTTCGGTGAGAGGACCAGCCCCAGTTCCAGTCCAGCAGCAGCAGCAACAGCAGTACCCGAGGCCATTGGCGCCTCAGGCCCAGGCCTTTCAGCAGCACAACCAGCAGCAGTTCACCCAGGCTCCAGCACAGAACCGACAGAGGGGTTTCCAGCAGAGGGGACCCGCAGCTAGAGGTCAGGCTATGATGATGACCATGGAAGAAGAAGTTGCACCAGGTGAGGTAGTGGCAGGTACTATTCTCGTCAACACCTTTCCAGCATCTGTATTATTTGATTCTGGTGCATCGCATTCATTCATGTCTGCACGATTCGCGACACGGATAGGATTGGAGCCCGAGTCATTATCAGTGAGGCTCAATATACTTACTGGTAATGGTCTTGTGGGAGTAGATCGAGTGTTTTCCTCGTGTCGGATCGTAGTTAGCGGTAGAGAGTTCCCCGCTAGGCTCATAGAGTTCCCTATGGCAGACTATGATGTAGTCCTAGGCATGGATTGGTTGAGGAACCATTATGCTAGGATAGACTGCCATGTTGACAGAGTTGTCTTTAGTATTCCCGGAGAGCCAGAGTTTTCATTTTCCAGAGGCACAGTAGAGCCATCTCCTCCAGTATTGCGGATGGCAGTAGCAGCAGTGCAGTTGCCCCGGATAGTTGAAGAGTTTCCAGATGTCTTCCCAGAGGAACTTCCAGGGATGCCACCAGAGCGGGAGATCGAGTTCACCATTGACTTGATTCCCGGGACAGCACCAGTATCAGAGCGAGTCTACAGAATGGCGCCTTCAGAGTTGGAGATTTTGTACAAGATGATTGAAGAACTTAGAACCAAGGGATTCATTCGTGCAAGTGGATCGCCTTGGGGAGCCCCGATGCTTCTTGTGAAAAAGAAGGATGGTACGTCCAGGCTATGTGTTGATTATCGTACCTTGAACTCAGTGACAATCAAGAACAGATACCCTCTCCCGAGGATAGATGACTTGTTTGATCAACTCAAGGGGGCTTCAGTTTTCTCGAAGATAGACTTGCGGTCAGGATACCACCAGATCAGAGTCAGAGAGCAGGACATCCCGAAGACGGCGTTCAGATCTAGGTACGGGTATTGGGAGTTTCTAGTTATGCCCTTTGGAGCGACCAATGCGCCGGCAGTGTTCATGGACCTCATGAACCGTATCTTCATGCCTTACTTGGATCAGTTTGTGATAGTGTTCCTTGATGACATCCTGGTCTACAGCAAGAGTGAAGCAGAGCACGAGCAGCATCTCAGAGTTGTCCTCCAGATTCTCAGAGAGCACCAGTTGTACGCCAAGTTCAGTAAATACGAATTCTGGCTCGATCGCATTTCTTACTTGGGTCACATCATTACCAGAGGAGGAGTGGAAGTGGATCCCCAGAAGATTGTGGCTATCGAGGCATGGCCAGTACCCAGCTCAGTGGCAGAAGTTCGCAGCTTTCTTGGATTGGCCGGCTACTACCGGCGGTTCGTCTCTAATTTTGCAAGGATTTCAGCGCCGATGACCCAGTTGACCCGCAAGGATGTGCCGTTCGTTTGGACAGCGGAATGTCAGGAATCATTTGAGAAGTTAAAGCGAGGTTTGATAACGGCTCCCATTCTTACACTTCCAGATGGGACCGGAGGATTCACAGTTTATTGTGACGCTTCAGGCAGAGGATTGGGATGTGTTTTGATGCAGCATGGGAAGGTAATTGCTTATGCGTCACGTCAACTCCGTGATCATGAGAAGAATTACCCGACCCACGACTTGGAGCTAGCAGCAGTAGTGTTTGCACTTAAGTTGTGGAGGCACTACTTGTACGGAGACAGAGTGAAGATATTTACTGATCATAAGAGCCTGAAGTATGTCTTCACCCAGAAGGATCTTAATATGCGGCAGAGAAGATGGCTCAAGCTACTTGTGGACTATGATATGGACTTGCAGTATCATCCAGGGAAGGCCAACGTCGTAGCAGATGCATTGAGCCGGAAAGCCGGAGTTTATTTCCTGACGGCGCAACCAGAGCTATTGGCAGATCTTCAGAAGATGGGTATTGAAGTTGTCCTCCCTTCCAACGTGGCGTTGATGGCTAGCCTGCAGATCCAGTCCACCATAGTTGAGAGGATCCGGACAGCACAGTTAACAGATTCCAAGATTCAGCGGCTCAGAGCAGAGTGTGAAGCAGGAAGAAGGCCAGAGTTATGTATCCATGAAGACGGTACACTTCGACACGGCACTCGTCTTTGTGTACCCAATGGAGATATCAGACAGGAAGTCATGGCAGAGGCTCACAGTTCGCAGTACTCCATTCACCCAGGCAGCACGAAGATGTACAGAGATATTCGTCAACACTTTTGGTGGAATGGTATGAAGAGGGAGATAGCCCGGTATGTCTCTCGATGTTTGGTTTGCCAACAAGTCAAGGCTGAACATCAGAGGCCAGCTGGACTTCTTCAACCTTTACCGATCCCAGAATGGAAGTGGGAACACATTACCATGGATTTCGTGACTGGGTTACCCAGATCTCCGGCAGGCAGAGATGCTATTTGGGTCATTGTGGACAGGCTTACCAAGGTGGCACACTTTTTTCCGTTTAGAGTTGGACAGTCGACGGCACAGCTAGCAGAGATGTATCTCAGGCAGATTATCAGACTTCACGGAGTGCCAGTCAGCATAGTATCGGACAGGGATACGAGATTCACATCGCACTTCTGGCACAGTCTTCATCAAAGTTTGGGGACTCGTCTCAAGTTCAGCTCAGCGTATCATCCGTAGACAGATGGGCAGTCAGAGCGCACTATACAAACTCTCGAAGATATGTTGCGGTCATGTACCCTTGACTTCGGTGGTTCGTGGGAGGATCACCTGCACTTAGTGGAATTCTTGTACAATAATAGTTTCCAGGCCAGTATCCAGATGGCACCCTTCGAGGCTCTATATGGCAGGAAGTGCAGATCTCCGTTAGCATGGGACGATGTCGGAGAGAGGCAGATGCTCGGTCCAGAACTGATTTCTCAGACGGTTGAAGTGGTCAGGAAAGTCAGAGATCACCTTCGAGTTGCTCAGGATCGCCAGCGCCATTGGGCCGATGCTCGTCGGCGTCCCTTAGAATTTGCCGTTGGCGACCATGTATTCCTTAGGATCTCGCCTACCCGTGGCGTCATTCGTTTTGGCGTACGGGGAAAGCTTAGTCCTAGGTATATAGGGCCGTTCGATATTCTGGAGCGAGTAGGCGATGTGTCCTATCGTCTCGCTCTTCCGCCGTCGCTAAGTGAGGTGCATGATGTATTCCATGTGTCCTAATTACGACGGTATATCCCGGACCCGAGCCATATCCTAGATCATTCGGAATTGGTTGTTGGTACCAACCTTTCGTATGAGGAGAGGCCCGTGTCTATATTAGACCGGAGAGAAAAGACGCTCAAGAACAAGACTATTAACTTAGTCCGTGTTGCTTGGGATCATCACTCTCTAGGTGAGTCAACGTGGGAGCGTGAGGACGACATCCGATCGCGATACCCCTACCTGTTTGACTCGTAAGGTATAATGTCCTTCTTATGCCTTACGCTTTCCCTTTCCTTGCTTGCATTGTATGATTGTATGATTGAACTGCTTAGTGTAGCTTGTCTGTGCTTGGTATAGCTTGTTGTGGCAATCTCTAGCTCCTTGATTAAATTCCGAGGACGAAATTCTTGAAGGTGGGTAGAGTTGTCACCCCCATTTCCTGTATTTCGTATTTATGCTCGTATTTGATTTTTGGTACGTATTTTATTTTCTCGACTTGCGGATTTTGGTTTCTCGTAAATGGGTTTTGGACCATGGCTTGGTTTTATTTTGTGAAAGTTGGTTTAGTTTGGTTTATCATGAATGGAACACTTTAACCTACACTCTACCCTCAACACACCACAACTCCCCCACTTTATAACACCACCTACTTTTCTTTCTCCTCTTTACTCTCTCATTTATTTCTTACAAACTTCTTCTTCTTCCTTCTTCCACACAACTCCCCAACCAATAGGCAAGTGCACCTTGCCAACAAATAAGCACCCAATTTTATTTGTTCATTTGATAGATTAGGACATGTAGATCAACATTAGAACTTGACATTTTATGATTTGGAGCTTTCATTCTTCTAGATCTAGGTTTTAACCATTTTCGAAAATCCTTGGTTTTGATCTATTAAACTTTGATTTTTGCTTGTTTTGATGCTTCCATGTGGAAGAGAATTCAATTTTACTCAAGTTAGAACTTTGACAATCTAGATTTGGTTTTGATTTGACAAAAATATGAAAAATTGAAGTTCTTGGTGTCCTTGGACTTGTTCTCGGCCAGGAAGAACAGCCCCCTGCCTTGCGCTTTTTAGCGCATGGCCGATTGCGCACCCCTGGCCTGTGCTCTTTAGCGCATGGCCGTTTGCGCAGTCACTTGGCCAGCGCTTTGCGCTGCGCTAGACTGCGCTGGCGCAAGCTAGCCGTGCACAATCCAGCCATGCGCAAAGCAACCCCTGCGTAATTCACTTCTGTGCAAACCGCTCCTGCGCAATTCACTTCTGCGCAGACCACCCTTGCGCAAGGTAACCCCTGCGCAGTCTACCCTTGCGCAAGGCAACCCTTGCGCAAGACAACTCTTGCGCAGCTCTTCCATGCGCAGTACACACCCTGCGCAGACCTACCCCTGACCCCTTTGCACAACCTACTTGTCTATGATGAATTTGTTATTTCTTGATCTTGGCTCTTCTATAGTCCTATTTTATATTAGTATTTTATTAGATATTTTACGCCCATTTTATATCCTTACGCCTTTTGTCATGAACCTGATTTTACTTAATATGTTTGGAATGTCTATTGTACATGGCATGGTATGGCAAGGACCTAGCATAACACGACAGTGACCCGTAGTGGTGCACTCCTAACATGACCAACCTGACTTGATAGTGGCCCGTCGTGGCGCACTCCTGACAGTACCCTGACATAAATTATCTTGATAACTTGATAGTGGCCCGTGGCGGCGCACTCCTGACTTGACTTGTAACTTGTAACTTGACTTGACTTGCCTTGACACCGTGGGTGCTCCTGCTTGCTTGCTTGTACAATCCACTTGTCTTGTCTCGCATCATGTCTAGGACGTGACTTCCTGGGTACCACGGCCAGGGACTCGCGCTAAATCGGATTAGGCTAATGATTAGATCAAACTAGAACATGGAGAATTCTCAGTCACAGGCAATCTCGTTATCTGGGCGCTTTAATGGACTTGTAGCTTGCCGACGAGTAGAGCACATTTCCAGTACACTGTCATGTGTTGCACTCTCTAAGTCACCTAAGGGTACATTTGTCTCCCGGGCGATGTACCCAACTATAACTCTCAACCCGCGGAAGGATAACTGGATGGTCTGCAGGACTTGGGACTGGGAGTTTCTCACTTGCATCTTGTTAGTAATTAGGCTTGTGATAACCCTAGTTAGTTAAAGTAGTAAGCCGTAGTACTTGCTTGGCCGATTGTGAATGAATGGTGTCCAGCCCTATCTAAGTCTTGTCTAGCCTTGTACCTGGAACTCTTGATCATGATTGTTTTACTTATCTCTAACGATAAATGGGTAGAGGCAGTGAGCTATTCAGGTGAAGGGTTACAATCCCGGTCCTTGTTTGGTTTAAGGATTGTAACCTGGCTCCCGGTACGTCCCTAGTCGTTTATCGCCCTGTGTACTTTTATTACTTGTACTTTCCTTTATTCTTTATGTTCTGATATGCTGGCTTTTGTTCTTATTTGTGGCCTCCTTTGTGGCACTTGCTCTTTCTGGGGTTTGACCCAGCTGGTTTTGTGTGGCCAGATTTCGGAGCAGCTCCCGAGGATCTACCCAGCTTCCAGCCCAATGGTGAACACTAGACGGAACCCGGGCTACGAGTGGGTTTTCCCTTTTTGTTTCACCCACTTATATGTAAATTTATTCTTTTGAGGCGTTTAGCCGACGAGCACCTGTTAGCTCGATGCACATTTACTTACTGTCTGCCTACGGGCTGTAAACATGATTAACAAATCCTAGGGTTGATCATGTACGACTGAACTCTTGCTAGTCCTATCATTTTGTACGACTAGCTTCATGATCATCCAATATGTAATATTTGGGACGCCTTATATATATATATTTGATGCTCTAACATCTTGTAACTCTGTTAATTGCTTGAGATTGAGACAATAGGCTTGACCTTAAGAGACTGCTGGCTTGTAGTAAACCCTCATATCTAGACAGCCGTGACCGTATAGTTGAGATGTATTCTATTTCAATATACGTAGCTGGCTGTGTCTGCCCCCGCTCTCCAGTATTCTGGTTCTGGGGCGTGACAGGATTGGTACTGGTAGCTATTTAGGACTGAGATTGAATGGCATCAGCCATGTTCAGTCCAACTTATGGCATGCCTGTATTAATCCTATTTTTGGATTGAATCAAGCAATGTGCATATGTCAGGACTTTTTCTAGGATTTCAAACACTTGATATTAATACCTGTGTTAGGAGATAGAATGAGAGATGTGTATCAGCCTGGTATGGAGTCTTTACATCTGCTAGGACTGAGGTTTGCATAACCTGGATTTGAGATTGGTTTAGGTTCCCATATTTCCTTTTTCCTCATTTCATTTTACTTATACTTCTTTACAATTGGTTGTACTGCCATAGGAAGGGTAATTTGGAGTTAGCAGTAGCAGCTTTGGCCTGGTTTGGAGTGCATTGCTGCAGCAGGCAAAGCTATGCCTTGGCTTGCATTTGCAGTGGCAGCAGCAAGCATTGGCTGCAGGAAGTGCATTGCAGCAGCAGTGCAGTAGGCAGCCACTGTTGGCTTAGCCTGGCCTCGTATTTCAGCTGCTGCATTGGCTTTGCAGTGGCATATTGCAGCAACTAGCACCAGTAGCATCATTGCATTTGCATGGTAGCTGAGCCTTGGCTTGGCCTGACTTTGCATTGCTCACACTAGCACACACACAAACTTTACTACCACTTTTCAATCCTCACACATTTTTACACATGATTCAGTCCCTATTTATCACACACACTGTCATATTGATGCTTACACACACTCTATTGCTCCCCTAACACACATTGAGATTCCTGAAATTCACATCACTGATATTGGGCTGAAACATGAGTTTTAGTGCACACTACATATTCCTGTCACACACTTATCTACACCCCCACATGCCATATATCATCTCTATATCTATATGTAAATTATATGTATGCATGTGTATGCAAGGTAGATAATGAATGAATGAATGTATGCATCTATGTGATGTATGTATGCCATATATATGTGAGGTTATATATATGTATGAATGTATATATATGAGTATATACATATATGTGATGTTAGGTTTTGAGTATATTGGCTTAGGCTTGTGGCTTGGTTTAGGATATAGGTAGAGTAGTAGTAGTAGGCTATAGTGCTAGCTTGAGTTTAGTTTAGCTTATAGGCTTGGGTTTGGTACTTAGACCTATAGGATTACTAGCCTATAGCTAGTATTAGGTTTCCCTAGGTTGTTAGCCTAGTATAGATTTTTATTAGACTTAGTGATTGTGGTTTAGGCCTAGTGTTGTCCTAGTGGCCTAGGGTGTTGACCATGTTGACTAGAATTGACCAATACCCTAGAAGTTTGACTTGGACCTAGTTTGACCTAGACGGTTGACCAGGGTTGACTTAGAGTTGACTTTGACCTAGATTGGCTTAGAAATCATGTAGATTGCATCATAAACATCATTTGTCTTATTTTAAACACATTATAACCTATATTCTTCTATTTAGGACATTGTGACTCTGTTGCAGGCATCTGATATTATAATACTCTTTTCGGAGTATCAGGCGAGTACATTCTCTGATAGTTCTCTCATTTACTTGTCAATTCCTGTACTTCAGTTCTAGTTAGTTGTATACGATTCTCTGTTATAACACATATGGATATTCTGGATTCATGTATACGACACACATTTATTTTCTGGCCTCTATTACTGGTATCATCATTTCTGGCTTCTATTACTGGAATCACCTACTGGAATCACCCTGGAATCATTTGCTGGTATCATCACATTTGGCTGGACTCATCTTGAATCATTGTGTCGGATTTCTGGATTTACTTGCTGGGAGAGGAAATACTAGAGTAAGACATGTAGACATACCCCATTTCTGGAATCACCCTTTGCTGGAATCAAACTGGAATGATAGCCATCTCACACCCGGCCATGTGTGTGATATGCCGGATTACCTATAGCCGTTTACATGTCGATCTCAGTATTTTAAAATACACTGCTAGAGTATAGGCTGGACTCACCCTGGAATCATTGATCACTATGACTGGAATCGTCCCTTACTGGATTCATCTTGTATTAGATTCACCTTGTACTGGACTTACATTGGAGTTACACTTGTCTATATTGCTGTCTGGACTTTATATCATATTACCTTGGTTCAGCTAGTTCTATTTTTACAATCTTCATTGCTATGATTCTTCTCTTGTTTTGTTATTTTCTTTCCTTGCACTTTATCTGTCTTTCTTACCATCACCTGAATATAAACTGTCATATTCATCAATACAACTGTCTATAACTGCTGTATAGTTCTCTGTCATTTACTTGGATTTTCTAGATGAGATTGTGCTCGTTCCTGTCCTGACTGGACCTGTTAAAATTTTTACAGATGATTGCCCTGAGGACACATGCCCTACGTATTATGGACCCTGAGACGGGATGGCTACCTTGGGCCCCGATACTCGGGAGTGATCGGGATTTAGTTTAGTAGACTTGCATTTGTTTTCATTTAGAGCTTGTTGTATAGAACTGAGTTTTGAGATGTATCTGAGATTGTTCGAGATGTTGTTATTATTTCAGTAGTTATTGTTGTCTTCAATTTCTTAGTCATATTTATGTGTTATCTTATCGTGCTTAGACTGTGATTGAGTTACACCATATCTTATACTTGTCTTCCGTTCGGAGTTGATCATGATGAGTACATTATATACTGCATGAGTTGATGGTTAGTTAGAGACTTAGAACGGTGTTCTACCGTCGACACTGCGGCGTAGGCTGGGCGCTGTTACGTACTCGTACCCTCACAGTGGGTGCGGGTCGTGACAGGTTGTAACTTGGTTATCTGAATAGTCCCATGGTTATCTTATCGTATATCATCATGATTTTTCATATTTTCAGTCTTTTATCATATAATTATGTTTTGTACTAATTGCTGGTTTTAGTTCTTAAGTGGAGCCTCCTTTTTGGCACTTGCTCTTTCTGGGATCTGACCCACCTGGTTTTGTGTGGCCAGATACCGGAGCAGCTCCAGAGGATCTCCCTACCTTCCAGCCAGATGGTGACCACCAGGCGTAACCCTGGAAACGAGTGGATTTTATTTTACTTTTCCACTCTATTGTAAAAATATTCTTTTGAGGCGTTTAGCCGACGAGCACGTGTTAGCTCGATTGCACTTTACTTACTGTCTGCCTACGGGCTGTAGCATGATGAACAAATCCTAGGGTTGATCATGTATGACTGAAACTCTTGCTAGTCTTCACTTTTTGTATGACTAGCTTCATGATCATCCAAATATGTAATGTATGGGATGCCTTACTGTTGTATATTTGGTGCTCTGACATCTTGTAACTGTTATTACTTGCTTGAGATTGAGACAATAGGCTTGTTCATGACCATAAGAGACTGATGGCTTGTAGTTAAACCCTCATGTATCTAGACAGCCGTGACCGTATAGTGAGGTGGGTTGCACTTCAATATACGTAGCTGGCTATGTCCGCCCCCGCTCTCCAGTATTTTGGTTCTGGGACGTTACAGAACACCAGTCTGTGCGCTCGACAGACCAGGCTCGAACAGAACTGTGAATACACCCAATTTTTTTTTCGAAATTTATTTCGTTATAACAATCCAAAAGCTCCTCGGCAATGATGTGGCGAACGGAGAAGAGAGAGGACCGGAGAAGACGTTGGTTTTAGAGAAGAGAGGGGGCCTGTTGGAGAGAGAAGAGTAGAAAGGTTAGAAATAATGTGTGGGGTGTGCTTAGGAACGATGATAGATTTTAGGTTAGAATAGAAATAAAATATTTTGGTCATTTGGTGGGGTATACTTTGCATTTATGTTAATTTTATTCATTTAAAATTTGGTGGGGTATACTTTACATTTATGTTAATTTTATTCATCTCCAATGGGGGTTTCTATCTTCCCTATTTATATGGAAGAAATTCATTTTAGAAAAAACTTCTCCCAATGATAATTTTTATCACTATTTCTATCCTAGGTGGCAATGATGTAGGATAGAAACTTTATAGGAGGATTTCTACATATAGAAACTCTCATAGAAATTCTCATATCTCTTATAACAATTATTATTGGGTCCCACACCATTAAATTGGTCGTTTTACTATGTGACACATAGGATAGAAATGGAGAACCATTGGAGAGCATTTTTGTATGTCTACAATTTCTATGTAGAAACTCTTCCAACTAGGATAGAAATCTTGTTAAAGTACAATGCCAAGTCGTAGGATAAGAACTCAATTTTAGAAATCACCATTGGAGATGGTCTTAACACTTTGGATGTGCTAAGACCATCTCCAATGGGGGTTCCTATCTTCTCTATTTCTATGGAAGAAATTTATTTTAGAAAAAACTTCTCCCAGTGGTGATTTCTATCACCATTTCTATCCTACGTGGCAATGATGTAGGATGGAAACTTTCTAGAAGGGTTTCTACATGTAGAAACTCTCATAGAAATTCTCCTCTCTCTCATGACAATTATTATTGGCCCCCACACCGTTAAATTGGTCATTGGATAAAAATGGAAAACTATTGCAGAGCATTTTTGTATATTTACAATTTCTATGTAGAAAGTCTTCCAACTATGATAGAAATCTCCTTAGGCCTCGTTTGGTTACCGGAATTTGAGCTTGGGAAAGGAAAGTGATTCCTTTCCTATGTTTGGGAGCCAAAGGAAAGTTGTTGGAAAGGAAAAATGATTCCCAAGAGGTAGAAAAATAGGGAGAAAAGTGGTTCCTCCCATTTATCTAAGTAATCACTTTCCCTCCAACTTTCCCGCATTTATTATAAAAAGTTTTGACCAAAATATCCATGTTCATAATATTATTTACCATTTTTATCCATAATATCTTTTAGACAAAAATATTTCTAAGTAATAATTATTTTTATTAGCACGAGGGTATTTTTGAAAAATTGACTTGATTTTGTTTCTTTTTCTTACAAACACCAAACACTATAATGGAAATTAAAGATATATTCCGGCTATAATTCCGATATTTCCAAACACCGGAAAGAAAAGTTTATAGGAATTATAATTTTCTAAAGGAAAGGAAATATGAAGGAATCAGTTTCCTTTCCTTTCCATTTCGCGAACCAAACGAGGCCTTAAAGTACAATGCCAAGTAGGATAATAACTCAATTTTAGAAATCACCGTCCACGCCATCTAGCGGCAGTTTCGTAATAATAGGAAAAAAACGTGACCCTTTATTTACATCCCCACCATTTCCTCAGCTGCTTATTACTTCCCTTCGCTCCGAAACTAAGAAACAACCTCCTCCTCCTCTTCCACTTCTCTCCGAGTTCCATCGCTCTCCTCTTTCTCTCTCTCTCTCTCTCCATCGCTCCCGATCCTCCTCTCAAACCCTAACCCTAGATTTCTAGGGTTTCGAGCACTCGATCAGCTCGAATTTGATCGCAAATATCACATTTGTAGGGAAAGATGGTTCGTTCTCTCGACCTTCCTATGCTTGATCCGTAGATTCTAGATCTGATACGAATCATCGTGATTCGATGATTTTTTTCCCTTAATTTCGCGTTGATTCTTGTGAATTCTGCTGCATTTTTTTTACTCTCAAGTATGATTAGGTTTCGAGATCTGATTTTTTTTCCCTTCATTTTTGTTTGAATCGGTGTGAATTGTGATGGATTCAGCCTCTCAGACTGGAAATAAAGGTACGTCTCGTTCTCCTTATTGGAGATCTCGTCGATTTGATTGATCATGAGTCAGTTTCTTTGATTTTGGAGTATTTTCTGGTTTGATTTTTGGATTTTGATTGTGATTATGAATGGATCAGAGGAAACTTGCGCAAAGATCGGAAAGAGTGAAATCTGTGGATCTGCATCCAACAGAGCCATGGTAAGAATCACATTGTGATAATTTTAATTAGGAAGTGATTCTCTTGCTTGTTCTATTTGTATGGGCAATCATATTGATTATTTTTGCTGCAGGATTCTTGCAAGTCTTTATTCGGGGAGCGTCTGCATCTGGGACTACCAGTCACAGGCAAGTAATTCTAGTTTCCAGTTTTAATTTCTTATGTTGCAGGAACACTAATATGACACGAGACAATATGGACGCGGCGACATGGACACACGATATAATTTTGCACGTCCTATTGTATTTCGGATTGCACGTGCACTACTCAACACAGTCACGGCATGGATGTTTGGAGTATCCGTGCTTCCTGGTTAATTTCTATGATAATTTTTTTTTTGAAAGATTTCTAGACGTAATTATAATACCAATATAAGAATATGGAGAGTAAATGCAATGATGCTTAACCTTCCCTGATATTATGCCTTGATTAGTCATAAGAATTCTGCATTTGCTCAATCGTTATCAAAGCCTTTATTTGATTTGTGTGGATTATGGAATAACACTCTGGTATTAACAGTTTAATATGATTCTTGAGATGAGCTAAATTCATCAAAACTGCACTTATTTTGTTCTGTATTTCTGACTAAATTCACTGGGAGCTTGTTTTCTTTTTCACGCAGACTATGGCTAAATCATTTGAGGTCACCGAGTTGCCTGGTATGTTTACTCTTTCTCTGCGTTTTTAGTTCCTAACTTTTGGCTGCAGACCTTTGACTTAATGTGTTTTATTCTCAGTTCGGTCCGCTAAGTTCATAGCACGCAAACAGTGGGTTGTGGCTGGAGCAGATGATATGTTTATTCGCATCTACAATTATAACACAATGGATAAAGTTAAAGTTTTTGAGGCGCACACAGATTACATCAGGTGTGTGGCCGTCCACCCCACCCTTCCCTATGTGCTGTCATCCTCTGATGATATGTTGATAAAGCTTTGGGACTGGGAGAAGGGTTGGATATGCACTCAAATTTTTGAGGGTCACTCGCACTATGTGATGCAAGTCACCTTTAATCCGAAAGACACCAATACCTTTGCAAGTGCCTCCCTCGACCGCACAATAAAGGTCTGTAAATGTTTTTTTTTTTAACTCATGAAGCGAGTTTTACTTCTACCTAGACTTTATCAGTTTGTTCATGAGTACTAGCTGGTTTCTTTAAATTTTACTGCAGATCTGGAATCTTGGTTCTCCAGACCCAAACTTTACATTAGATGCCCATTTAAAGGGAGTAAACTGTGTTGATTACTTTACTGGCGGTGATAGGCCATATCTGATTACTGGTTCTGATGATCATACTGCTAAGGTGCATCTTCTTATTCCTTAGTATCCTTAGATATCATGTAGGTTTTCGGTATCATTTTGTTGATGAACTTTATCTAACCAGGTTTGGGATTACCAAACCAAGAGCTGCGTCCAAACGTTAGAAGGTCATACACACAATGTCTCAGCTGTATGTTTTCATCCTGAACTCCCTATAATAATAACAGGCTCTGAGGATGGAACTGTTAGAATATGGCATGCAACTACGTATAGGTAATACTTCGTCTCTGTTTCAATGACTATCATAATTATTCGTGCTATACAATACTTATGCAACTGTGAAGGGATGGTTAACAATCTTTTTACTTTTTAAAGTTATAGTAGCTTATTTTCATTGTATATACAATCAATATTGTTGATATACCATTTCACTTGTCAGGTAGATTTTCTTATTCTCATTTTTTCACATAATGCACGAGTCTTGCATCGTCTGCACTAATGGGAAATGCATTCTCTGTTGGACATGGATGGGCATACCAATTTGTAAAAAAATGCAATTCCAGAGTCATACACATATTCTACATGTAACGAGCTCATATAATATGTTCTGGAGCACATGTTGTGCTGGTATTGGATAGACAGACCACTTTATAGGCCACACTCATTTAAGTAAGGTGCCACCTTTAAGAAGACTTGCATTTCTTAATGTTCTTTCAAGGAAGTGCTTTTAAGCATCGACAAGCCACCTTGCTTTTGAAGCATAAAAGGCTGACATTTCATTATGGCCTACTTTATGAAACAAGTCCGCATCTGTATTTGGACAGATGCATGAGGAGCAGTGGGAATGTTTTTGGCAATACAGTTTTGAGATTATTGGAAGCAATCTAGGGATCCCCGCATCTTACTTTTTTAAACCAAAAGGGTTAAAGGAGATAATAAGTGAACTGCAGAGAGAAGTTCCCTATGACTTCTGTTAAAACATGATCATTTCTCAGGGGCCGACTAATTTAAAACATAAACATATATAATTTATTTCAAGTTATATATATAGATTTCAAAACCTATTGTTTGTGGAGAATCTTTAGGCCTAATTAAGATTTGATAAAAAAAGAGAGTTGATATATATATATATATATATATATATATATATATATATATATATATATATATATATGTCATGAATGTATGACAATATAAATTCAGAGTATTTGATGAATATTTCATTCATTATATTCTGAATTCAGAAGGAGCATTTTTTTAGTCCAAATGGCATTACATTCAATTCATAATGCCAAATGGTACTGTAAAAGAAGTATTTTATCGATCATGCTCCGCTATTTGGATCTGCCAGTAGCCTGATTTAAGATCAAATTTAGAAAATATTCTTGCTCAATTCTATTGAGCAAATCCTTTTTATTAGGGATTGGATATCGTATCCATTTTAATACCTTATTGAGAGGTTTATAATTAATTATCAATCTTGGTACACCCCTCTCTTTCAGCATTATTCATCACATAAAATGCTGTACAACTCCAAGGATAATAAGATTTTCTTATTAATTTTGGGTGCGGCTATCCGCACCCCATGAGTTGCTTACCACATCAAATTTAGAAAATATTCTTGCTCAATTCTATTGAGCAAATCCTTTTTATTAGGGATTGGATATCGTATCCATTTTAATACCTTATTGAGAGGTTTATAATTAATTACCAATCTTGGTACACCTCTCTCTCTTTCAGCATTATTCATCACATAAAATACTGTATAACTCCAAGGATAATAAGATTTTCTTATTAATTTTGGGTGCGGCTATCCGCACCCCATGAGTTGCTTACCACATCCCAAAATATTTTTTTTTCCTATCCTACCCCTCCTCCACACCCCCCTCCCGCTCCCTCCGCCCGCCGACCCCTCTCCTCCTCCCGCCTGTCACGTCCCGATTCCGTAGAATCGATAGTCGTCCCCCGGGCGTGATGCCGTGCGAACCTAAGTTGCGATCGCACAAGGCATAGTCATAAGGTTATCCGAAACACAACATCAAGTTAGAGTACGCAGAGAAATTGAATGACACATTTGAAATAGAAATAGACTTTTTCATTGACGATAATAAAACTTTACATAGACTCCTTTACAATCATTGCCGCGCGGGCTACAACATGACTCGACTTACAAAATGAACGTCGATGAGATAGTCGTTCCATACATTACATCCCTTTTTACAAGCAAAAACTATTACACATTTCCACCTGCTATCGAGGCGAGTCGATTCGTCATCTTCTTTTGGACTGAGTGCGGGTCTTCTTCAAAAGGAAACCAGAAACAAGCCTTTACACGCGGACGAGGCTTCAAAAGGGTTCACGTCGCCTTGAGCTTTTTAGGTGGCACGTCCTTCGTGGTTCGGGGTACCTGCGTGGAGAGCGAGGATCAGTACATTACACTTTGTACTGGTGCGTGGCTATTTAAGTTCCAAGCTCTCATTTGGTTGAAGAGTTTATATGACTTAAAGTATGAATGTTTCTAACCATCCTAATGAATTTCAACAAGCATATGACAAGCATAATAAAATTTACGTTGAAACTTACCAACTGCGGCCCGCGCCGCGCCTTATGAAACTTACCATGTTCTTCTCTGTCAATTGTTATCATTTCCATTCCAAGTGCAATATTTCGTGTGTTTGTCACTGGCTCCCAGAGCCATCGTGGACTCCTTTTTGCTTTTATTAGACGAGGCCCTTTCAGCGCGAGTAGCGAGCCCTGCTGCAAGTCCTCGCCTAACATTGTGCCCAGCACAGCTTATGAGAAATGTTTCCTTCTTGGCCGCAACGGTCCCGTGGCCCCGGGTTGCCGTGTGGGGAAACTCTACCTTGTCGACAAGTTGTCCATGACCGTGCAAAGACCATTTTTCTTCTTTTAGTTATTAAGACATAGCCTACGTTCTCTTTGAAAACTCAATCATTTTACCGTGCCCGTGTCCTTGCATTCAATCTTTAATCCGCAACAACACTATCGATTTACCTAAGAAGGGGTCGAGAAGAGAAGGGTCAGCCACTCACCTTGAGTTTACTTCGGCAAGAGGACTTGTTGGTCGCGCTAGACGTCGCCTACGCAATTACCTGAAATCGCACAAGCAACCGATTAGAACACTGCATTATTCAAGGAGTTTGATAGGAAATGCGAGTTCGAAATGCAAGCCATGAAAACCATCGAAAACATTCACGAAAGCGCATTCAGAAAACAAAGCCAAAACCAACGCAAGCGGCGTGAAAAGCAGAGCAACGGGAGGTCTCTCCCGACTCAGCCGCAGAGTCAATCCTCGAGGCGCAACCCGCTGAATATGGGACTTGGTTCCGAAGAAGACATTCCATAACGAGGAATGGATCTTAATTCAACCGTTCCCGTTCGATCGACTCGGTCGATCCCGACCTATCGGTCCCGACCGAATCGATAGCGACAGTGTTCCTTTCTCGCGCACCCCGTGGACAGAGTACGGGGCACGATGTAGGGACGGGGCACTACACCATAACCAACTAAGAAAAAGTTTCGTTCTTGAAACTTAAAATAGAACCTACCTCTACGAGAACAACGAAGGGAACTTCTCCTTCATTTCTGACTCAAGCTCCCATGTCGACTCCTCGACTGAATGGTTTCTCCAGAGGACGCGGACGAGGGGAATAGCACGGTTGCGAAGAAGTTTATCCTTGCGCTCCAAGATTTGCACCGGCTCTTCGACATATGACAAGTCCGCCTTCAGGTTCAGCTTACCCAAATCCACAACATGGCTCGGATCATGTACGTACTTCCTCAATTGCGATACGTGGAAGACGTCATGTACCTCTGACAACGCAGGCGGCAAGGCGATTTGGTAAGCTACCGGGACGACTCGCTTCAATATTTCGAACGGACCAACAAATCTTGGGCTCAATTTTCCCTTCGCACCGAACCTGGAAACTCCACGCATAGGCATCGCCTTCAGGAATATATGGTCGCCTTCCGAGAACTCAAGGGGGCGTCGGTGCGTGTCGGCATAGCTTTTCTGCCGGCTTTGTGCTATCTTCAATCTTTCTCGTATCAACTTGACCTTCTGCACAGTCTGCTCCACCAGCTCCGGACCAAGTATCTGCCGTTCTCCGACTTCATCCCAGCAAATGGGCGATCTACACTTCCGGCCGTACAAAGCTTCATACGGCGCCATTTGGATGCTGGACTGATAGCTGTTGTTGTATGCAAACTCGGCCAGCGGTAGATGGACGTCCCAACTTGACTTCAAGTCGATCGCACAGAGTCGTAACCTGTCTTCGAGAATTTGGTTCACCCGTTCTGTTTGGCCGTCAGTCTGAGGATGATAAGCTGAACTGAACTTCAACTTGGTCCCCAGTGCCGAATAAAGGCTACTCCAGAAGCGCGCTACGAACCGTCCATCCCGATCAGAGACGATAGAAACTGGGACCCCGTGCAGCCGAACTATTTCATCAAGGTATATCTGAGCAAGGCGGTCGACGCTCCAAGTAACTTTGATGGCGATAAAGTGCGCTGACTTGGTTAGTCGATCGACGATGACCCAGACGGCATCGTTTTCCTGCGGCGTCCTTGGCAAGCCAACAACAAAGTCCATAGTGATGTGATCCCACTTCCACTATGGAATGGCGAGGTTCTGCATCTCCCCGTCCGGTCGCTGGTGCTCGGCTTTGGCTTGCTGACAGGCCATACATTTTGACACAAAGAGCGCTACGTCCCTCTTCATGCCGTGCCACCAAAAGACAACGCGAAGGTCCTTATACATCTTGGTGCTGCCAGGATGCAAGGAATATTTTGCATAATGCGCCTCCGACATTATCTCCTTTCTAAGTTATGTATCGTCCGGTACGCATAGCCGTCCCTTCACGCACAACACTCCCGACTCGTCCTCTGCAAAGTCAGACGCTTTCCCTGTCGATATCAGCTTCCGCATCTTCTCCAGGTAGGGGTCGTCCTTCTGTGCAGACTTGATCCTCTCCAGTAGGCTCGGTTCCACCCGCAGTTGTGCCAGTTTCACGTCCCTGAAACGAACTCGGAGCTCGATGCCCATTCCTTCCAAGTCACGCAGCAGTCGATCGTTGATGCATAACGAAGCTAAGTACTTTCGGCTCAGCGCATCCGCTACCACATTTCCCTTGCCCGGCGTGTAGTCGATTGATAAGTCATAGTCTTTGATCAGCTCGAGCCATCGCCTCTGCCGCAAATTCAATTCTTTCTGGATGAAGAGATACTTAAGGCTTTTGTGGTCCGTATAAATCCTGCACGCCACGCCATAGAGATAGTGACGCCACAGCTTCAACGCGAACACAATTGCCGCTAGTTCTAGGTCGTGCGTGGGGTAGTTCTTCTCGTGCGGCTTCAACTGCCGGGAAGCAAAAGATATCACCTTATCCCGCTGCATGAGCACACACCCCAAGCCCTGGCCAGAAGCATCGCTGAAGATTTGAAATCCCTCCGTCCCTTCAGGAAGAGCAAGTATCGGGGCCGAAACGAGCCGTTGTTTGAGCTCCTGGAAAGAAGCTTCACAGTCGTTTGACCACTTGAATGCGACTCCTTTCTGGCTGAGGCGAGTCAACGGCGATGCGATCTTCGCGAAGTCCTTCACGAAGCGTCGGTAGTATCCCGCCAAGCCTAGGAAGCTTCGAATTTCGCTAACTGATGCGGGCCGTTTCCAATCAGCAACTGCCTCGACTTTCTTCGGATCGACTGCGATGCCCGCGACGGAGACGATGTGCCCAAGGAATGAGACGCTGTTCAGCCAGAACTCGCACTTGCTCATCTTCGCGTACAACTGATTCGCTCGAAGGGTTTGGAGTACCGTCCGCAGATGCTCTGCATGTTGCGCTCGATCCTTCGAGTAGACGAGGATGTCGTCGATGAAGACTACTACGAACTTGTCAACGAACGGACGGAACACCCGATTCATTAGATCCATGAAGACGGCAGGGGCGTTTGTCAGACCAAACGGCATTACCAAGAACTCGTAGTGGCCATAACGAGTGCGGAAGGCAGACTTCGGCACGTCATCTGGCTTAACTTTGAGTTGGTGATAACCCGATCGCAGATCAATCTTCGAAAACACCGTTGCACCTTGGAGCTGGTCGATCAAGTCGTCGATGCGGGGCAGGGGGTATTTGTTTCGGACGGTGGCTTTGTTCAATTCCCGATAGTCGATGCAGAGCCGCATCGACCCATCCTTCTTCTTCACGAATAGCACGGACGCACCCCACGGCGAGACACTCGGACAGATAAACCCTCTGTCGAGCAATTCCTGAAGTTGTGCCTTCAGTTCTTTCAATTCTGCAGGGACCATTCTGTACGGAGCTTTCGAGATCGGCCGGGTGTCGGGGAATGTATCGATGGTGAACTCTATTTTTCGATCGGGCGGCATGCCGGGTAGCTCGTCTGGGAACACGTCTAGGAATTCTACCACAACGTCGGTCTGACCCGCGTTTGCACCATCATGTCGCATGTCTCGAACGGAAGCTAGATAGCCTTCGCACCCGGAATGCAGCATCCGTCGAGCAGATATTGCAGAGATCACCATGCAGGTCGGCGACGCCTCACCACACGAGTAGCAGAATTCAGGCACTCCAGGCATGCGGAATGTGACCTTCTTTTCAGCGCAGTCTATGATTGCGTTGCACGGCCCGAGCCAATCCATTTCCAGAATGATGTCAAAGTCCTTCATGTCTAGAACTATCACATCCAGACCGATCTTTTGACCGCCGATACAGATAATTCTGCCGGCGCAAGCTAAGTTTGTGAGAAGTGGTGTGCCCGAAGGCGTGCTTACGCTAAGGTCGAGATCTAATGATATTACAGGGAATTTGTGCTCGGCGGCAAAGTCCGCCGATATAAAACTATGTGAAGCGCCTGAATCAAATAACACACGAGCAGACACGTTATTGAATTTTAGTATACCTGACACTACTGTATCTGACGCCAGCGCTTCGTCTCGAGTCATGGCGTAGACGCGGCCCTGAGTGTTGGGGTGACGATCTTGGCCATTTTGTGGTGCAGGTTGAGTGCGCGGAGGAGGTCGGGGCGCCTGCCCTCGATTCTCTTGGCGGTATTGTTGTGGTGGTGCGTTGCGATTCGGTCGGGGATTCTGACAATCTCGAGCAAGGTGACCCTTCTGCCCGCAAGCGTAGCACTCTGTCTTGGCAAAGCAGTGGTCATCAGTATGCCCAAGCTGGTAGCAATTTCTGCATCGTGGTAACGGGTTCCGGCCTTGGTAGCTGCTAGTGTGTGGACGCTTTGACGCGTAGTTGTTGCCTCCCGTATAGCTAGGACGTTTGTGATTGGAGTGGCGCACAACGTCGTCAGCACCGGAAGGATGCAGGTTCTCAAGGCGGAGCGCGTGATTCAGAGCCTCGCCCACGGTCTTGTACTCCGGGACCTCGACATGCGCACCGATAGAGTGTCGCAGACCCACTTCGAACCGTCGCACACGGCACTCTTCAGTAGGCAGAAACTGGCCAGCAAACTTAGACAACTTGTTGAATTCTGCGGCGTACTGTTCCACTGTCCGGCTCCCTTGCTTCAACTGCATGAATTCATTCTCCTTCGCTTGACGAACGACTAACGGAAGGTACTGGACTTCAAAAGCCTTGCGGAACGTGGCCCAAGAGATCGGCGTGGCGTCCGGTCGGATCGCTCGCTTGCGCACGGCCCACCAGTCGTGCGCGTTCAACCGTAGTTGAAGTTGTGCGCAGGCGACTTGCTTCGACTCTTCAATGCCGAGAAGCTCGAAGTGGTCTTCCAGCTCTTCCAACCAGTCGATCGCCATGGAAGGACCCTTGGTGCCGCTGAAGGAAGTGCGGCACGCCTTCTTGAATTCTGACACTTCAAAGTTGTACTTTTTCGGTGCCGCTGGTTGACGCTCGGGATCCTCCGTGTCGACATCAATGGGTTGGATCGCCGGCACGGTGACGGTAGGCGTAGTCGTAGAATTCCCGTTGGCCGCCATTGTCTGGAGACTCTGGACGATCTGCTGCAGGGTATCTAGCTGCTTTTGCTGAAGTTTGGCATGTGCATCAAAGCGAGCTTCGAAGCGAGCTTCGAACTGGGCCTGTCGTTCCTCTACTTGTTGATGTCGGTTCTCGGACTGGTTTCGCTGCGCCTCCATCATGCGCAGCATCCTTTCGATGGTATCGTTAGAAGGACCGGCCCGCGGACGATGCGAACTACTAGAGCCGCTTGGAGCGCTCTGTTCTTGCTCGGCCGTGGGTTCCGTCACTTCTGCGATACGAAGGCAAACGCATCAGTCACAAAATATTACGGACTCATTGTATGGAACAACTTATCTCATCGATGCGAGGTCAAAGGATGTAAAGCCGTGCTCTGATACCATTATGTCACGCCCCGATTCCGTATAATCGATAGTCGTCCCCCGGGCATGATGCCGTGCGAACTTAAGTTGCGATCGCACAAGGCATAGTCATAAGGTTATCTGAAACACAACATCAAGTTAGAGTACGCAGAGAAATTGAATGACACATTTGAAATAGAAATAGACTTTTTCATTGATGATAATAAAACTTTACATAGACTCCTTTACAATCATTGCCGCGCGGGCTACAACATGACTCGACTTACAAAATGAACGCCGATGAGATAGTCGTTCCATACATTACATCCCTTTTTACAAGCAAAAACTATTACACATTTCCACCTGCTATCGAGGCGAGTCAATTCGTCATCTTCTTTTAGACCGAGTGCGGGTCTTCTTCAAAAGGAATCCAGAAACAAGCCTTTACACACGGACGAGGCTTCAAAAGGGTTCACGTCGCCTTGAGCTTTTTAGGTGGCACGTCCTTCGTGGTTCGGGGTACCTGCGTGGAGAGCGAGGATCAGTACATTACACTTTGTACTGGTGCGTGGCTATTTAAGTTCCAAGCTCTCATTTGGTTGAAGAGTTTATATGACTTAAAGTATGAATGTTTCTAACCATCCTAATGAATTTCAACAAACATATGACAAGCATAATGAAATTTACGTTGAAACTTACCGACGGCGGCCTGCGCCGCGCCTTATGAAACTTACCATGTTCTTCCCTGTCAATTGTTATCATTTCCATTCCAAGTGCAATATTTCGTGTGTTGGTCACTGGCTCCCAGAGCCATCGTGGACTCCTTTTTGCTTTTATTAGACGAGGCCCTTTCAGCGCGAGTAGCGAGCCCCGCTGCAAGTCCTCGCCTAACATTGTGCCCAGCACAGCTTATGAGAAATGTTTCCTTCTTGGCCGCAACGGTCCCGTGGCCCCGGATTGCCGTGCGGGAAAACTCTACCTTGTCGACAAGTTGTCCATGACCGTGCAAAGACCATTTTTCTTCTTTTAGTTATTAAGACATAGCCTACGTTCTCTTTGAAAACTCAATCATTTTACCGTGCCCGTACCCTTGCATTCAATCTTTAATCCGCAACAACACTATCGATTTACCTAAGAAGGGGTCGAGAAGAGAAGGGTCAGCCACTCACCTTGAGTTTACTTCGGCAAGAGGACTTGTTGGTCGCGCTAGACGTCGCCTACGCGATTACCTGAAATCGCACAAGCAACCGATTAGAACACCGCATTATTCAAGGAGTTCGATAGGAAATGCGAGTTCGAAATGCAAGCCATGAAAACCATCGAAAACATTCACGAAAGCGCATTCAGAAAACAAAGCCAAAACCAACGCAAGCGGCGTGAAAAGCAGAGCAACGGGAGGTCTCTCCCGACTCAGCCGCAGAGTCAATCCTCGAGGCGCAACCCGCTGAATATGGGACTTGGTTCCGAAGAAGACATTCCATAACGAGGAATGGATCTTAATTCAACCGTTCCCGTTCGATCGACTCGGTCGATCCCGACCTATCGGTCCCGACCGAATCGATAGCGACAGTGTTCCTTTCTCGCGCACCCCGTGGACAGAGTACGGGGCACGATGTAGGGACGGGGCACTACACCGCCGACCCCCCTCTGCCTGCCGACCCCCCTTCCTCCCGCCGACCCTCCTCTTCCTCCTCCCGCCGACCCCCCTCCTCCTCCTCCTCCACCCGACCCCCCTGCTCTCCTCCCGCCGACCCTCCTCTTCCTCCTCCTCCTCCTTCCCCCCCAACCTTCGACCCCTCCTCCTCCTCCGAGGTCGGGAGGGGAGCAGGGGGGTCGGGTGGAGGAGGAGTGCCGGCGGGAGGAGGAGGGGGGCGGGTAGAGGGGGGTCGGGAGGAGGGAGTGGGAGGGGGGTGTGCTAAGCAGCCCCTCATGGGAGGAGGGGTAGGATAGGAAAAAAATATTTTAGGGTGTGCTAAGTAACTCGTGGGGTGCGGATAGCCGCACCCATTAATTTTTTCTCTATTAAGTCTTGAATTTCTTTTTTACAAATTTTCATATATTGCTGATTCATCTGACAAGGTCTAGCCTTAGTAGGAATATTTTTCTCATTAAAGTTATCCACATAAGGAAGTGAAACAATATGTTGTTTCCTATCCCAAAAAGCATTGAGAACATTACTACATGTCTGTAGTTTAAATTCTTCCACTATTTGTTTTATTTTTTGCTGGACTTCCAACTTCTTTAATTGTTCAGATATATGAATCTGAGATATTTCCTCTTTAAGAAAATTTATTTGATTTTCCTTCAAATGAATTTCTTTGACTTCATTTAATATTTTGATAATTGGATCTCTTTTGAATTCAAAGGTTATTTCTTTACCTTTGTACACGGTAGAAATGCCATAAGTATTAATATTCTTTATTCACATTAATTTTTCTAGGAAAGGTGTTCCTAGAATAACATGCTGCGATATTTCTTTTACTACAATGAGTTGTAGTGGGATAGCTATTGTATCCTTACATACGTTAGCATCAGTGACTTTATAAGGGGCTCTATTATTTGCAGCACTAAGAGTTTGAGTAGTGTGTTCACAATATCTTATCGGAACTACACCTTTAACACAATTTAGATCTGCACCACTATCTTCTAGTGCAATTAAATTAGATATATAATACTCATTATTAATGAGTAAATCTATTTGTATATACCATTTCTGTATTATAAAAAGATCTATTTTTTCTATCACAGCTTGTGATTCAAGCTCCCTTCCTTCTTCTTTATCAGAAGAGCTAGAAGTACTATTACTAGAAGAACTATTACTCTTATTAAAGTCTGCTCTTTCCTTTGGAATTATTATTTTTTGTGCTACTTTCTCTGAATTGAGTAGCCTTAATTGAGTAATCTCATCTTGAGATTTTAACTCCTTTATTTTCCTTTTTAATACTTTAATCTCATTCTGGAGATCTTGTATTGTTACTGGCTTAACTTCTTTACTTTTGTATCTTTGAAGTACTTCAGCCATAGTATAAGACTCTTCTCCCTTATTAAGAGAGTCATTTGTTGATGTCTCTTTTATATTTAAAATTTTAATTAATTTTTCTCTTGCCGTTCTACTGATTTCAGTGGACATGAGGGATTCAATTATCTCTTTTATCTTGAGTAGTCAATACATTTATTGACAATCCGTTCATTTCAACTATAGACTTGTAATAGTCTATATCATGTTCATTAGAACATTCTTGACAACTACAATCACTCTCACATTCACACATATTAATTGAACCTTCATCAGTAGATTCTTCTGATGAACTTGTTCATAATCAGAATTGATCATGATTTTGTATAGGGTTCATGCTACTGGCAGATCCAAATAGCGGAGCAGGATCGATATAAGACTGCTTTTACAGTACAATTTGGGCACTATGAATGGAATGTAATGCCATTCAGGCTAAAAAATGCTCCTTATGAATTTCAATATAATGAATGAAATATTCATCAAATATTCTGAATTTATATTGTCATACATTGATGACATATTAATCTTTTCAAATTCGATAAAGGGACATTTAAACATTTGAAATTATTCAAGCATTTAGTCATAACAAAATGGGCCGGTAATATCAGCACCCAAAATGAAATTGTTTCAACAAGAAATAAGATTTTTGGGACATAATATTGCAAATAACACAATAATCCCAATCGGTAGAAGTATTGAATTTGCTTCTAAATTTCCTGATGAAATAACTAATAACAAGCAGTTACAGAGGTTTTTAGGGGCACTAAATTATGTATTTGAGTTTTATAAGAATATAGCACAAGATACTCCCTAATAAAAGGGATTTGCTCAATAGAATTGTTAGAGCAAGAATATTTTCTAAATTTGATCTTAAATCAGGCTACTAACAGATCCATATAGCGGAGCATGATCGATATAAGACTGCTTTTACAATACCATTTTGACATTATAAATGGAATGTAATGCCATTTGGGCTAAAAAATATTCCTTCTGAATTTCAGAATATAATGAATGTAATATTCATCAAATACTCTGAAGTTATATTGTCATACATTGATGACATATTAATCTTTTCTAATTCGATAGAGGAACATTTTAAACACTTGAAAATATTCAAGCATTTAGTCATCAAAAATAGGCTGGTAATATCGACACCTAAAATGAAATTGTTCCAACAAGAAATAAGATTTTTGGGACATAATATTACAAATAACACAATAATCCCAATCGATAGAAGTATTGAATTTGCTTCTAAATTTTCTGATGAAATAACTGATAATAAGCAGTTGCACAAAAGCAACATGAAATGAAGAATAAGGCTATAATAGAAGATAGTCCGTTGAAGAGGTTTAAATATTCTTTAATTAGAAAGAATTCAAAAATTTCTGCTAAATGATTGAAAAACCAATGTATAAAGTATATGACATCCCAGATGGATGCTTTGTTCGAATCTCGACGACAAATCTATGAATTCCTCTGCAAGTGATGCACATAATGAAAGCATCCCATCAGATGATGAAGATAAAATTATTGATGTGGTAGAATCTTCCATCTCACACAGCTATGCTCCTAGGCAAAGGCCTAGAAGTGACAATTATAATTGAAGAACGACATGTGCTGTTTTACAATAAAGAGAAATTAACAAAGACAGTCACTAATACATATATGATGGTAGGGCCCATAAATCAATCAAAGGCCTAACTTTATCAAAGTGGGAATCCACTTTGGAAAAAGAAGAAATGAAATGACCTAAAGTAAGGAACACGTATGTATCTTAATAATACTACGTGTACCTAATGTGATGTGGACTAAGTGGTTCGACATGCAGCTGGAGGCTATCAATCGGATGCTGACAGTCAGTCTTTAGTCTTTTTTTATAGTATAATTAGAGGTCATGAACCTTAGTGTGATGTATCTTTGTTTTCCATTTGAGTGTTTTAGTAAGGTTTGAAAGTGTGCTTGTACCAGCTACTACTATCAATAAAATTTCAGTTTCAAGTTCCAATCTGTTTCCTGCTGTTTTGGTGATCTGTTATTACTGTTTCTAATTGGTATCAGAGCCAATATGGTTCGTGAATAGGTGCGTTCTATGTTGCTAAGTTCTTTATGTGACTATTAAAATGTAATTTGCTATTGTATTATTACTACATATTTAGAAACAGTAATAACAAAACAACAAAACAACAGGAAACAACTTGGAACTTGAAACTAAAATTTTATTGATAGTAGTAGCTGGTACAAGCACACTTTCAAACCATACTAGAACACTGAAAGGAAAAACAAAGATACATCACATTGAGGTTCATGACCTCTATTTATACTACAAAAAAGACTAAAGACTGACTGCCAGCATCCGGTTGATAGCCTCCAGCTGCCTGTCGAACCGTCTTATTCCACATCACATTAGGTACACGTAGTATTATTAAGGTACATACGTGTTCCTTACTTTAGGTCATTTCATTTCTTCTTTGTTTAAAGTGGATTTTCATTTTGATAAAGTTAGGCCTTTGATTGATTTATGGGTCCTACAACCATTATATGTATTAGTGGTTGTCTTTGTCAATTTCTGTTTTATTGCAAAACTGCACATCTATCGTTCTTCAATTATTATTGTCACTTCTAGGCCTTCGCCTAGGAGCATAGCTGTGTGAGGTGGAAGATTCTACCACATAAATAACTTTTTCTTCCTTATCAGCAACTTGTCCTGTAAAGTGTTCTAATATATTAATTAGTAAAGTGTACATAGCATCTGGCTTTCGCTGATCATTTTCAGTTTAGTAGTTTCTAATATTTTTGTTCTTTGTTGTGGGGTTAGGTAATTATCCCACCAACCTTTAAGAACACCGGTAAACCCATTGGCAATAAACAAAGCAATTTGTTTATCAGAATTGCCAGCAGCTTGGGCTACATTTGAATACATTAGTATTCGATGCATTTGATCGAAAATTTGATTATCTGAAAGACCATCTATATTCCACTCATAAATTTCTCCACTATAATGATTCTGAATAATAGAATCATTCTCTTGATAGAGAATCGGTTTGTCATATTTGACATCATTAATTCTTTCAGAGTTCACCTCATTATGAACCTGCTTAAAAGAATTATTTATTTTCTCAATCTGTATTGGATTGAGTTGTTCTTCATTTGAAGAATCCGAGTTTTCAAAATCATCAGATTCTTGGCAACATTGTACAGAAGACTCTCCTTCTAACATTTATTGTAGAAGGATTTCTTTTTGGTTCATAATTTAAGAATTTTTCTTTAAGACTTTCGTATTCCAACTCATTTAACTCATTTTGGAGTACATTAAGATTAGTCTTTCTAAACTGCTCTGCTAGATCTTTTAGATCTTCTTTGGTAAATTCTGTTTTGGGTCTAATTTTATACCCTGAAACCTCCATAGAGGATTTTATTGAAACATTAGTTGTTTCTTTAATAGGTTTAACTAAAGGACTTTCTTTTAACTCTATTCCTTTTATATTATTTAATTTTTGAGTCAATTTTTCAATAGCAGTTTCTATTCTACTCAACTGCTGACCCACTATTTGGATATGAACATTTGTATAATTATTTTGCAAAACAATTTTTTGTAATTCCTTTATCGTTTCTTTCTCATGCTCAATTGTTTTATAAAAGGAATTAGCTTCTAAGTCGGCTCTATTCTGAATATAAACTTTTAGATGATCATTAGGAGGATATAAGGATTTAATTTTTAATCCTTCTTTAGTGGTCCATGTTTTATGTTTATCTTCTAAGACATTTATTTGTCTTAGTTTATCATTGATATATTGCTCCATGAACCATTCATGAAACCATTTAATCTTTTTGATTTCATTTATATATTGGTGATATTTCACCTTAAAAAGTGCTCTTTGTACCTTATCATAGATATTTTTATACCATTGTCGAAACTTATTATTTTTTAATATTATAATACCCCTATCTAGGAAGCTCATAATTCCAGGGTATTCGGCTATATCCATTAAAGATTAAATTTCATTTTCGACATTGTCGGTTCTTCGTCTAATTTAGACTTAGATTTGTAAATTTGATGAACTATATTAGAATCATTGATTCTAAGTTTTTCAACATTATTTTCTTCTTTATTAAAAGTTTCGGATTCAGAAGTTTTATCTGATACTAATTTATCAGATGTAAACCTTTTCGAGCAGCTAGATGTAGAAATTCTAGCGTTGATTTGTAGAGTAAATCTTACTTCCACATCTCCGGTTGGGGTCTGAATAATCTGATCTACCTTTGTATCCATTATTGGTTTTGGAGGTATAGCCATATTTAAGTCCATTCATCTGAAAAGTTTATTTCTTCCCATTTAATAATTCTATTTGTTGCTACCTTTGAAGTCAAAAGGTTAGTCTCAATTAAGGTAGTCTTTCCTAGCTTAGTGATATGTCTAGCTTTCGGAGCTAGAGTATTTAACACCTTAAAGTGTACTCTATAGATTATTGCTAGTCGCTGATCCAGGAAAAAAAATTATAAGCAAATGTCTTTAAATTTAAAGACACAGATTCTAATATATTTACATCTGTCAAAGACATACATAAATTAGGATAAACATTAAAATAGACAGGGCCATGGCAAAGACTAGTGTGCATAACTTCCATTAGAGATTGTGTCCAATCTAAACATCTTCCATCTCTAAGAGATGTTAATATGGGATGCATTTAACCCTTGTAAGGTTAAAGGCTTTAAGGCTATTTGTATTAATCCTATATGAAGAAAATTATATTTATCTCTATAGTGAGATATGTCTTCTTCAGATAGTAATTTAATTACTGTTCAGTATCTGCAACCTGAACAGTTCTTTCCATTGTTTTGATTGCATGGAAGATCTAAAATCAAAAGTACCAATTTGGTAAATTTCCTTTGGTTGAACCCTAGGAATTGTCTATTTATTTAATTCCTTTAATTCAGCGGAAAATTTATACATATTAGCATTCTTAATTGCTTTACCCTTATTAAGGGTCTTCTTATTCTGTCCTATTGGATGAGCTAGTTGGTTACTCATGGGTTTGGGGTCTATCTTGCTAATTTCTTCATGTAAACTATTAACCTGCATTCTCCTGTTACTATCGTTACTACAATCACTAGTTACTAAATAACTTAGGCTTAATTCTTTTGGTAGTAAAAAGGTTGCACGACTATCAACGATTTATGGCAAACAAGACCCTCTCGGTCACTAACTCTTATGCGACTTAGATGCCGTTCCACAACACATATACACACCATACAAACTAATCCTAAGCATTCAGAACTAGGAATATGCAGTAATAATACAACAACAAATTACATTTTAATAGTCACATAAAGAACTTAGCAAGATAGAACGCAATATATATATATATATATATATATATATATATATATGGGGGGGGGGGAGGGGGGCACAATGGTCGTCTCCATCGACTTTCCTGTCTACCCTACTGGAGCCTGCTCGCCAACAATTGCCCTTTCCCAAGAACTTTGGAGAACCATTTGCCTTTGTTTGTCATTAGTATGGTTCATTATTTCCACTTCTCACTCCACTATTTTTTTTAACCAAGAAAAGCCTATGTCAACAGATTTGACGCACATGAAATTCTTTGCACTTGCAAAACCCTCAATTTTTGGGGCCGTAACGCCTGTTATTTGTCTTGGATATTAGGAGTTATACAAGTAGAAGCTTTGGATCTTTCCTTCAATCACATTTAATATTTTATTAGTGATTCCTCCTACATTTTAGGTTACTTTTGTTGCTTTGCAACCACAGATTGAACTAGATATGGAGGCAATTTTGGTTCAGGGTGTTATCGTCAGCCTGACATGTACATCCTTAATGTGTCTCATCAATGGTTTCCAATGAAAATAGCAGACGGTTATAGATGAGGAACTATGATTTTGTGTCTCGAACTTTTCATTTTTCCGGTGATCGGAGGTGATCACCGGAAATGTCGGTAGAAGAATTGCTTGCGGTTACATTGCATTTAAAATTACCTTAAGGCAAATGTTTCCTTGATGAACACGTTGTTCATGCAACATTTGTTTCATTGTTTGGTTACTTTAAGCTTTATCATTTGAGGGATTTCATCTTTTGATTTAACTTCTCATGTGATGTATACCTCTTTATTACAGGCTTGAGAACACTCTGAATTATGGTCTTGAAAGGGTTTGGGCTGTGGGGTACCTGAAAGGTTCAAGGAGGTAGATGTTCAAGCCTAGTTTTCTATATAGTTTCTCTGCTTATGGTTTCTTATTATTAGGGAAAGACTGCGTGCGTTATAAACTTATAATTAAACAGTCAAATCAAGATTCATTCAGTCACTATGTCAGAATCTACCTTTATGTACTGTCAATGTATGCATCATAGTTAAAGCTGTTATGAAAGGGTGTCTTAAGGTGTAGTAACTACAAATACAATACATCCAGTTTTGAAGCACACAATATTCAATATGCTGGTTTTATTCTTTTGTAGAGTTGTAATTGGGTATGATGAAGGAACCATAATGATAAAACTTGGCCGTGAAGAACCAGTTGCTAGTATGGACAGCAGTGGTAAGATCATATGGGCAAAGCATAATGAGGTTCAGACTGTGAATATCAAGACAGTTGGTGCAGACTATGAGGTTAGTTTGTAGAACATGCTATCAAAATAATAACAATGCTTTAATTCTTTGTCAGCTGATTTTATTGAACATATGAGTTAAATAAATCTATCAGGTTACGGATGGAGAGAGATTGCCTCTGGCTGTGAAGGAGTTGGGAAGCTGCGACCTTTATCCACAAGTATGTTTAATTGCTACTTCTTTATTCTGTGCTTTTCTCATTTCCTAAACCCTTCCGTTTTCCTTAAACAACAAGCTTAATATGGAAATAGCACAAGTCCAGCAGTCGGAGTGACAATAACTATGAAGCACTGTTACTTGATATGGAAGTATCCATATTAGATATCAATAGCCCTCACATGTTTTGAGAAGGATTTGTGAATTGCTATTAGAAAAAAAAATGAAGGGATATGGGCAGGTCTTACTAATACACACCCTGATGGACATGCTTTATGATCTTGGTGTTTTCAGTTTCGTACTTTTGACAAACAATGAGCATGGTGGATGTTCAGTGTGCTTGATTTTAATTGTTGGCTATAAATATATATAACCGTAATGGTGTAATTTGCTATTGCATTTGAATATTGTGTGCTTCAAAATTGGTTGTGTCAGTATTTGTTATTCACGGTAAAGTTTAACTTCAGACACAAACAGTAAGCTAGTGCTTCCTTATCCTTAATTTTTTTATGAATCGCCATCACTAGTATTTGTTTCATATTATATATTACTATACTGAATCTGTATAGTAGTATATGTGCTTCATACTTCATAGTTCATTGTTTAGTAGCTAATTCTCTTTTCCTGTTCTTCTCTTTGTAACCTGAAGAGGATCTTTTTGAACTTTTCTAATGTGATTGCTTCTATTTCAATTGAAAATTTCTTTCTTGTACTTGTCTTGAATTTTCACAAAAAATTATATGCTGAACCTATCATGTTTGTATTTGCCCAGAGCTTGAAGCATAATCGCAATGGTCGATTTGTTGTGGTTTGTGGAGATGGAGAGTACATTATATATACTGCTTTGGCATGGAGAAACAGGTCCTTTGGATCTGCTCTGGAGTTCGTTTGGTCATCTGATGGTGAATATGCTGTTAGGGAAAGTACGTCAAGAATAAAAGTTTTCAGTAAAAACTTCCAGGTACAACTTCTATCTAGCATAATTGTTAAGGAGAACTGGCATACCATAAGTGTTTTAGCTGCTGAGTTTTATGTTTTTGATCTGCATAATCATCTTTAGTATAACATTATTAAATTGCTTTACATTTAATCTAAAGGAGCCGTCATGTATTCATTGCCCGTAATTTTTGATTCATGGGTGACTCTAATATGGAGGTTTCCATTTCTTACATGCAATCACATTTCTCACTAGCACGTCCATTATACTGCTGATGCAATTTGAAGAGATGGAAATCCAAAACACATCATCACATACTATTAGTAAGATAATTTATCCAGTGGAACTTCAAACCCATAAGCAAAAGATTCATCTTTTAACTCTAATATTTTGTATCTAATAAATTACCCACATATAAAATGAATTGGTCACAGAGAAAAAATAAATTGAAATATAATTATTCCTTTCTTGATCCCTATGGCAACAAGGGCAGTGACAACAACCTCATTTATGTCCAGATGTTCTGTAATGTTGCTTTCATCCCTTGTAACATTTTCATTTTCACAGAGCATCTTATGGATGTTTTGTATCTTGATTGCCTAATATTCTGATCCATAAAGCATGATGGTCTTTGTAGCTGTGTCATATAATTTTTTCTTCCACTTCGAAGATATCTACCTTAATTACAGTAATGCAGCACTTTTGCACACTTCGACCACTGCATCCTAATTCTTTGAGGAACATCCTCAATTCACCATTGTGGTGAGTGATCCTAGCTAAGAAAAATATCAATTTTTAGGTACTTATCGGGCATAACCTTTGCACTTTTCCTCTTTTCCTAGACGCATTGAATTGAATGTAAATTGGTTTAATGTAACTAAACCTGCGGCTACATTTTTTTATATATATTCTAATTTGATATGGTTGTAGGATACACATCTAATTTGTTACATTGTTTCATCGTGCTTACTTAGTGTATCTATTTTTCATTAAAGAACTTAATTTGTTATGATGGTTGTTTGTAGTCTCAGCTATGACTTACATGCATTCAGATGGATGCTTACTGTAATCATCACTGTCACTTTCTCTAAACCTCTCGTATCATGCCATTGTACAACTCTCAACAAACTTTGCTGTTTTTGATAATGACAAGCTTCTTAATCTCTTCTAGTTAGCTTGAAGCTGAATTGAGATTGGCAACTCTCTTATCTTTCAGGAGAGGAAAAGTATAAGACCCACATTTTCTGCTGAGCGTATTTTTGGGGGAACATTGCTAGCAATGTGCTCCAATGACTTTATTTGCTTTTATGATTGGGCTGAGTGCAGATTGATACGGCGCATTGATGTCAATGTGAAAGTGAGTGGTCTACAAACTTACTCATGCTGTACAATGTTTATTTTCATTAAATTTAGATCTAACCCTTTTTCTTGTTTCAGAATCTCTATTGGGCTGATAGTGGTGACTTGCTTACAATCGCAAGTGATACATCTTTTTATATTTTGAAGTACAATGTAAGCTTGTTCACAACTTATACTTAACTATCTCATTAGGTTTTCTTCTCCTTACATACTTCGAGAGTTGATATTGCTACAAAATGGGCAAATCTGAAATAATTTAAATTTCCCTATAGGCGGACATTGTTTCTTCTTATCTAGATAGTGGGAATCCAGTGGATGAGCAAGGCGTTGAGGATGCTTTTGAGATGCTTCATGAAATTAATGAACGAGTCCGAACAGGAATCTGGGTTGGAGACTGTTTCATCTACAATAACTCTTCTTCAAGATTGAACTATTGTGTTGGTGGAGAGGTATATAATGACATTACTACTATAACTAGTGGATGCTTGTACTTTGTGGTATGCATATTTTTGTTTGACTTATTTTCATCTGCTCTTAATTTTAGGTTACGACAATGTTCCACTTGGACCGGCCAATGTACTTGTTGGGATATCTTGCTAGTCAGAGTAGGGTGTATCTTATTGACAAGGAATTCAAGTGAGTCTCTTTTTTGGATATCTGCCTTGTGGAATCTACTATTATCCAATTACTGGCTCCTCGTATTAATAATGATTCTTCCATTTCAGTGTTATAGGTTATACTTTACTCCTTAGCTTGATTGAATATAAAACTCTTGTAATGCGTGGGGATTTAGACCGTGCCAATGAAGTTCTGCGATCAATTCCTAAAGAACATCACAATAGGTATATCAACATCTTTGCTGCATCTGCTAATGTGACCTTCCAAGTCCATTTGTGATATGCCATTTGATTAAACTGATTAGTGTATTATAGAGTTTTGAGGTCCTTGCCTCTCAATTTCTTGTTACTATGACATGTCACAAGAATCTGTAGATAGCTTTTTTTGCTGATAAAAGTTTTTTTTAGTTTTTCCTAGCTTCAACTTCTTTCATTTCTGAGATGCTGCAGCCTATCCTTTAGTTGAACTTGTTTTGGCCACGTTTTATTGAGCTTTTTTTTTTTGCATTTCCAGTGTGGCACATTTCTTGGAATCTCGAGGCATGCCAGAGGATGCTCTGGAAGTTGCTACAGATCCTAATTACAAGTTCGATCTAGCGGTTCAGCTAGAGCAACTAGATATTGCAAAGGTATTTTTTCAGTTAACTGAATTTCACGTAGTGAAGTATAGTATGAGGATTAATTGTTTTGTACCTGAGAAATATCCTCTTGAACAGACATGGATTCTTCTTCTGAGGATTAACTGTTTTGCAGGCAATAGCTAGCGAAGCGCAAAGTGAATCAAAATGGAAACAGCTGGGTAAGCTTGCAATGTCTACTGGGAAGGTAAGCATTAATTTTTTTCAGTCATTTAATATTTGTCATGTTCTGGTAAGCAGTGTTGGATAGGAAAATGTCAAAGCTGGGAATATTTTTCAACATTACTAGGGCAGACAACGATTGAACGGTGCATTTCCTGGTATAGGCAATGATTGAATGGTGCATTTCCTGTAAAGTGGTTTCAGACACTGCCATAGCACTGCACGACCAAAATGGAATATAGTATCAACACTTTCAAAATGGGAAAAAATAATGGGACGTTGTCTCTAGCATGATGAGGAACATTGACTTGGATTAATTGACACCAACTATGACATACCAACAGGTTGACAGGATGAGAAGAAGAAGAGAGACGAGGAAAACCTTCAGTCTTTATTTAATACACACTAGTAGTAGTACACTCTGAAAGCTTGCGGAAGATGGAAAATAAGAAAGAGAAAATTACAAACTAAAAATTGCACCCCCTAATAAGAGGACGCAACCTCATATTTATACAAACTCAGCGAATCTGGATTGACCAGCCTAATCTGTCGGTAGTGGGAACCAAAGCTAATTTTAAAGTAAAGGAATCTTCCTTTATTTTGTCGGCTACCATATGATATCTTTCTGTAGAAAAGACAATCTTATCCTTTTTCTTTTTGCTTTCGATTTTCAGTATACATAGTAGAGTCGAGGCCTTCTTGTATATCGTCTCAAAATCTTCGTCGTTATTTGGATCTTGAGAGTCATCCATTTGGGTGTCATCCTGGATAGGCACATTATCTTCCATATTGAAGTCATCAATGAATTGGGCTTGGAAGTATTGAAAACATCTTTTCTTCAATTCATCCTCAGACATATAAGGATTCTTTCTAATTAAAGAAGCCTTACGCTTTTTAATTGGACTATTTTCCACTGTGTCTCGTTTTAACTATTTTTCCATTAAAATATCATTTAATTTTATATTAGCCTGAATTTCGGCTAACTTTTCTTTTTCAATCAATTCTTTCCCCACCATTTGATATAGAATTTTCGGACAAGAACATGCATATTTAAAGTATTGATCTCGAATTAAAGAGACCACTTCATGATATATGGAATGTCATTCTGGACATAAAAGATCAGGGTACCCTCCCCCTCAAAAAGATGTTCTTTTTTGGCCAGGGATAGAAGAATTTATCCATATCGAAAATTGTTCTTTGATTGGAACAGGCAAAATATTAATTGTTGCTCCCAGTAACAACCACCAATCATAAAACCATGTTGGAATCCAATGCAAGTATTTCTGGACAGACCTTAATGAACCATGTATGCTTGCGACTGGTGTTTTGATAGTAGAACACCTTGTAAAAGGCATCATTGTATTCCCAGTAGATATAAACCAATGTTGGTTTGTCACGACTGGTCATTGCTATATTGGGATTCAAACCCCAATATTGTGGAGTTATAATCCGCTTAATAATGGCTTTGCTATATATGATATCAGAAGTTTGATCATTAGCCTTTTGATAATACTGCATAATTTCCACTGATTTGGAAGTTGTCAAAAATCTTTCATACATATTTTGGGATTTGCTATATTTGGGGAACATGGAAATATCCATATAACGAGTTATAATTTTCCATGGCTCATTTTGAAGAGAAATCTTTTCTCTGCTGATTTTGATTATTTTTTCAGATCTTATCTTCTGAAAAAAGACGAGTTCTTTATCAACAACATTCTTGAAAGAGGGAGAAGACTGATTTTCTTTCTCCTCAGTAACACCAGAATTAGGTCTGGTACCCAAAAAATGTTTCCTTGCCAGAGGCCTTGGCACCCATGACTGCTTGCCCTTATTTCGGCTTGACATCCTGTAAAAATTCACAGATTAAGAAGTCAGGAAGAGAGTTCTCATTACCTCTTATATATTCAATATCAAAATCAAATATAACTAATTCAGCTTGCCATCGAGCAAATATTTGTTTAGATGTTAAATTTTTAACTTCTTTTTCAAGAACTGATTTTGCAGAACTGCAATCGATACATAATAAAAACTTTTAAGTAAATAATCTTGGAACTTATGTATACACAAGATAATAGAAAGAATTTCTTTCTTAATAGTAGAATAATTTATCTGAGTATCATTCCATTTACCAGAATAATTCATTAGTCGTAGGATTAATCTCTTTAAGAATGCCACCATAACCAATATTACTGGCATCAGTCTCTACTATCTTGTTCCTTTCAGAATTGGCTAAGTGAAGACATGGTAATTTTTTAACCTTCTATTTAATAATCCTAATAGCTGTGGTGTGATTATTAGTCCAAGGAGCTGGCTTCTTACGAAGTCACTGATACAAATTTTTTGTATCCTTGGCAACATCTTTAAAAAATTTAGCTACATAATTAAGAGCGCCTAAAAACCTCTGTAGCTGTTTTATATCAGTAATTTAATCAGAAAATTTAGAAGCAAATTCAATACTTCTATCAATAGGAATAATGGTGTTATTAACAATATTATGCCCTAAAAATCTTACTTCAAGTTGAAATATATTTATTTTAGGAGCAGAAATAACTAGACCATTTTTTATAGCCAGATGTTTGAAGATATTCAAATGTTTGAAGTCTCTTCAATAGTATTAGAAAATATTAATATGTCATCTATATATGGTAGAATGAAAGTTGAATGTTGTATAAAAATTTCATTCATAATATTCTGAAATTTCGGAGGAGCATTTTAAGTCCAAAAGGCATTACGTTTCATTCGTACTATCCAAATGGAATGTAAATGCAGTTTTGTACTTATCCTTCTCATCAATCTGAATCTGCCAATAGCATGATTTCAGATCAAATTTAGAATATATATACATGCTCTAGCAATTCTATTGAGCAAATCCTTATTAGGAATAGGATATCTTATCCATTTTAACATCTTATTTAAGGGTTTATAATTGATAACAAGGTGAGGAATTCCTATTTCCTTTTCAGCAGCATTATTAACATAAAATGTTGTACAACTCTATGGGGAGTAAGACTTTCTTATAAGTCTTTTGTTTAAAAGATCTTGTATTTCCTTTTTACATAACTCTAGATATTCATAGTTCATTTGGCAAGGTCTTGCTTTGGTAGGAATATTTGTCTCTTGAAAACCTTTTTCATATGGAAGAGAGACAATATGCTGCTTTCTATCCCAAAAAGCATTGGGTATATTTCAACAAGTTTGAAGCCTAAAATCTTCTTAAACCTGTTTTATCTTTTGTTGGATCTCCAACCTCTAGCTGTTGAGAAATACCTAATATTTGTATTTCTTCCTTAAGAAAGTTTATTTGATTTTCTTTTAAATAGACTTAATCTCATTGGGAATTTTGATCATCGGATCAACAATAAAGTCAAACCTAATTTGTTTGCTTTTATACTCAGCAATAATTTCTTTTTTATTTATTTCCTTTATTGGCATTAGTTTTTCTAGGAAAGGAGTACCTAGAATAACATGTTGTGTCATTTCCGTTACAGCAATAAAGTATAGAGGAATACACACATCATTCTTACAAATGTTTACTCGGTAACTTTGTAAAGAGTAGTTAGTGCTTTATTATTAGCAGCACTCAGTGTCTGGGTAGTTCGTTCGCAATACTTGATTGGAATGATTCTCCCCTTGACACAATTCAAATCTGCACCACTATCAACAAGTGCGATAAGATTTCTGATATAAAATTCATTATTGATAATCAAATTCATTTTGATAAACCATTTATGAGTAATAAAAAAAATTCATCTTATTTAAGAATGGATCTGAATCCTCGTCATGGTTCTGGGGTAACATTAATTCTTTACCCTTTGAGGATGATTGTCCTCTGGAAGCTAATTTTTCATGTTCTCTTATTAGAACATTGCTGGCAAGCTTATTAAGTCTCTGTTGAGTGATTTCACTCTGCACTTGTAAAGTTTTTATTTCCTTTTTTAAAGACTTGATCTCCTGATTGAGATCGCTGATAGTAACAGGTGTTTGCTCTTTTGATTTATACCTTTTAATAATTTTGGACATGCTATAAGTACTATTTTCGTGTTGTTGTATACTTTCATCTCTATCATTTTCTTCAGTAAGAAGATCGAGGATTTTAGATCGAACAACACTGATAATATTATTATTTAAAAGAGATTCTAATATTTCCCTTTTATCTTTTTTCGTAAGAGTGTTAACAGAAAGACCATTCATTTCTACTATAGATTTATAGTAGTCAGTGCTCTCTTGTATAGTACAATTATTGCATTGACAATTACTATCGCAAACTTCTTCATATGAAGAAGATTCATCATCTGATGATCTGGATTCTACATCAGAATAAGAGTTTATCATAATTTTTAGAAGAGTCTTTCTTGTCACGTCCCGATTCGACAAATCGTTTGTCCCCGTTCCCATTATGTCGAATCGATCGTTCTCGCTAAGATGTGATGTCGTACGAGTCTGGAGTTGCACTCGTACAAGGTAAAAATATTACATTTGATACGTCGTTTGAAACACCAAGTTGAAACTTCACAAATCTCAGAGAATTGAACACGCGGTATAGGAAGATAGAAATATGCTTTTATTGATAACTTGCAACTAAGTGCAATTCATATTACATTGGATATGCCGTTGCGGCTACATTGATTAAAACAAAAGAAAATACTCGACAAGCTGTCTGAACTAACACTTGTCGTTCCATACATTCACCCTTTTATACATTGAAAGCCTTCGATGAATTGGCTTCAAAATACTTCAGAATAGAAAGAGCTTCAAAACGCCTCTCCGAAATTCAGCTTTGGCTTAGCGACATACACCCCCAGAGTCTTCGTCACCTGTAGGGTTGGGGGATTAGTACACTTGGGAATGCACTAGTGAGCGGGACGAACCCACTCGTCTAAATCGACTCTGATTGTTAAGGTAGGCATGCATTGGAGTTTTCTTTCTATTTAGAACTAAATGAATTCAGTTTATATTGATAGCCTTCCTTGAAACAGTAAAAAGCATACATCAAAACATAGCATATTATCTTATTTCTTACCACGGTCGTGCTCGTCCCTGCATAAAACATAGATAAATACTTACTATCTGCATAAGACAATATGTGAGCATACTACTATCTTACATGTAGTTATTGATGTTACACACCACTTGGGATTTAATCAAATTAGCATGCGACGCTACCCTTTCAGCCTAGGTTGCAAGCCTTACTGAAGGTCCCGCATGCCTCGCGTCGAAGCACGATAAACATTTCCCCTAGGTCGATTCGGTTCCGATGTCCCGGATACCGTTTCGAGGAAAAACGAACTTGTGCACAAGTTGTCCATGCCAATGCCAATGCGTGAACAGTTAATATATGAAACAGATTGCATAGCGTGGACAGTATCGAGCAGCATTATCATCTTTTTCAACTCATGCACGAATCATTTTTCCCAAAGCCGTACTTCCGATTTGGCATCCCGTAGGCACCAAGTTTTTCGAGGCACCATATGACGCAACCAATATTTTATTTCATTTTATTTTGCAGATTATGAAATAATATCTCTTTTCTAGAACCTTATCTTTACGTTTTTTGATGTAAAACTTATATTTTCAGAGTAGTTTACTCTAAATTGATACAGTTATCCCGAGTTCTTGATCTTAGTGATTTGGCATGCATTTAACTTAGCATTGTCGATTTGAATAAGTTCGAGGCAAACTGAATTTCATTTGCGTGAAGGAGTAGAAAAGAAGGGGCCGAACCACCCACCAAGTATTTGATCGTGCTGAAAGTCGAAGCGCTACGCAACGTTCAAGCTTCAGTTACGCGAGCTCCTGCAATGGCACCAACGTTCAAGTATATGATAGGACTTTTTCTTATAGGATTTGTGGAAATCTTTTGACTTACCCTTCTAATCTGAAAGAGGCTTATAAGGTTCCATAGCAAATTGGCTACAGAGTTCATCTAACTTGTTTTTCTCAGAAAATCTCTAAGACTTTAACTGATTTATTAGTTTGAGATCATTGCAGAATGCTAAACCTTCCTGTATGCAAATATTCACTAAATAACCATAGGTAAATTTATCATAAGGCACAACTCCATTATGATTATTTTGTATTCCTTGTTTTACCTTTTCGGCAAACAAGTTTGGTAATCCATCAATAAATTTGGATTTCCAATGAGCATTATTAGCGTCACCTAACTGCATAACTCTACTTAAGAAAGTATCTTTGTACCATCTAAAGTGAGTTAAAGTAGGACGTCTGAGATTTTGCAAGAGAGTCCTTATCATCTCTCAATTGTCAGAAACTTCCCATGTAAAATGTTCTAATATAGTAATGATTAGGGTATAGACAACATCGGCTGTTGCAACATTATTCTCTATTTTTACGGCCTGATAAATTTTCTTCCTTTTAGTTGCTGAGATACAATGATCCCACCGGCCTTTAAGGATCCCCGTAAAACCACAAGTGATATATTTAGCAATACTAGAATCAGTATTACCGCCAGCTTTAGCTATTGTAGAATACATAATAATTCTATGTAAAGTATCATGAATTTGTTTATCAGATTGACCATCTATATTCCATTCATAGATAGTACCACATTGATAATTATTTTGAATGATATCATCATTCTCTTCAAACAAAACATCCATAGGCGTCGGTCGTTTATAGTAATATTTTGACAACCTCGGTTTTACATAATTCATTTTATTTATCATTCCTGATGAAGCTGGAATGTCAGAAGATTAAAA
The DNA here is from genome assembly GCA_029216955.1 of Iris pallida. Classification (NCBI taxonomy): domain Eukaryota; kingdom Viridiplantae; phylum Streptophyta; class Magnoliopsida; order Asparagales; family Iridaceae; genus Iris; species Iris pallida. The sequence continues at coordinate 15,447,581 of JANAVB010025399.1, read as the reverse complement.
CGATTTCTGTAACGTCTCAACACTTATTGGACTTATTTCCAATTCTTCAGATTAATATTCAGAAACTACATCATCTGATGCTTATGTAATATTTCCATCTACCGAATCTTCGACATCAAGAGTATGCAAGGGCATATCTCTAACTTTTTCTATCAAATCTTTGATAGAAATTTCAGGATTCAATTTATAATCCTGAACTTCGACGGGAGGTTTTATCGGAATATTTTCGGTCTGTCTTATTTTAGACTTTGGTATTTGTGGTATTTCAATATTGAAGTCATCAATGAATTGGGCTTTGAAGTATTGAAAACATCTTTTCTTCAATTCATCCTCAGAATATTGATTGATTTTAAGCCTTCAATCACAAGATCAAGTGCAGTTTCTACTCTTGTCAACTGTTGTCCAATAACCTGAATAATTATTGGTATAATTATTTTACTTTATTATATTTTGTAATTCTTTTATTGTTTCTTCTTTACTTTTAATGGAAAAACAGTTGAAATGAGACAGAGGAAAATAGTCCAATTGAAAAGCTTAAGGCTTCTTTAATTAGAAAGAATCCTTATATGTCTGAGGATGAATTGAAGAAAAGATATTTTCAATACTTCCAAATCCAATTCATTGCTGACTTTAATATGGAAGATACTGTGCCTATCCAGGATGACACCCAGATGGATGACTCGCAAGATCCAAATGACGACGAAGATTTTGAGACGATATACAAGAAGGCCTTGACTCTACTATGTACAGAGTCATCATCATCTACTACTGAAGATCGAAAGCAGAAAGGAAAAGAAGGATAAGATTTTCTTTTAGAAAGATATCATATGATGGCCGACAAAATAAAGGAAGATTCATTTACTTTAAATAAAGTAAAGTCGACTGTTTCTGAAAAGTAGTACCTTCTTTCTCTTGTGCGCATTACTTTCTGTAATGCGTTTGCTTTGGTTCCCACTACCGACAGATTAGGTCGGTCACCGGCAGTGTTGGATAGGAAAATGTCAAAGCTGGGAATAGTTTTCAACATTGCTAGGGCAGACAACGATTGAACGGTGCATTTCCTGGTATAGGCAATGATTGAATGGTGCATTTCCTGGTAAAGTGGTTTCAGACACCGACTATGACATACTTAGCGTCAAGGTTCAAACTCGATTTCTGACCCTTCCTTTGAGTATCGGTTTTCGGTCCCTCCAATTCCCATCGGAGAAATAGCTAATATGTATCGATTTTTGGCAGATACTTAAAGCCTTGCTAGGACAGTGTTAGAATATTTGATACCTCATTAATGTGTGAAGGGAGCACTTCTATACGGATAAGTTTCCGATATGTCTCAGAAGAAGCTTTTATTTTACAGATAAATCATAGATTGTTATTGTACATGTGACATAAATTAGAGAACAGGTTGTGAAACTCCTGGAGACTTTAAAGAAACTGCTTTCCGTTATAAGAGCAAGCGCAGTTGTCATACTTAAAAATATACTTGGAAAGTGCAAATGCAGGAGAATTTTGGAATGTAAGACTTTATTGATTGTTGCATTTACCAAATAGATGATTAAATATTGTCTTCCTATATGTTATACTCAATGATTTCCTATTAGGTATCCATGTTTCGTGAGTGTTCATTTTTATTATAGGAATTTCTCAATCATTTCATAATCATTACTCACTTGAATTCTAATAGTCTCTCTACAGTTTCCTGTACTCTATCGTCATAGTTTCTTGTAGGTATTTTGGGAGTTCCTCAATTTTTTTGGGCTAAAGTTTAGTTAGTAGTTTCCAAACCATCAGTGTCCTCCTATGTCATTTCTTAGATGTGTCAAATCAGTTTCTATTATAATATCTAGAAGTATATCCTCAAATTGTCACTGTAATTTCAGAACACTTTCCCATGTCTCCTATGAATTTCAAGAAAGCTTATCTATTTCCTGTTTTTTCATTAGTAAATCCATTTTTGTTTTGTCGCAATATTTTTTATAACTGGAAGCTGTCTTTGTGCCTTGTTTTTTGTTCTGCACCCATATCCCATATTGGTAACCATGGTTTTAAAAGCCCAAGTGAAATTCACCATATAAACTATACAAGATGCTGTAGAGAAGTTTTTTTTTGAAGATATTGTTTGAGATCAAGTAGATGGCCTTTTCTTAATATGCATAAAAATTGAAGTGCTCTTGAATGCATGTCCTTAATTGTATTATAATAATCTTTTGATATTTATTATATTACTTATAAGCTAGTATATTTGATTTTGTAATGTTCATTTCATGAAGAAAACTTCTTTAGGTTGATGTTTTTAAGCAATACTTTTATAACCTAGAGCGGAAATCTATCAGATGGAATGAAACATATAGTAGTGTAAAGGTATAGTTACTGATGTGCTTGCCATTTGTTGGCCTCATTGCTCATCATATAATTAACCTTCATCATTATCATCATCATCCATACCTTCTCCCACTAAAATGGTGTGTACTATGGAGCATGAGAAAACTCCACAAAAGGATTGACAAAGTTTCTATTACCGGATTTCAACCTGACGTCAACTCTTTATTTGTCCTAAATTCCTAGGTAAAGATAGCTATGAGAAAGGATGGCCTTGCCATTAAATTTAGAGAACTTGTTGGTGGGTTGTTTGACCTACCTTCTCAATAATAAAGTTTAGTTCATGCAACCTAGGGACATCCTTTGAATTCCCCTAGACTAAAAAAAGAGTTAGATGAATAGGTTACATCATATAGTTATTAAATTGCATTCTTCTCTATGGCATTTAAGCCAAGAGTGACAAGGAATGACATTCCCATCATGTGAACAGCCTTGCTCAGTTTAACTAGTGTGCTATAGATCCCTAAAACAACATAATTTGAACATGTAATGGTCTGCTAATATGAGTTATATACCCATGTTTTACTACCTAAGATCCCCTTGCCTTAGTAGTTTTAGTTATCATGTGGTTTTTATACTACGTAATTGCTGAAGTGAAGATATAAGTGGAACGAGTATTTCCATTTCAAGTCACTCATTAACTTTTTATTTGCAGTTAGATATGGCTGAAGAATGCCTATTGCATGCGATGGATTTGAGTGGTTTGCTACTTCTTTACTCTGCTATTGGAGATGCTGAAGGAATAGCAAAACTTGCATCTCTTGCTAAAGATCAAGGAAAGAACAATGTTGCCTTTCTCTGTTTGTTTTTGTTAGGTAAAGTGGAGGAATGCCTTCAGCTATTGGTGGAGAGGTAAAATCATTACATGCTGCAAGCATTTATCCTATAATTTTTCATAAGCTTTAGTAATCTAGTAACTTCTCTCTTATCAAATAATTTTGATATGCTGTTGTCATTAACAATGTGTTTCATATAGTAATCGCATACCGGAAGCTGCTTTGTTGGCACGATCATATCTTCCGAGCAAAGTTTCAGATATTGTAGCAATCTGGAAAAATGATCTCAATAAGGTTATAGCTTAATTGTGTGAACTTCGAAATTCATTTTTTTTCCTTCTATAAAGTGCTTGTAGTATGGTATTTCTATGTAGTCCATAGATATTATTTAGACTTCTATTGTGCTTATAATCGACTTTCCTTATAGGTCAACCCAAAGGCTGCAGAGTCTTTGGCCGATCCTGAAGAATACCCAAATTTATTTGAGGACTGGCAGGTTGCCCTTGCGGTGGAGTCTAACATTGTCCAGAAAAGGTGCCTGGTCCTGATGTGAAATCTTTTGTTGTTCTTTTCTTATTATGGTGTTTGTGTATACTTACAGCTTGTAGCGTAAAACTATTTCTCATTCGTAGTGTATATTAATTTTGGACAAGGCACCGTTCTGTTTCTTCATTATCATGATATTGGAATATTGCATGATGCTAGTTATGAATTATTTCATTGATTATGTTCACTTGCAATAGATAACAAGAACAGCACCAGGCTTGTCATGCTAAGTATTCTGGGGTTGCTTACGTTAACTTTTCTTTCATTCATCTATACTAAGGGCCATCGCTTCCATAACATTATCATGTTCCGATGTTCATTTGCATTATGCTTGCTATTGCTGTCTATGCAATATGTTTTATTTCCCTTAACAGAGCAGAATGGAATAGGATTGAAATAGCTGTAGTATTAATGTATTATCATAGCAACCAAAAGCCTGAGTAAGAGCATTACCTAGCACATTAAGTCTTGACCTGAAAGAGTAACAAGCATGGAAACCAACATGGATGTGGGTTGGACCCTGAATTTTGGCAAAAGTACGAGTAGCAGACATAGCCATTAAGTCTTGAACTCTTCACTAACAAGCATGGACATGGACATGGCGTGGAATTGACTGGACCCTTTGAATTTGGCAGAGGTACGACTAGAGTCGAAACAGGGCTGCAATGTACCTCTACATACTAACACACATATTATGCATAAATTTAATCAAGCATATAATATTCAGAAGGGACCAATTCCAAATGTAATATACTTTCATATTATTACTGGAACAAATTAGAAACAAAAGAAACTTGAAAACCTTAATATTTGGCACTTGCTTATCTAATTCTACCTATAGTCTGAAGTTAAATATATTACATGCTGAAGTTTGTTGCCTGGGGATGATACAAACACTGCTTCATGAACATTGCATCTATTTTGGCTTTTGAAGTGTACTTTGGAGTGTCTTCAATGTCTGACACTCCAAAGTACGACTAGAGTCGAAACAGGGCTGCAATGTACCTCTACATACTTAAACACACATATTATGCATAAATTTAATCAAACATATAATATTCAGAAGGGTACAATTCCAAACATAATATACTTTTTCATGTTATTACTGGAACAAATTAGAAACAAAAGGAACTTAAAAACCTTAATATTTGGCACTTGCTAATCTAATTTTACCTATAGCCTGAAGTTAATTATATTACATGCTGAAGTATGTCGCATGGGGATGAGTTGGCACATTACAAACACTGCTTCATGAACTTTGCATCTATTTTTGCTTTTGAAGTGTTTATTGGAGTGTCTGCAATGTCTGACAAGGACATGAAACATATATGGCACCAATTTTGTGTTTCAGTGTATCCTAGACACAGAATAATATAAGGGTTACTATATATATATATTTAAAAGAAAATGTTGTCTGTGACGGAGAGTTGGCTAAGTGACTCTGTTTCAGTATATCCTAGACAGAATAATATAAGGGTTAGTATAGATCTTCTTTTTTTAAAATGTTGTATGTGACTAAGGGTTGGGTTAGTATTTGACTGACTAAGGTTCAGATGCTGACATTTTGATTTAGAGCAAATTAGTATGTAACTTATGGATGTTTTAAGAAATTATATTAATAGAATAGCTTTATATGTGACAATTAAAATAGAGATGGTTTTCAGGAGAAGACGTGCATTTTGAGCCAACCCTAAAAACTCACCCTCTTTTGAACTAAAAGTTGCTTTTACTTTATTAACTTTGCCATTTCTTACCACCAAGGGGTGGTCCTGTGGTAGCACTGAGTGGGCATTGGTTCAAGCCCCAGTCCAGGCAAAATAGAAATGGGAATGGTAGGGGGGCCAGGTGCTAGTAGCCAAAGACAGGGACAGCATTAGTGACTGGCCTTTATCTCAAAAAAAGAAAAAAAAAACCACTTCGAATGGTTATTTTATGTATATATAATGTAATTGCAAATGGAGAACAATAGCACGTGAAGGCATTTATTTGCATGATTTTAGTCGTTAAAAAGGCTTTTTGTTTGGCGAGGTAATGAACTAGAGTAAAGATTGTCTCTCATCTGTGTCCAGACCACATCAAGGATCATATTTGAGCATTTTTCACGAGCTGGACACAGTTCCGCGTTAGCACCTGTCAAAGTCATGTCTCTCTCCATCAGATATTGGACACAGATAAAGGATCTTGTGTGAACTGGAAGTATCTCTGCTTCATAGTCTTTCGATAGCTTACTACATTTCAGGCATTGGTTAGGCTTTAGAACCTTTACCACATATTGCCAGTGCACAGAAATTTACTTTCTTGAGTAGATTCCATGTAAATATATACGAAGTAATATGGTTTCGAACTAACATGATTATTTATTCTAACAGGTGTACTTACCCTTCTGCTGAAGAATATCTAAACTTTGCTCAGAAGTCTAACATTAATCTTGTGGAAGTATTCAAAAGCATGCAAGTTGAAGGGGATGACTTGGAGCTTGAAAATGGAGATTCTGGTATTGAGGTATATCTATGCAAACAAGTAATTTGCTTTCCCAACATGCTTAGATGTAAAAGTTGTTTTATTTAATGGATGTTTGTCACATTAAGATTCTTTGTCCACAACCACAAACACAAGACACCCATGCTGTAGGATCTCTTTTGTAATTTTCTCTGTTCTTTCAGACAAGTAACTTTGTCATATGAGCTTTGTCTTTCCAAGGTGCCAAGAGCCTTCTTCTGAACTATAGACGCTGTGAGCTGTATTCTAAATGCGCAATTGAACAAAAAAGTTTGTGTAATCTTACTATGATGCTGTGTAGCACATAATCTTTGGAGGGAATTTCAGGGTTTTTCTGTGATCAAAGTGTTCTAGAACCAGTGTCTCCAAAGCTTTAAGTTTAAGCACATGCGTGATGTGAAGGCATTACTAAATTATTGAACCCAGAAGGGTCTTGCAAGCCCATAATCTTTGAGTTGAAATTCTTTTCTTACCTACCTGCTTGCTTGCTTTTGTTCCTCCCTATCACTCAAGGCCAGATCTAGCCATTTTGGTGCCTAAAGCAGACTATAGGACAATATTCAAGGTGGGGTGCCCTTTAGGGCTTGTTTGGTAACCGGATTTTACTATTTGGATTTGGATTTGGAAATTCTCCAAATCCAAATCATGGATTTCAAGATTCAAATCCAACTCCAAATCCAACTCCAACCAAACATAGGATTTGGATTTATGATTAATAATTAAATTATAGTCATGATCAATAATTAAGCTATTAATTAATTAAGATTAATTATAGTTATTATTATTTATAAAATTAATAATTAACGATTAGTAATTAACGATTAGTAATTAATAATTGACGATTAGTTATTATTAATTATAAAATTAATAATTAATGATTAGTTAATTTTTAAATAAATAACGTTAATAATTAAAGATTAATAACTAATAATTAAAGAATAATAATTAATAACTATAAATTATAATTAACGATTAATAATTAATAATTAACAATTGATAATTTTTTATTAACGATTGATAATTATAAATTATAATTATTGATTAATAATTAATAATTAATAATTAACGATTAATTAACTATAAATTAAATATTTTAAAAATAGTAATTATAAATTAATATTATTATGATTAGTAAATTATTAATTAAATTATTATAAAATATGATTCTAATTGTGATTAAAATATTATTAATTAAGATTATAATAAAATAGTTATTAACAAATTATTAATTAATATTATAATAATACTAATAAATTATTATATGATTATAACAAAATTAACTAATTAACTAATTAACTAATTTTTTAATTAATAATACTAACATAGGATATGATTACTAATTAATATTATAATAATACTAATAAATTATTAATTAATATTATAATAATAATATAATATTACTAGTAAATTATGATTATTAATAATTAACAAATTATTAATTAATATTATAGTAATACTAATAATTATTAATTATGATTATAACGAAATTAACTAATTAACTAATTTTTTAATTAATAATACTATTTTTTTAATTAATAATACTAATAAAATAGTTATTTTTTTATTAATTAACTATTTTTTAACGAAATTATTATAGAATAAATATTTTTAACGAAAATATTAAAGATTAACTAATTTTTAATTTACTAATTTTTAACAAAATTATTAAATAATAAATATTTTAACGAAATTATTAAAGAATAATTATTATTTTCCTCCAAAATCCAACCAAATCCAAATTTTGGATTTTGTCATACTTTCCATATCCAAATACATCTCCAACCAAACATAGGATTCCATGGATTTGTCTCCAAATCCATAAAAATCCAAATCCCACCTCCAAATACGGTTTACCAAACACACCCACGAAACTTTTTCTAGCAAAAAAAAAACAGTAGCAGGGAAAAGAAAACTGGTTGTTGTTGGGCCTCTTTTAAAATCAAAAAGTTTTGGTCTTTTAAGGTACAATGAGTTACTCTTAAATTTAAATAGATTGGGCCTATTATAAACTTATCCTACAAATATGGTGCCCTAAGGAAAATTTAAAATTTTGGGGCCCAAAGCATGTGCTTTGGTGGCTTTGGGCCAAAACCGGGCCTGCTACCACCGTATGATATGTAGGCCCCATTTTATATGTGGACCAACATTGTCGTACACGTCAGTGAATGTTTAGGGTGTGTAGGTCGGATAAGCGAGTAGGAAAGTATTTCGGTCACAATCAAATATTTGATGGGCCAATGCTTAACCTAAGATACTTGAATGGAAGGGGTCTTCTCTCATTGAATTTTGAGATATTGTTCTGGAGGTAATTAAGTTGTTGTGGTTTGTTTTAGAAGTTGCATTTTGTAGGGATGCTAGGAGTTGGAACATCTTATTCCACATCTTATAAGTTATAATATCCAATATCTCATTGCTGCCATGAAAGCCACCCCAGTATGATACTAAATTACTAGTACCATCTTTTACTTATCAATATGTATTTTTTAACTATCATTCTATTACCCATATGATAACCATCTCAGTGCCACGTTTTGCCGTTTTCGTAATAAGAACCTACCTTAAATTTTCTTAATCTGCTGGAAGTTAGCAATTTTCTGTGTTTTGATTTAGGTTTTTTAGATCAGTAGCATGTGAAAGATGAATATTGGTTATTTTATTGGGAACATGTGGAGAGACAGGATTCCAACATCTTTCTTTTAGTGGAGCGCTATATGTTACCACTCTTCTCATCCATTAGTTGGAACCTTAGTTTGCAGTATCGTCCAATACTGATCCGATACATCCGATACTGGTTTGGCATATTCCTATTCGATGCCGACCAATAACAACATTTGTTCTCTCTTTCCCACTCAAATTGGCAAAGAAAATTGTACAAAAAAGGCTGATCGGGAAGGATGTAAAAGCATAGTAAGATTGTAAAAACATGTAAATTAAGAAAAGGGCTAATTAGTGTTTAGACCCTAGATTTTATACCAGTTTAGGGTTTAAGCCCTAACATGTCCAATTGTCAACTTTAGACCCTGAATTACTATTTATTGGTTCTTTTTTTCCATTATACCCTCCCTCCTATGCATAACAATAAAACTTTCCTATATAGGATATAAAGGGTATAATAGGAAAAAGAAAACAAAAAACAAAAATTCAGGATCTAAACTTTCCAATTGGACATGTCAGGACTTAAACTCTAAGCTGGTATAATATCCAGAGTCTAAACGCTGATTAGCCCTTAAGAAAACTTATCTATTATGGGTAAACCAATTAGCAAGGATGACTATTATTCATTCAATTACAAAACTATTATGAAACAACACGAAAATTACTTAAAATTATACCTAAATGCCTAGAATATTTTTTTCTAAATTTTTAATAATTTATTAATATTAATTGCTTTCTGATACCAAAAAATATGATACTTCAATCTGAAACCGTCAATCCCGCTGATCCCGATACTCATAAGAAGGGTCTGATACCGATCTGATATCGATACTGCGAACCTTGGTTGGAACTTACTAAAGATACTTTGGTCAAGTATTTGAGACATCAATTAGATTGCAATTGTTATCCTTTTGTGTGTGTGTGTGTATAGGACACTTAGAATTTCCATTTCTCTTTATAACTTGGGTATTCTTGCTTTATGTAAAATCTCTTTACAAAAAATTAATAATCAATAGTTACATAGGGGGCCGTTGGGGGTATCGACAATTTGATTATGGCAAAGTCTAGGACCCATTATAGACGTCGTGATGTGTCGTTGATTCAATGGTGGTGAGGTTGAGTACTCCACTACATAAATCCAGGTGCTAAACACCACTTTGGACGAGTAAGCTAATAATACAACAATGGAACAACTCCGGCTCCTACAAAACAATAGTTTTATTATAAGTATTCAATTCATTAATAACCTCATCACAAGATATGACCAAATGGACCTTATTTATAGATTAGAAAAAAAAACACTAAAAATAGAAAGTCTTAAGGACCTAGAAACTACTCTAAACTAATATTACCAAATATAAAAGCTATTATTTACCAACTTGGGCTTATCTAAAATGATTGGACCGGTCAACCAATTGGATCAGTTGACCGACTTCAAATCTCCAAATTTACATAGCAACTTGATTTCAATCTTCGATCATTTTGCGAGCTCTCATCAGCAGAAAAACAAAGATAGGGATCAGGATAAATTAGTAATTGCAACTTACTCGACCCAAATGAATGCTCCACATATGTGTCTATAAAGTAAGCTTGGTCCACAAGAGGCATATAGCATGGAACAAAATATGTATGTGCACAATCTTCAATCAAATAAGGATTATGCGTCAGTTAAGGAACTTATCCTATAACGATTGTAGTAGCAATGCTTCCATTCCTAAAAGCATAAATAAGTCTTTCGGGATCTTTGGAGACGGGTACACATGTAATGGAACTCTTATTTAAACGCATCAAAAGAATCATCTCAATCAGAAGCTAAAGGATTTTTTGTGGCGGATCGAAAGAACCCCTAAAGAAAGGGTCGTAGGTGGCAGGATCTGAAAGCGCAACGGAATGAACACGGGGCGCTATCTCTACTATCTCATATGATGCTCGAGGTAATGCCAACGTAGTGACAGTTGGGAAAAGTCTTTGATTTGCATGGATGATCTCTTTTCTTTCGTCATCCCACTTTGTAGGTTCAGCAAAGTCTTTGAGTTCTTATCATTCAGCTTGATCTTGGTTAACGCATCTCTGTTAGAAATTAAAATGGACTTTTTCCACTTCAGAAGTTTTGGGCAGGTTTGACTCAATATATGGTAAGAAAGAGACATCATCGTGCTCGACTTTAATCGAAGTAGAACTTAGGAGGTTCCAACAGAATTGTTGATTGATGAATTGGAATTTTGAGGTTGGTTCGCCCCTGTGCTCTAATTAATTTCCTTTCGACCTTTTTTCACGAGGCATATTGCTTGCAGCAAATCTGTTATTGTGTATAGAGATATTTTGTGATAAAGCTATTCCTAAAGACCTTCCACAAAGTAATTATCTTTTGCTCTCCTGTTGTCACGTCCTGATTCGACAAACCGTTCGTCCCCGTTCCCATTATGCCGAATCGATCGTCCTCACTAAAACGTGATGCCGTACGAGTCTGGAGTTGCACTCGTACAAGGCATGAACGTTACATTTGATCATTTTATTTAAATACCAAGTTGAAACTTATCAAATCATATCACAATTGAATACGCAGTTTAGGAAGATAGAAATATGATTTTCATTCATAGCTTGCAAAGAAGTGAAAGTCATAATTACATTGGATGTCGTTGCGGCTACATTGATTGAAACAAAAGAAACATATTCGACAAGCTGTCTGAACTAACACTTGTCGTTCCATACATTCGTCCTTTTATACATTGAAAGCCTTCGATGAATTGGCTTCAAAATATTTCAGAATAGGAAGAGCTTCAAAACGCCTCTTCGAACTTCAGCTTTGGCTTAGCGACGTGTACCCCCAGAGTCCTCTTCACCTGTGGAATTGGGAATTGGTACACTTGAAAATGCACTAGTGACTGGGACGAACCCACTCGTTTAAACCGACTCTGATTGTTAAGGTAGACATGCATTGGAGTTTTCTTTCTATTTACAACTAAATGAATTCAGTTCATATTGATAGCCTTCCATGTGAAACAGTAAAAGTATATAGTGGAACATAACAATTTATCTTAATTCTTACCACGGTCGTGCTCGTCCCTGCATAAAACTCCTACATAAGACAATAGGTGAGCATGCTACTATCTTACATGTGGTCATTGGTGTTACACACCACTTGGGACTTAATCAAATTGGCATGCGACGCTACCCTTTCAGCCTAGGTTGCAAGTCTTACTGAAGGTCCCGCATGCCTCGCGCCAAAGCACGATAAACATTCCCCCTAGGTCGATTCAGTTCCGATGTCCCGGATACCGTTTCGATGAAAACGAACTTGTGCACAAGTTGTCCATGACCATGCCAATGAATGAATATATGAGATCGATTGCATAGCGCGGACAGTATTAAGTAGCATTATCATTTTAACTCATGCGAGAGTTCGTTTCCTCAAAGCCGTACATTCTGATTTAACGTCCCGCAGGTACCAAATTTTTCCGAGGCACCGTATGTCGTAACCAACGTTTCATTATTTCATTTTGCAGATCATGAAATAGTCTCTCTCTTTTCTAGAACCTTAAACTTTCTCTTTTCGATGTGAAACTTATATTTTCAGAGTAATTTACTCTAAATCGATACGTTTTTTTCGAGTTCTTGATCTTAGTGGATTGGCATGTACCAATCTGTTAGATATCTGAACCTTGATAGCAGAAGCCACAAAAGACATTGATCTTTGTGATGCAGATGTTGGTAATAAAGAACCCTTTGTATTTGTCAAACAAAGGCTTTGTAGTTAGCTTATACTTTTTTACCAGTCTTGTTTTCTTTTATTAAATTAGATTGTATATTATATAACAATGAGACATGACTGCAGGTGCCGGAAGATAATGGAGTAGAAGTCCAAGAAGAAGCCCAGGAAGAAGCTGTCGAAGTTGATGCCGAGGATTCTACGGATGGTTCCATTCTTGTTAATGGCAATGATGGTGAAGAAGAGTATGGTACGAAAAATGAAGGAACTCCGTCAGCCTAAAGCAATTGGTTGGCCAACTGTAAAAATCCAATTTTTGTTCCGGGTGATTAATTAATTTTCTCAGCATGCATTTTTTAGTTTTATATTATGGTCTGAATCAAGTATTGGAGGACTACCCTATAAGTGGCTCTAAACCTGTGAAGTTCATTGGAAAGTATTAAACTGACCTGAACACTTGCTAGTGGATTTTGAATGCCCATACTCTGATTGCACATTTAAAATTTGTTGGCTATTTAGAGATTATGCCCTTGAGTAACCTCAATGCATCATCCATACTTAATTTTTAGATTTAAATAACTGTATAAATCACTTGTATATTTTCTCTTAGCTAGCATCTGTTATATTTTGCTTGATAGGAGTATCAGTCAATAGGATGTATACCATTCATTATATATATTTAAGATTGCAATATTTTATATTTGTTTATTCAGGAACTTCCATAGTTTAATGTTTATATAACTATTGGGACTCATTTATTTATACAGTCAATAGGATGTCTTATATACAGGAAATAGTGGAAATCATTAATTTCACTCCTAATAATTGAAAGGATTAGATGTAGTATTGTAAATGAAATTCATAATTACTTGTTTTAAACTCTTTTAGGTGTAGTATTTAGCAAATCTCTCTTTTGATCTGATTTTCACTTTCTTCTTATATGGCAGTTCTTACTCCCCGTCATTAACACATTACACGCTCAAACATCAATTCTAGTGCTTGTGCCACTTCCAAAGGTAATGTTTTGTTGTAGTCCCTCGGTATATAAGATTTGATATATTAAAATTGTCGCTAGTCCTTGCATGTGGGTGCAATGAGGCTGAAAATATAATGTATTTGATTTTGATGAAAGCATTTCGGGTCAATTTTGTGTTTATTCTGCAGATAAATAAATTGAAGTACAAATTGCGACTTTCTCATCTTTTCTTCTGCAGCCAGTGATGATTTGATCTGCTTATATCATTACTGTACCATTTGGATAAGTAGGGTTAGGAATTGAGGGATTAGGTTCTAGCTTGTCCAAACAGTATTCTGGAACACCTGGAAATCTCTATCCCATTTAATCCTTTCTAATTGCTTGCAATTTAGCATTCCTAATTCACGAGACAAGGGAAGTAGTAGGAGTTAGAAACATATTCATAGTTGCATGGTGTTTGACTGGAACCAGTTGCGCAATGTAGGAATTATGCCTAATTCCTTCTCCCAGGTATTAGTTAATTCCTCAATTCCGCATCCAAACAATATCTATATCTGGGGGGGATATGCACGGGACCTAATGACATGACAATTCTTCTGACCTCATATTGACATGTAGTGTAGACAGAACATGAACCTAGATTGTAGTGCACCTTAACTTTATTTATTGCACGATAATTTCAAGTCAAGTGTAGATTAGATTGGTGCCCTAACCTGAATTCAATTAGATTACTAAATATTTATCATTTACATGAGAAATTTATGTACCAAGTTGCTAGTATGTCGAAGTAATGGATGATGTGATATTACCTTCTGGTACTCTGTCGAACAAGCTTAACACAGTTTTGAATCTTTTGGTACTCTAAACAGGTTTTCCCAGAGGATGATACCATGCAAGGAGGAATCGGGGATTGTTCCCCAGTTTGTCTTCAGGTCATTCATGGTATCTGTTCAACGTAAACTGTTGTTGGTTTGTGTAATTTTGGTAGGAGCTGCTTCATGTACCATTGAAATCAGAGAATAGGGATAGTTGGAAAAAGGCTGTTTGATGTGGGCCTGCATTCTTTAATTTTAGATGCTAGTGTATCTTCTTTTCTCTCTTTCTCCTGTTTTAATATGTAATTCCCCATATGTGGGTGATTGAATGCCATAGTCCACTTGTTGGTCTGTTTGGAATAATAGATTGAACGTAAAGTGATTCCTAAGTTATAGTGTGATAGCATATAGTCATTGATATACTAATTCAGCACTCATCCATTCTTGTTCAAATGGTTCCCTCTTATTTGCAAAAAAGAAGGTTTATATAACTTGGTAAGGGTGCAATTGTTCTTATCGGAGTGCGTCTTTCTTACCCACGCATTGTTACCTTAGTTGATTCTAGCGAAGTGGTTGCGTGGATGGTTGTCTTTAAAGTTGGATTCCATTGGTCCCCTGGTTCGAAGTTTTTTCTTAGATCTACCCGTGTGATATTAGCTGATACACTTTTGGGTTCAGTAATGAAAGGGGGGTTCTGTTCCACTTCATTATAGGCTCCGTTTAGGATGTGTCCTGTCATTTGTGTTTTAAGTCTCATACTTACGTTTTGCAATTTGAAACAAGTGTGAACGATAAGGTGCGTCTATGACGAAATTTTCTATTGGAATGCACGTATCAAAATATTGAAAGTTGGAAGGACATTGGTCCACAGTACGCCTATGGGTGCGGAACCAGGGGCATATTTCCTAACTATATCCAAAATGTGGGCTCCCCTTGGGCAAAATTTCCATTTTGGGGCTCAAAATCTTTCTTAAATGAGTGGAGAGGGTGGGTTCTCGCTCGCATGCTGAAAACTGGACCTTCTTTTAGAAACCCCTGCCGTGAACCCCATTCAGACAATTGAGGGCACCACTTTCAAAGTGGTTTATGTTGAATAGATTTGACACATGTCAAGTTTTTGTTAGAGGGTGAACAAATATTCTAATTTTGGTGGGTGAACAAAAATGGACTCGGCAACTATTAGTTTCTTGAGTGGAGGAAGTAGGTGTAACGAAGCTAGATCGAGCAACTAAAGGGACATCCGGAAGGCACCTGATCCGTATGAGCAAATTATCATCTAAAAGTTGACTCCGTCCGGCTTCCCCATTTCACTCAATTTCACCAAATATAGAATCCCTGATGTGGTGTGGCATGTAATGACAGAAGATGGTTTTGTTTCTCCTCTCCAACAATCCATCAAGAGAAAAGATCATTTGGATTACAACAGCTGCATCATGGTTTATCTTCCATTCTCCGTACTGGCCCAGCTAAGATTTTGAAGATCAATGTTTGAACAAAAAGACAATATGGCCGACTTTTCATGACATCGAACATAGGGTATTAAAAATCTTGCCAAAGGAAATAATTCACATATTGGAAGACAAAATAAGCTTCTAAACCATCCATGTTCTCCCCACCTAAAGCCATATATAATAGTCATCTGCTTCCTCTATTTTATTTATCCACTAGATTAATGACCCCTGTTGAGAAAAGTATTCTCTCACCGACAATATTTCATGAGTCTTATCATCACACAGTTTTAATATCCATCCAAATAATTCCAATACACTGTGATGAGTCTTTCTTGCAGCGCAGTAAGTAGTACTGTTGTAAAAGCATTGTTTGATTGCATTGCAGCAAAAGCAAGCGAGACCATTACTAGTGTACACTTTTAACACTTACGGGGTGCTGTTTGGTTCGCAGAAGTAGAGCGAACAAAAAATTTCGCAGAAGTAGAGCGAACTAAATTTTTTTCAGAAGTAGAGATTTTGCATGCGTATTGCATATGCGTGTCTTGGAAGTGAGTTGAAAAATTAACCTTTTGTAATTCCTTCTTTTAGATGGTTGTTGAAAGTTGTAGTTGAGAAGTGATATAAATTTTATTTTTATTTATTATAAATTAAGATATTATTATTATTATTATTATTATTATCCGGAAGTTAAAAGTATAACAGTGCATTTTTGGAAGTACTATTTATAAGAGTTTCGATTTTCTTGAAATAACTAACCAAACAGCGAAAGTTAAACTTTTTCTTGGAACTAGAAATAAATAGTTGAAATCGGTGTTCCGTTGGACGGACTTCCGTGAATATATATATATATATATATATATATATATATATACACACTGCAATAGTAATATCAATTATAATCATAAATACCTATTAGTTACAATTGTAATATATTAACAAAGTTAATTCAAGTACGTCAATGTGTTTTTGTTAATATACGTAAAGCATGCAATAAGAATATATGTGTCTAGTTATGTTGGACACTTATCATACGAGTCATAGAGAAAGCTCAATATCCTGGTATATTAACATAATGCATCGCAAAAGAAGTACAGTAACATAATTATACGATTCAAGTGATCTTATTAAAAATTCGGAAACCATCATGAACTAAAAATAAAAAGTTGAGCATATTTTAGTGCACTAAAATTCTTGGACTTTTTTTTTTTCCAGAGCAAAGACAAATGAGGGGTCCGTTACCAGTGAGGCGAATAATGCTGTTGCCTTTCCGCTGCATAACCGCGTTTTTTTCCCCTTCGAATTCGGTGGGAGGGAAGAAGTCCGACACGTGGCCGAACCTCGTCGAGGGAAACAGCTGTGTCCAGCTGCATGACGTGGAACGCGGGTCCCACCTAACTACTCCACGTCATCCGCGCTCGCGTGCATGTTGCGGCTGAGGTGGTTCCTATTTTTTTTTTCGGAAAATTTCAACAGTAGCATAGAAGTTTGTGGAAATTGTATAAAAGGCATGAAGTTTGGGTAATTTGTAGAGAGGGCATCGTCGCGCCCAAAATTGGGGCGCCAATTTTTTTGACGCCCAAAATTTGGTCGTCAAAAATTAATTTCCATACTTAATTCTCCCGTAACCTCACTTAATCCGTAGGATCAAAAAAAAAAATTGAAAAAAATAAAACACGCGCCCCATTTAAGGGCGCCATTTTTATAAAAAAAGAAAAAAAAAAATAGAAAGCGCGCCCCAAAAAGGGGCGCCGAATTTACAAAGCAATACCGACAAAAAAAAAATGGGGCGCCAAATTTTTGGGCGGTCTTTTTTTTTTTTTTTATAATTTTTCCCGCTCCTTCTTCTTCCTTTTTCTCTTTTCCTGTAAAATGGAAAAAATGCAAATTCGGCGCCCCTAAAAAGGGCCCCCTTTTTTTTAAAAAAAAATATGTAAATTTGACGCCCTATTTTTGGGCGCCGTTTTTTTTTTTTTTTTTTTTTTTTTCCTTTCTTTAACCGTAAATGATGGATTAGAGGGGAAGATAATTTTTGGCGCCCCAAAATTGAGCGCGACGGTACCCCATATACAATTTAGCCGAACTTCGTGCCTTTTATGCAATTTTGATAAACTTCTATGCTACTGTTGAAATTTTTCGTTTTTTTTTTATTTTCCCAGGATCGCCTGTACACCCAGTAGCACCAATCAACTACAGTTCCAATCATGGAGTGCCACGTAGTCAACGCATCCAATAGCTGCCCATAAGCCTGGTGATGACATGGCACGGATTTCGTCCTCCTCACCTCACGCTGCGATGGGGCCTACACATCGAAGACGATCCAGCCGTCCGATCGCGACATGTGGGCCCGGCCCTCCTCTTCCCGCACATGGAGAGGGGACTCCGTGGCTCACTCGCTCTTGATGTGGGCCCCACACTCCTCCTATGCGAACCTTCTCCACCACCAACACCAAACAGCATCTACAGCACCAACGGATGATTCGAAAATGAGAATAAAGCTTTAACACGCGGAGACAACTTTTAACTAACTCTCCACCTTTACTTTAATAGCAGGAGACTAACTTTAAATCAATCAATATATAAATAAATAAATAAAAGAGTATTTTTTGTGCGTATAACCCTTGAAATACTCATTTTTGATCGTAAATTGCTGTTAGATTTAAGTATGTTGAGATGCTGCTACCTAACCTATGATTGTTTTGGGGTGCTAGTCTTTGGAGCATCTCCAACCCTATTATCTTGTTAAGTGTTGTGAGTCTTAGGTGGCTCCTATGTGGCATGAGCCACAAGACAATGTCTTGTTTATGTGGCAAAATTATATCTCAAAAGACAATGAGATAGAAAAACTATCTCCAATGCAAAAATATTGAGGAGACAATAAAAAAGTATTTTTTTCAACTTCCAAGACAACTTTTAAGACAACTACTCATCTTCTTTCTTTTTTCTAATATTTTTTATTCATAATTGATGACATGGAAGAGAAGACATTGTCAAGTGCATTGTCTAGAACAAGACAATCAACTTCACAATGTCTTATTTAATTTTTGTCACATAAGCTTCACAATTGACTTGACAATTGCATTGGAGAAGAACTTTTGAATAAAATTTTGTCATTCCTATGTGGCATTAACTTTTTTCCGAAGTCACAATAGAGTTGGAGATGCTCTTAGCAGGCAAAACTTTAATGGTATGATGTAAAATTTCTTCACAATAGTTCTCAAAGATGGGACAAATCTTTAAAAAAAAACTTTCAATTTACAAATAAAACATAATGAAAACAAAAATAATAAATAGCTTAAGAAAATAATATATATCTCTCTCTTTATGAAATATCAAATTTTGTTATTAATGATCAGTGATCACAAATCATAAAAAATATATGAAAATACTCTCTCTCTCTCTCTCTCTGTGTTAATACTAACCTAATGACATTACATTCGTATACTCGGGACGAACTTATTTGCAATCAAAATCCACATAAATCCTTATTAGTGCAATAATATTTATTTAACTTAGTAATAATAGTAATAAGTTTACAGTAGAAATATACGACAGTCGTCAGTCACCAAAGAATGGTTCAATTGGTGGTGGTTGAGGCAATAAAGGATATGTTGGGTTGGAGCTAGACCTTTAAGTTGTTATTTGGTTTAAGTTTTCGTGGTTTTGAAATGAATTTTAGTTTTTTTTGGCTATTTATAAAAGCACATCAAAAGTTGATCAGGACTAATCAGAATTGGAGCTAGCCCATGTTTGAGAAGAAATTATTCGGATTATCTCATTTTTATACTCATAGGACTATTCCAATCTTACATCCCCAAACCCCAAATTTTACTCTCATTTGCAAATTTCACTCTCTCTCTTCCAAAATCCTAACTTTCTTTCTCCGCTTTTTCTTCTCCTTCTTATTCTTCTTTCTCTTCTTCTTCTCCACCATTTTCCACTCCCAAACTATACATCTTCTTCTCCACCATTTTTCCACTCTAAATCCTAGTTTTATTCTCCATCATTTTTTATCAAAACCTAGTTTTTTTTTTTATAATTTTCATTCTCATCATTTTGATTCCTCACAAATAATCCTAAAATTCATCTTCTTCTCCACCATTTCCTCACTCTAAACCCTAGTTTCATTCTCATCATTTTGATTCCTCACAAATAATCCTAAAATGTACTTGCTGGGTATTCCAGACAGTCCTCAATACTTTTAGGACTGCCAGAAATTATGACAGTCATGTTGTATAGCAAGGGACAGCCAGAAATTGTGGCAGTCCTGTTGTACATCAAGTCTCATTCAGGACTGCCACAATTTCTGGCAGTCCTCAATACTTCTAGAACTGCCAAAAATTGAAGTAGTCATGATATACAATTGCTCAACCAATCGTTTTATTCTAGAATTAGGGTTTCATCCATAATTTCTTCTATTAATGAAGAAAAATTGATTAATAGATTAATAGATTTGATAACTCAATTTTTTCTACAACTAGGATTTCATCCATAAACTAGGGTTTGGAGAAAAAAAATAAACTAGAACTTGGAGAAAGAAATTCTTCTTATTTTCTTTCTTCTTGTTCTTGTTCTTCTTTCTTCTTTCTCTTCTTGTTCTTCTTGTTCTTCTTATTGTGAAGAAGGAGAAGAGAGCAAAAAAAAAAATAAAAAGAGTTGTCTTTTATACAAGAATGGGATAGTCCTGAATAAATTTTTCAATGGCAAACTTGTAAATAAATGAAAGTTAAGATTGTGACAGCCCTGATCAACTTTTGATGTGCCCTTATAAATAACATTTTTTTTGTCCATGTTTGGTAAATACGGATTTGGGGATTTCAGTTTTCATGGATGTGGGAAAGTAAAATATAATGTCACCTTTGAATTTTTTTGTTTTTGTTTTTTTGGGAAATATTGACTAGGCACATTAACTACAATTTGTTTGCCGATAATATCCTTAATAACATTAAAAAAAAAACACTATCATCAAGAAATTAATAAAAAATTATGAAAAATTAAACAAATTAAGATTTTTATTTCTGTTTGAGCCAAACATGGGAATGAAAAAAATAAAATATTTCAAGCTAACCATACATGAGTATGAAAATATTGAATTCATTTTCCAAGAAAAAGTGGATTCTAGAGATGTTGAATTTATTTTCCAAAAAGTGGATTACTAGTAACACAAAAAAATTGATCACACAACTTAAAGAGAGAGATAACATTAAATATAAATATAAATAGACAATGAAAAGCTTAAAAAAAGAAAATCTAATCAAAGATTATGCATATCCGAAGCGCGTATCACTGTATCCTACCATAAAAATACTTTCTTTTGTCTATAAAACATCCTACCAATGAGCTTTTTTGGCCATTTTTTAAAATTTTTAATATACATTTATATATACATACTATATGCATATGCATTTATCAGATAAAGATGGAAGTAGTTAGTTTGTCAGGTAATAAGATTTAATAGAAGGTTGAGGGTTCAAATATTTTCATACTTATTAACACAAAATTGTAACATTTTGTGTAAAAAAAAAAGGTTTGGCAAGATTTGAACCCACAAGATTCTCATATATTTTATGAATTCACTAGATAACAAAAAATTTCCATATACTTTGATGTTATATATATATATATATATATATATATATATATATGTTGGGTTTTGGCCTCTTTTGTTTAGAACTTTAGTCCCACATCGGCTAGGCCAAAACAAATGTATCTCTATATATTAGCTTTCCTATTTTAGAGATGCACATGCGGTGTGGAGGTGCACATGGGTGTCCCATGTGGGATTATTTTTCTAATGGAAAAAATGCTAAATCAACAATAAAAGCATTCATGCTTTTTGCTCTTGGAAAATTCATTTCCATGGGAGCTAAGCCCCGGGCTTAGCGACTCGGACTCGGGCTCGGGCTCATGAGGCGTAATGTGGCGTTTTGTTGGCGCATTTTGCACTTAGCACGTCAGGTTGCGCGACCAGGGTGCGCGCCAGGTTGCGCTGGCTGCACTGGTTGCGCAGTGGCGCAGTGCGCGCAGTGGCGTAGGATGCGCAGGTTGCGCAGTGCGCGCAGTTGGCGCAAGTGGCTCAGTGCGCGGAGTGCAAGGAGCGCAGGGTGCGCGTAGTTGGCGCAACTTGCAGCAGAACGTGCGTTTGCACGTTCTGGGCGGTTGCTACATGTTCGGGGTGGTTTTTACCACGTCCCTAACTTTGTGGCAACCGAACAGTTGCTGCAGGGCCTATATAAGGCATCCTCTCTCTCTCAAGGCTGTATATATACAAGTAATAGAAGCCACCACAAAAGGTTTACGAAGTGTTTTTTAACACAAGTAAACAGAGAATTTAGAAGTGTTCTTTAACACAGTTCTGATCTTCCAGTAGCCTTCGAGAGAGAGGAAAGGCGCCGCACCAGCGTTGCTTTTGCACGGGAGTTCGTGTCCATCCGAGGAGTCAGAAGAGCAGGAGTGTTCCAAGTTCTCCGACGAACTTGCTGGATCCTGGAAGCTGTTCGTGTAGGACGAATAAAGCTTTGAGCAACGGTGATTATTCACCCCAGCAGGAGTTCTTCCATCTTTCGCCAGTCACCTTCTTCATTGCTGCCAGTAATTCTGATTGTATCTTCTTTTTAGAAGTACTACGATCGATTGCTGTGGATTATAAAATCTTTTTAGATTATCGTAATACTAAAACGAGATCTTTTTAGATCTTCGTTATACTCACGCAACCTTCCTAGAAGTGTTGCGTTGGAACATTATTTTTACAATTGTTTCATCTTCTCAGTTTTCTATCGAAAAATTGTGCCCCGACACTAACAATCTCAAAGCTTTATTGCTACGATGGAAAACGTTAATGCTTCACTCCTCAATACTGACTTTTGTAAGTTAGAAAAGTTTGATGGAGAGCATTATCAAGTCTAGAAGATGAAGGTTTATCTCACTCTTCAACTCAGAGACGTTGATCACGTGCTTCTGTTTTCCATAAATAAATTCACTTTATTTATTGTGTATCTGGGAAAATTACAACTGTAGGAATCCGATCTAGAAGACGATCGCTTTATCCCTTGGACTATGCGAAGAAGAAAAGCTCTCAAAATTTTGACAGTAAGTTAGATAACTATGTATCTGTACAATGAATGAGAAAAAGAACTCTATTTATAGAGTCAAAAATAACTGAAAGGATAACTGTCTTCACAGCCTTTGCCTAGTTAAAAATCACGCAGGATTTAACATACGCAAGGTTGTGAGCAGTTACTGGACGTGGCCTGTAACTGTTGGACACATGGCAATCATGCATGAGTCGTGTGCAAGTTATAGGACACACAGGCGAGAGATCAGTGGCATGGCTCCACGCAGACTTGTTGAAGACGAAATCCACGCAGACTCGGGGCAGAAAGCTTCAAAATCCACGCAAACTTGGGACAAGAAGCTTCAGGATCCACGCAGACTTGGGGCAAAAAGCTTCAAAATCCATGCAGACTTGAGGGAAGAAACTTCAGAATCCACGCAAACTTGAGACAGAAAGCTCAAAATACACGCAGACTTGAGGAAGTAACATATAGGTTCAAAATACACGCAGGCTTGAGCCAGAAGGCTCAAAATCCACGCACGATTGAGGCAAGACTGCCAGCTGTCTTGATTCGACATGCCTCGACTGACACAAAATCTCTAACAGTGATTGCTTTTGTCAGTCACATTAAATGACAAGAAGCTCTTTTGGTACGCCAACTTGACGAAGGCTGAGTCTTGCTGAAGAAGATTTCGAAAGTCACGCAATAGTCGGCTGTGATCTCTAGAGTTCTGTGCATACGTGGCATACGAGAAGACATTTCTCGACTGTCGTGCTATCAGTCATGATGATACTCTGACAAATGATGAGCTGTCTCCCAGCGTGACTTTTTTAATATTGTCCTGATCAACTCAGCGTGACTTTTGGACCTTGTTCTGATCAACTCAGCGTGATTGTTCATTTTTAAGGCCTACAAAACCCCCTTCAAAGTTTTCGAAAGTTGAAAAGACTTCAAAATTTCGAAATACTTTGAAAAAGATAAATATGCAAATGAACTTATTAAATGTCATGATGACTCTTCATTTTTCGAGACTGATTGCATCCAATTTATGATGGAATATGAACCGCCGGCAAGCTCTGTTATATAAGCAGGGAAAAAATTCAGCTTTGATGTTCATCTTACGTCAACATGACTCCTAAGGAAGAAGCTGAAGAAGAAGCAAGAAAGTTGGGTTTTTGTGCCCATGTCGACCCTACTTTTGGGGGTAAGGAACCGGAGCCTTTTGTTTTCGAGTTCAAAGATGACCCTACACAACTAGCCAAGAATTTCTTGAGCTATTTTGGCCTGGACGGCTCGTCTTCTTCCAATGGGCGCAGCCTCGCAGAACAGCGTGAAATGTTCAATGTTCTGTTACACCGCATGAGGGTCAAGAGCGTAGAAGAATTGGGCACCAAGCTCAGTCACTCTGCAAAATAGAGCGTGTCTTTTATGCTTTTGTTTTCTTTTTGAGAAATATTGTACTTCTTTTCCTATGTAAGGTCATCAGTGCCTGCTTTTGCCTTGAAAAATGTAGTACAACTTTTGCGCTGAACATCGTACATTAATGAAGAATATTAAGTGGCACTCTTTGAATGTTTCAAATATTGTGCTATTTTCCAAAGCACGCGTGACACTCATTCCATGGTTTATGAGCGCTTTTTACTCGGATCTGTTCCAAGAATAGGCCTGCACTTTGTCCTTTAAATAGATAGGTGAGTTCCATGCATACTCATCTTCTTATTCTTCCTCTTCTTCTCTGAGAATGAATCTTTTGTGAGATTTCATTCTCAGACAGGAAAGCAATGCTTTCTAATGTTCGATTTCTGTGCACTATATCAGACATTGGTTTGCCAATCCTTAGCACCAAACTCGATGGTAAGTACGCGTACCATTTTTTACTGTTGAAGATGGGCTTTTGTTTCTGACTGAACAATACACGCCTGTCTCTGTTTGACAAATGCACGCTTAATGATAATGATATTTCTGTTGATTTAATCTCTTTTTCCTTGCTGTTTTCTGCAGAAGCTCGGCTGAAAATTTTCTTCAGAACTGGCTTTGGTGATGTGGATGCTGTGGAGAATATCCTGCTGACACCTACATCAGGGAGCTCATACGCTTTTGACGCGTAAATCAGACAACTCAGAACTCTTCGTGGGATAGAAGGGTCTTCCTCAGATGGTAGGAAGAGCCTTTATACACGAGAGTTAGATGGTGGAGTCAACTCTACCCCGAGAAATCGGGTAGTAGAGTTCCTTTCAGGGCAGAACGAGGAATTGTATCCCAATGTTGGATACATTCCTATCTCCTTTGAAAGGTCGCTCCCAATCCACCAGTTGTATTGGCAGCAACACGTCTTCGTGCTGCCCTACTCTGTGGTTCTCCTCTCGTCTGAGAGAGAAGACCAGAGTTTGATTTCTGCTGATCTGGTCGTGACTGGGACCCAGACAGTCAGGAACTGCCACCAACAACGAACCTGACGGAGAAGGTCCGACGGAGAAGATCCAAAGAAGAAGATAGATCTCTATTAGGTTATTGTTGTGGTGTAGAAATGAAAATCCAAAATTTGTAATAGATTTCCATTATGATTTGTAAGAAAGTCTAAGAGAATGTAATAGACTTTTTTGTGGTGAAATGAGAATGGAAATGATAATTCTTCTATGCTCAAAAATTTGTATTTGTGGATGAATTGTGGACATGATAGATAATGAAATCTTCTTTTCTGATTTAGAGTATATAATATTATCAGAGGTAATATGGACATGATAATATGTAGGAACTCAAAAGAAAATAGATTGATTTCTATGCAGAGGTCAAAAATGACAAGTAAGTAGATTCGGAATTGATCCAAAGGTAAGTAACGAATCCCTAAAATTGATAGAAGATTATGAACGGACGAACCATCGGATGAATGTAATAAATGAACGAATGAACCGTCAATTATTAATGAATGGGCGAACCGTCTGATGAATATGAGAAATGAACGGATGAACCGTCAAACATTAATGAATGTGTGAACCGTTGGATGAACGTGACGTTTTATTATTTAAAGAACTTCTGCCTATAAATATAGCAGAAATCTGAAAAGAACGAACACTTCTATTCCTCAACATAAAAATGTCGTCTGAAGAATCATCCAAGAAGGCTGAAATCGCCATGAAGATTCAGAAAGGCACTGAAGAACGCCTTGCTGATCCAGTTCAATCGAAGAAGGCGGCAGCAGACGAAGGTTCGTCTGCACCCAAGCCACCAAGAGACATTTTGGACTTCCTGCTCGAACCAGGAAGGACTGAAGAAGAAGAAGCCATGAGGATGGCCGCTTGTAAGTTCCTCGTGGGTTCCAGCAAGGAGGTCCTCAGTTCTTTTGCTGATCACATTTTCGAGAAGGACGACAGTGGCCCACGTCCAAATGTAGAGAAGGATGATAGTGATCTTCCTTAATATCATGTACCATCATTCATGATTAAAATAAAATAAAAATTTTATTTCTAAACATGAATTTGTCTGATGATTACAAGCATTTACATTTATACATAATATTTTTTAAGGAATTTGCCATTAATAGGCATCATAACTTTTCGACCATCCAGTTCTGAGAGTTGATAAGCTCCATTTGAGAAAACTCTGCTTACGATATAGGGACCTTCCCATTTTGCGTCAAATTTGCCCTTGCTCATATGAGTCATAGTCATAGGACGTCTGACTGTTAGAACAAGTTCTCCTTTTTGATACGCTCGAACTCTGACTTTCTTATTAAAAGCTCTTGAGATTCTAGCTTGATAGAATTTAATATTCTGTTGAGCAGATAATCGCTTTTCATCCAGAGCTTCTAATTCCTGAAGTCGAAGACGATCATTATTTTCGGCAGTGAGTTCATTAGCGATTGCTATACTTAAAGAAGGAATTTGAATCTCTAATGGAAGAACAGCTTCGCAACCATACACCAGAGAGAAGGGTGTACATTTAGTAGCATTACGAACTGTAGTACGATAGGCCCACAAGCATTCACCGAGCTTCTCACTCCAATTACGTTTGTTAGTAGAGACAAACTTCTTTAGGAGTTTGATGATGGTCTTGTTGAAAGCTTCTGCTAATCCGTTAGCTGCCGGATTATACGCGGTAGAAGCCA
The DNA here is from genome assembly GCA_029216955.1 of Iris pallida. Lineage (NCBI taxonomy): Eukaryota > Viridiplantae > Streptophyta > Magnoliopsida > Asparagales > Iridaceae > Iris > Iris pallida. Next base: position 15,420,621 of record JANAVB010025399.1, on the reverse strand, counting down.
CATTATTAATCCGGTGATCGTCACAGAATCGAGTAAACTTCTGACTGACGAACTGTGGTCCGTTATCATGAATAATGCATCGAGGAACACCAAATCTGTAGATGACATGATGCTTAATAAAGCTGATGACATTGGACATTTTAACTTCAGATAAAGGAATGGCTTCGGACCATTTGAAGAAGTAATCGGTTATTGCGAGAATAAACCGATAACCTTTGGATGACGGCGGATTGATCGGACCGATAATGTCCATGCCCCAAGCTTCGAAGGGCCATGATGCTGCCGTCGGATGTAGAAATTCTGAGGGTTGATGAATAAAATCCGCATGGATTTGACAAGCTTTACACTTCTTTGCATATTCGATAGCGTCTGATACCATAGTGGGCCAATAATAACCCATACGTCGAATACGGTCCTGAAGTTTTGGGCCAGGTTGATGTGCTCCGTAAATTCTATCATGTGCTTCACGAATGATCTGCTGAGCCTCATCACCGGCAACACATCGAAGAAGTAGACCGTCATAAGCTCGACGATATAAGGTTTTTGTAGTATGATTGTAATAGAATCTGAGTGATCGTCGTCTGATAGATGCTGCCTCACTCGGATCATCCGGAAGAATATCATACAATACGAAATCTAAGAAAGGAAGTCTCCAATCTTTATCCGTATTCTGAGTCTCAGTTGAATTACTGAAGATGAATTCCATGCTAGAATCAGATGAAGATGATAAAGATTTACGACTAAATCCAAATCCTCTTGTTGTGTTGACGTCATGAGACGTTGATTCTTCAATGTCAATTGGAAGTCCTAGAGTCAGATTGTTTTCGAGATAAAACAATTCTCAATTGCGAACAACAATCATTTGTTGCCGTCTAATCGGAATAGCCAACACCGCCGCAAGATTAGCTAGAGCATCAGCTTCTGTGTTACATGCTCGCCTAACATGTTCAATAAAGAATTCTTCAAACGAAGAAGCCATAGATATAGCTGATCTATGATAAGGAACCAGATCTTGATGGCAAACTTCATAAGTACCCCTTATCTGATTGACAATGAGTTTAGAGTCTCCGTATGCCTCCAAATGTTGAATATTCAGATGTTTAGCGAGTTGAAGACCAATGAGCAATGCATTGTACTCAGCTACATTGTTTGAACATGGTTGATCAAGAGAATAAGCTCGTTGGATAGCAAGACCTTCTGGCGATACAAGAACAATTCCAACTCCAGCGACGATGTCTCCATTAGGACCAATTCTTGAAGCTCCATCAAAGAATAGACGCCAAGTAAGATCTTCTTCAGCAATTTGGTTTGAATCTAGAACTTCATCTGGGATTTCATCATAGAGTTTTGAATCTTCTGGAATTGAATGAGCAGCCAGAAAATCGGCTAAAGCTTGTCCTTTGATTGACTTCTGAGGAATATAGTGCATATCATATTGAGAAAGTAGGATTCCCCAATTAGCCAATCGAGAATTTAAAACACTAGGTTTCTTCATCATGACCCGTATAGGATTGATCTTAGAAATGACATGAATAGTCTGGCCAATGATATAATGACGTGTCTTTTGGACAGCGAACATCAAGGCTAGACATTCTTTTTCGACCGGTGAATATCGAGGTTCAGCTCCGGTCATAGTTCGACTGAGATAGTAAATGGCTTGTTCATGACCATTTTTATTCTTTTGAGCAAGCAATGCACCCAGTGAATGACTCATTGCTCGGGTATACAGAAGGAATGGTATTCCTGAGACGGGAGGTACCAATACTGGCGGGCTTATCAGATATTGTTTTATATCATCGAATGCTTTCTGACATTCATCACTCCAGACGAAAGAAACACCTTTCTTCATGAGTTTATTGAATGGTCTGCAGCGTCCTGAAAGATTAGAGATGAATCTCCTGATATAAGCGATCCTTCCTTGAAATCCTCGTAGCTCTTTTAAGGTGCATGGAGGACGCATCTCTTGGATGGCTTTGATCTTCTCGGGATCCACATGTATACCTTTAGAGGTAATGACGAAGCCGAGAAATTTACCACTAGAGACACCTAAGAAGGACTTAGTAGGGTTCATCTTTAATTGATGCTTACGCATTAGATCAAAAATAGTCTTCAAATCTTGGATGTGATCCTCTTTTTGTCGACTTTTGACTGCAATATCATCAACGTAGCATTCGACTGTTTTTCGCAAATGTTCACAGAATATAATGCTCATAGCTCGTTGATAAGTTGCTCCTGCATTCTTGAGACCGAATGGCATCACTGTATAACAGTATGTACCGATCGGCGTTCTGAAAGAAATGTGTTTCTCGTCATCTGGAAATATTTTAATCTGATTATATCCAGAATACCCGTCCATGAATGACATCCGTTCAAATCCACAGGTATTATCGATCATGACATCAGTGATTGGTAGAGGGAATTCGTCTTTAGGACATACCGCATTGAGGTCGCGGAAGTCTATGCAAACTCTGATCTTGCCAGTCTTTTTAAGAACAGGAACTATGTTAGCCACCCAATCGGGATGTTGTTCCTCTCTAATAAACCCGGAGGCCATGAGTTTATTGACTTCAGCTTCAATTACATCCATAATGTCTGGACGAAATCGTCGTTGTTGTTGTTTGACCGGTTTAGCATTCGGCAAGATATTGAGCTTGTGAGTTGCGATTTGTGGATCAAGTCCTGGCATATCTTCATAACTCCAAGCGAAGACATCGATGTAATCACGAATGAGTTTAATCATGTCTTGCTTATCAGTTTCTGAAAGACTTTTACTGATGAATATTGGTTTGGGGGATCCCTCTTCACCAACATCTATTTGAACAAGTTTATCTTCAGTCGGAGGTTCTTTTTGCTCGAAACGGAACTCCTATTGATTATCTAACCTTTGGGCCCATTGTTCTGATTCAGGTGAGATTTCAAATTCTTCTTCGTCTTCATCACTTTCTTCAGAACAGTCAATAGAAACCATGTTGGAAGACAGAATATTGCAGTAGAAATCACCGATACTCGTATCGGAATCCCAAGAAGTGGTACTAGAAGAATCAGATCTTTTATCTTCATCAGACTCAGGATCTTCATGGATAATATTAATAAAAGGAGTAGGAGCAATATAGCCCAATCCGCATTTTGTCCTTCCATATTTCAGAGGAGGAATCCGGACATGCATTTTTCTTCCTTTGCCATTATTGAGGCCAGTCCTGAAGTCATAGTCCATATTTTTAATGATGTCTTTAGATTGCTGACTATAATGACGTAGTTGTAATATTCCAGTATCATCATTCTTGTCATCATCTTCTAAATCAGAAGGACTTTGGGGCCCTTTGTAAAAGAATATTGGAATGTCTCCTGGCTTTCTGCTGGGAACTAGAAAGTATGAAGATTGTACAGGTTCTAGGGATACATCTGTATGAACAGTCTGTATAACTCCTATGGTTATTGTGCTCAAGTCATCTAACAAATGTAAATAACTATGAACATAATTACACACATCAGCGTACTGCAAAGATGGAGACTTTTCATTAAATGTAAAAGCAGCAATATTTACATTAGGAGAAGGCTGAGCCTTAGAGATCTTAGCCAAGTCAATGACTAAAGGGGAAGAAGAAGAACGAGAAGAAGCTTTGTTTCGATTAAGATCGATAACAAATGGCTCAGAAGAGGTGAGCTCCCTTGAAGCTTGAGATGGAAGAGTAATCCGCCCTCCAACTGGAATTAGCAGAGTATCCTGTGAAGATACAGGAACTGTAGTACGCCCACTAACAGGGATGATCATTGTATCTTGAGCAGATGTCTGAGGTAACGGAGAGATCCATCCACTCACCGGAATGATGAAAAAAACTTCTTCGGAGGATTTGGGAGATTGTTGCTGAGTAGTTCGACCTTTAACAGGGATTATTAAAGTCTCACTTTATGAATCCTCTTTCTCCATAGCTTGTATCACCCTTGTATACTCTTCTTTGTACATTCGGGAATCATTGAAATAAGCTTCGACCCCATGGAAGGGATTTATATCAGCAACTTCTTTTTGTACTCTTCCATTGTTATCAATGTACTTAAAACACTGATGAAGAGTAGAAGGCACCACATTATTTTCATGAAGAAAGGACCTCCCAAGAAGAAAATTGTAGGATCCCACGATCTCAATCACATAGAAAGTGACTTTGGATCTGAAATCACCTATCTGAAGCTTCAGATGAATCTTTCCCAAAGGCTCGCTTCGGCTTTGATTGAATCCCAGGATAGTAGTAACCGTCTTGGAGAGCTTGTGAAGAGGAATTTTTAGTTCATCCAACAGACTCTTTGGTATTATACTTATAGCAGACCCTGGATCAATGAGGATACGATCTATCTTCATTGTATCGATATAACCAGCGTAGTAGAGAGGCCGATCATGTCGATTATCCTCCAATAGCATGTCATCTTGTATAAAGGTGATATTTAGGATAATCTCCAATACACTATTGTAATGTAAGCAAGTGGCAGGTTCTGCATCTGGCTTCTTCAATTGTGCAAGACAAGAGTCGGCTTGAAGAAGTGCTTCACTTAACGTCTCCCGAGTCTCTTTAGAAAGACGTAGAAGTTCAAAGAGGGACAGTCTAGCTGGAGTATTAGCAAGTTGAGCTAGAATGTCAAAATTATAAGGCTTCTGAAGCCCAAGAGGAGGGGACTTCTTGATTGGTTTATCAAACCGAGCCTGTTGTTTGCCTTTCTCAAGAGCCGTAGGCTTGGGAGAAACAGGTTCAACCGGTGTAGTTGAAGGAACAGGTGCAATGGATGATTCTTCTTCAGGAGGAACATTAGGAGCATCTTAATCAGCTGGAGGGATATCAGGAGTATCCTCAGGATTCTTGGAATAATCCTTTAGATAAGGTTTCCCTGTTCGAGTAGCAAGGCTTCTTCCTTCTCTTTTGGCTCTGTGTCAGAGGTAGATCCAAGAGAAGTCATATGACATGACTTAATCTTTCCAGCCTTCTTGGACTTTCGAGATGTAGTCTTTTGAAGAGGAGGAGAGTCAAAATCTGTCACTAGATCAGGATGAATCCACATGATTTCTCCTGTTTCCAAAGTGATTGGCACTAATCCTTCAGATTGTTAAGGAGGAATATTCACTATCTCAAGAGTTACCTTGGGAATAGGAACGATCCCACTTTCAAGGAGTTGAGGAGGAAAATCTCCGAATTGCATAGAGACGACGTTGGAGGTGACGGTCTTCTCTTTTGGAGTAAGAAAGATAGCTCCAGATTTAATCATTTCTTGGATCTTTCCTTTCAGTACATAACATGTACGAATTGTGTGACCCAACATTCTGTGGTATGGACAGTATTTAGGATGATCTGTCTTCCCAGTTTCATCAGGTTTCTTAATTTCAGGTAATTGTATTTTATTACCTTTCAGCAGACATTCAAAGATACCAAGGACATCGTCATCATCGAAAGTGTACTCTTCTTTGGGGCGAGGTGTTCTTGGTTGTTGAGTTGTAGAGGTAGAAAAAGTTTGAACAGTTGATGCATCTTTGCTCTGAAGATTAACTTCAAGAGTTTCTTTTCCCTTGCGAGCATTGTTTTTAGCATTATTGTTAGTACCTTGACCAGTTTCTTTGGGAGTCATCTGCACTCCTAAACCTTTGAAGGTTTCAGCACTAATTTCTGCGGCCTTGGCACTGACTATAAAAGAAGGCCAGTCTTGAAATTGGGTAGATCCTGTCCACATGCTGATGATTGGCAACAAGTTTAATTTGCATGTGTCAATGGTGATAGCATCAGGAGTTCCAAGAGGCATCTTCAGAGCTTCTCTTCGAAATCGTTCAATGAAATCTTCTGTAGTTTCATTATTTTTCTGCTTGATTCTAATAAGAGCAGACATAGTCATGTCATTGAGCCCTTCATAGAACCTTTCAAGAAACATCTGTTTGAAACCGGTAAATGAGGTAATGCACCCATCTGGGAGACTTCTATACCATTTATAAGCCGTTCCCTTGAGACATCCAACAAACACCCGAATAAGGAGGGCGTCGCTTGGTTGCAATTGATCAGTCATCACTTCAAAGTGATTAATAAACTGACTTGGAGAAGTGGTTCCATCATAGAATGAGATAGTAGGAGGCTTGTATTTAGGAGGATACGATACTTGCTTCCATTCTATCGGATAAGGTTGCTTGATGCCTAACCTTTGTAAACCATCTTTCTGTTTGAATGCCTCGAATTGAGTTTTGAGATTCTTCAATTCTTCAGAGACAACTCCGGAAGATTGTGGAGTTGTAGCTTGTAGAGAATAGTTGGGAGGAGGAACAGCATTATAAGCACTACCACCAGCTCCAGAGAGACTAGGATTTGGTTGAGCTGGTCCAGGAGTATTGGATTGTACTGCTGGAGGAACTTGTACTGGACTCATACCAATGTCAATTGGTATGGCATCTGGTACAGTCTGTCGATTTTGCATCTGAGTTGCCATGAGTTCATACATCGACTTCATAGTATCAGCCATAGACTTTATTTGCTGTTCCAAAGAAGCAATCCTTTGTTCTTGAGGAGTCAAGGAAGAAGAAGGTTCATCAGTATTCCCATCAACCATATAAGTCGTAACTGTACGAGGGATTATTGATGAACTAGTGGACGTTGTTTGTTCTGAATCATTGCTTTGTGCATCAAAGTCAATTATAGGAGAACTACCCCCAGTAGGAAGAGGTAGGAAGTTAGATTCTCCAAGGAATTCAGAATCATCTTCAGAGATCAAAGTTCTTTGACTAGAGACCAGGACTCTTGCTCTTGTGCCTCTATATACTCCATCTGGACTATCAGCTCTACCTCCAGTATTCCGAGAGGTCATGTTGACTGAAGCAAACAAAGGCTCATCTTCATCAGGCATAGGTTCACACTGAATCCGACTGAAGACAGATTGTCGTTTTGTTTGACATCTGTATTGTATTGTGACTCTCGGCTGGAAGTCACATTTATGATCAACATAGTCTTGAACCATTGATTGACATCTGCATTGAATTATGACTTTTGGCTGGAAGTCACATTCAGCATGGTCCATTGTCACAGAATTACTCCTTCTTTTCTGTTGAAGGTGTTCTCGTAAATCTGTTTGTGAAGATTGAGGTACATCAGAGAACACTCCTTGTGTATTTTTAGGAGTATATTTCTTGTTCCTGGGTCTTGATGGCTCTTGATTATATAGGGAGTGATTAATATGAGCCACATAATTTTTAGCATACTCTGCATCCGGATCTTTTATTTTCATTTCCGATTGATGTGTTTTTTTAACACCAGAAGTGTTTCCCAAACAGATTTGATTAAGTTTTGTTCTTAAATCAGTTTGAGGTAACACATTGGTTTTGGAAACTTGGAGTTTTCCTTCCATTGATCTGGATATTTGCATAGAAGGAAGAGTTGAACCACCCCCTTGATTAGGAGTTGGTAACAGACCCTCTTTCATAGACAAATTCTGTATCCAATTTGAAGAAGTCGTAAAAGAAGACATTACAGAATGTTTCTTCTTAGACTTATTCAAGTTTTGAGACATAGAATGTCCAAAAGGAAGAGTAGTCAAAAGACCATCTTCTTTTCTTTGACTAACAAAATTGTCAGTCAAAGCTGTTCCTGAAGTAAAAACTACAGGAGCAGAAGAAACAACTAAAGAGTTATCTCTTTTTAAAGGGACTTTGTGTGGAAGACCACCCCCAGTTCTAGTAGAACTTGGCAAAGAGGAAGAGATAGCTAAAGAGCTATTCTTCTTAGATGATGTACACGCTGAAACAGATTTGGCTAAACAGCCAGTGCTGTCAGCGTGACTTTTGATTTTAGAATTACACGCTGGAACAGATTTGGCTAAGGAGCCAGTGCTGTCAGTGTGATTTTTGATTTTGGAAATACACATTGGAACATATTTGGCTAATGAACCAGTGCTGTCGGCGTGTTTCTTGACTTTGGAAATACATGCTGGAACAGATTTGGCTAAAGAGCCAGTACTGTCAGCGTGACTTTTGGGATTGAATTTGCACGCTGGAACAGATTTGGCTAAGGAGCCAATACTGTCAGCGTGACTTTTGGGATTGAATTTGCACGCTGGAACAGATTTGGCTAAGGAGCCAATACTGTCAGCGTGACTTTTGGATGTGAGATTGCATGCTGGAACAGACTTGGCTAAGGAGCCAGTACTGTCAGCATGACTTTTGAATGCTGTTATCTTCGAGCGCACAAGAGTGTGCGAGCTTGCAGTAGAGTCTTTGCCAGTGTTAGGAGTAGACACTGTGGCAGAGACTTCACCATTGGCTGCCAACTGAATCTTAGGGACATAGACAGAGTGTCCCTTCGACTTGGCAGTGATGATGGAGGCTGAAGTGGGCTTGCCACTCTTAGCCCACTGCATTTCTTCGTAGGCGAGTTGATCAAATTGGATCGTCATCACCTTCTTCGTCGAGCCGATTGACGAAGTGTCGCATTGAGTTGTTGCCATCTCAGAAAATGAGATAGTTTTCCCCAGCAGAGTCGCCAATTTATTTTCCATAAATAAATTCACTTTATTTATTGTGTATCTGGGAAAATTACAACTGTAGGAATCCGATCTAGAAGACGATCGCTTTATCCCTTGGACTATGCGAAGAAGAAAAGCTCTTAAAATTTTGACAGTAAGTTAGATAACTATGTATCTGTACAATGAATGAGAAAAAGAACTCTATTTATAGAGTCAAAAATAACTGAAAGGATAACTGTCTTCACAGCCTTTGCCTAGTTAAAAATCACGCAGGATTTAACATACGCAAGGTTGTGAGCAGTTACTGGACGTGGCCTGTAACTGTTGGACACATGGCAATCATGCATGAGTCGTGTGCAAGTTACAGGACACGCAGGCGAGAGATCAGTGGTATGGCTGCCACGTACCCCAATTTGATGAAATCCACGCAGACTTGTTGAAGACGAAATCCACGCAGACTCGGGGCAGAAAGCTTCAAAATCCACGCAAAATTGGGGCAAGAAGCTTCAGGATCCACACAGACTTGGGGCAAAAAGCTTCAAAATCCACGCAGACTTGAGGGAAGAAACTTCAGAATCCACGCAAACTTGAGACAGAAAGCTCAAAATACACGCAGACTTGAGGAAGTAACATATAGGTTCAAAATACACGCAGGCTTGAGCCAGAAGGCTCAAAATCCACGCACGATTGAGGCAAGACTGCCAGCTGTCTTGATTCGACGTGCCTCGACTGACACAAAATCTCTGACAGTGATTGCTTTTGTCAGTCACATTAAATGACAAGAAGCTCTTTTGGTACGCCAACTTGACGAAGGCTGAGTCTTGCTGAAGAAGATTTCGAAAGTCACGCAATAGTCGGCTGTGATCTCTAGAGTTCTGTGCATACGTGGCATACGAGAAGACATTCTTCGACTGTCGTGCTATCAGTCATGATGATACTCTGACAAATGATGAGCTGTCTTCCAGCGTGACTTTTTTAATATTGTCCTGATCAACTCAGCGTGACTTTTGGACCTTGTTCTGATCAACTCAGCGTGATTGTTCATTTTTAAGGCCTACAGCTTCTTGAAGAGGAACCTACCGTTCCAGATACTGGGTCTGCTGCCGCAATCACTGCGGCTACTAAACTTCAAGCCAAGTGGAGAAGGGAGAATAGCATTTGCAGGTTGCTTATCCTGAATGCTATGGAGGATTCTGTCATGCCCCGCTCCCGTATGAGCGATCGTCCTCGCTAAGGCGTGATGCCGCACGAGCCTAGATTGCGCTCGTGCAAGGCGGGTTCCATAACGGCCGATTTCAGCGGCTGCGACGGGGTCGTCGCACAGAAGTCCCAAGCAGAGACATTGAATTATAGCAGCGGAAATTTTAGAACAAAATACAAGTTACTCAAAAGAAGCTCTTTATTGATATTGAACAAAGGTTACATTGGGGGCGCAAGGCCAATATTACAATCACTCAAGCTCACTCTTCTCACATTTTACAAGTTTACTCAGCTCTCTCTTATCTCTCAATTACAAGTCTTGATCCAGCGGAAGCTTCGGAAGGCGATGTCCATACATTATGTCCCATATACGTCTTTACTCCATGCGGCCGCGCGCTTCGAATCGCCAAGGAACTCCGTGCCTCGACGCATCCAAGCGAGCTTCGCGCCACGAGCTTCTACCTGTGCCTGCACATGTAAACTATGTGGGTGTCAGTACTCAACTGTACTGGTGGAATGAGCTCCTCGCCCACCCATACAAAACCAACACGTTTACTTTACTTTGTGCAACATTGCCCCCTTTTTGTATTGTCTTTCTACTCTTGCCTTAGGATCAGTTTTAGGACCGGCGCCTTAGCGCAACTTGCGTATCAGAACCATCCCGTGCTTGCAATATCAATATTAACTCATACTTTGTCCCTAGACCACTTCTCGTGCCAACAACGTTAACCTATCAAGTCGTGTTTGCCTTACGGCCAAAATCAGAGACGCAGCTACACGATAGACTCCTTTTCCATGTGACCGTGCTACGAAATCCATATTGAGGCCATGCCTCGCAACTCACTAAGACTTAACCATATCGCCGTTTCGCGGCCCGTGCTAATTTGATCACCAAACGATCCAATCAAGACTCGTGAATCTTAGTGTCACTCAACCAACTTTGCCTTACGGCGGTTTTCCGACTTAAAATCAACAACTCAACCAACTTATGCACTTATATGCCGACAACTCAAGACTCGACGCCACATCTCGTGTCGAAGCACGTCGCGTATGTTGTAGCCCTTCTTAAGCCCAAACATTTGTATTCTAACTTGTATACATATTCAACAACTCAACTCAATCCAAAGGCATTCACGCGGATTGCCGCCATGCCGACTCATCTATATGATTTGGTCACTGACTCCCAGAGCCATGGTGGACTCCTTTTTAGCTAAGTATAGGATGGACCAGTTTGGGCAGCTAGCCCTATCCGAGTCCACCGAATACTTTGCCCCAGGCGCAGCTATTTAGGCTCCCAGAGCCATAGTTGTTTCCCTTTTTTGCCCGCAACGGTCCCGTGGCGCCACAGGTTGCCGTGCGGGGAAACTCTACCTTGTCGACAAGTTGTCCATGACCATGCAAGACTCGACTCAAACTGACGTCTCACACAGTCATTGTGCCTCTAGTGTTACCATCTCTTTCAGGGCTAAATTCAATACTTCTCACATCTGAGATCTTGCCTCGACGACCCGGAGTCGCGAGCACTCTTCTTTCTTGCCTCAACGACCCAGTCGTGAGCATTCTTCTTTCTTTCTTTCTTGCCCTATCATTTCACTCAACTCAAGAACAACTGTTTAGACATTTTCCAAAATAAATGAATCAACCATGGCCCGTGCCTTAAAACTCTAGGACCGTGCCATCGTGTCTCAAACCGACTTCCGATCTACGCGACGTTATCGCCCAAGTCATACTTCATATGACGGGCCTTGGGATCGTGGGACTATTTAATTTGATAACCGCAGAAAGAGCGGGACAGCACTAGAAATGACTTAGGTCGATCGGCGTAACTTTGCCTAACTTAATCGAGCCTATAACTTGACTCAAGGGACGAACAAAGGCTATGCCAAGCCTTGCGTTATGGAAATGTGTATGCTTTGTCGAGCATTTACGCGGGCGACGCCTATGACTTAGGCCAACTCAAGTGTCGGGACAATTCGACGGGACCGTGCATGCTTTAACAAGCATTCACGCAGGCGACGCCTATGACTTAGGCTATTTCATAACTTTGTGTCGAAGACCAACTTTTCTTCTCCCAAGTCACGGGACGAAGGGACGAGTGTCATTTTCAAAGCACGCCGTGCACCAACTCTAATCCGACCGTGGGACGTTTTCTATGTTCTAACTCAATTCGACCGTCGGGATTATTCCCTTTAGCTATGTGGATTCGTCTCTTTTATTATCAAGCCTACTTGTGCAAGTTGAAAACATGCGTTTTATTATGTGAAGGCAAAGATGAGACAAGTTCACCGAAACTACCCCACCTGAGCGAGCGGTCGTCTCGACCGAGCGATGTCTCCGAGTAGCCGTTGCAAGGCTAAGTCCGAACGCCGTCGGCGTTTCTATTCCTCTGATTGACTGAGCGGGACGGGGCACTACATCATACACCACTCAGAAAAAGTTTCGTCCTCGAAACTAACTGAGTACTTACTTATTGACCTATCACTTTACTCAACATTCACGAACTCTCGCACACACTACGCCTATGCATTTCTCAAATCCGAGCCACGCTCGTGCTACCCTCAATCCTTTCTTCAAAACTTACGATCTCAAAATCCTCGACACTTTCCTGTTCCTCAAGCCTCACTTGAATTCAACGTATCACTTAGTATGGATCGTGCACATATCTTAGGCGTCCCCAAAATACGTGCATTTCAACCAAGCCTCGTGACAGCGAATCCCGCCATCACCACTCGAGTCGGATCGTGCACGCATTCAAGCATCCCTGATATACATGCATGTCAACCGATACTCGCGAGTGGTGCCTCCACAAATCCTACCACTTCACACTCGAACGTCTGCCTAACCGCTAGGCTATGTCTTTCCGTCAGTATTGAAATCATAGTTCCCAAACAACAATATCAACACTGACCCCATCCTAAGGTCAAATCAAATCAATGGTACGGAATTTTCTATCCAAGCTCGCATCACTCCGATTTCTAAACATCGAGCATCGATTCCCTACACACATCCCAATAATCATCGTACGGGGTTCGAGTCATTCAGCAAAGCCATCCTACGATAACTCACATTCAACCAATTTCACGACGTAACGAAATCCTCCGTTCAACAAACCATCTTCGCATAGTCAATCTCTTCGATCACGTTCGATATAATCCGCCTATCAATCCTTCTCAAGTTAAGCCCGCTACCACACGATTCATCGCTAAACCATAATTTACATTCCATACTTCTGAAGTCATCTATTCCAATTCGCGTAATCGATCACTAGGTCGTCTGACTTAACAATATGTTGTGCCCCGATCTCACGCGAGTCAGATTATCTACGGTGGGCATGAATCACCATGCACGCTCCCGCGGGATAATTATCCTCATCGGGACGTAACTCTTGTTTTGCGTCTAGACTTAATTCGTTCTCGATGCGCGAATTGGACCTACTCAATCCTCAAGTTTCACTCATTCGCCAATCATAAGTCCTACAATCCTCGAGTCCACCTTCGCATCAAGCCAACAAGTCGAGACAATCAACGTTGTTGCGTCCTGATTTTTCGAGTTCGATCATTCCCGCGACATGAATCACCATGTCAGCGCTCAAGTGGAACGATCGCCCCAAACCCGACGCAACGCATGGGCGAGGCTAGAGTTGCACTCGCGCAAGACAAGATCGTCGACGTTATGGTTTTCTGCGTAACCATCAAGACACAATCATTTTCATCCAACATTTATCTCGGTCAAAATTCTAAGTATTGCATCCAACCGAATAATAACACTTGCACGATCGTCATTTGCCGAGTCAGAGTACCCCCAAGTTATCGCATATCATCTTTGATACGCCTCAATACCATCGACGATATACGTAACTTGACGATCTTTGTTTGCAACGAATTCTGAGTCGTGCGAATGATGCTATCGTCCGACTGGATAATCTCCTCGACATTCAATTCAAGTTCGATCATTATCCCTCGAATCATTCACAACATCGATTTTCTCAAACCCAAATTCATGTATCGTTCATTCGTCCATCTTAAGTCATCGACCAACGTATTTCCTCAATTCGTATCATTCCTTTGTCAATCGATCGACATCCCTGAAGCTATCGCATACACCACTCAGGGATGAAGTCATTCAACAAATCCTTAACTTATCATTCGAATCAAAATCGACTTCTTCAAATTTTCTATTCGAACCATTCCTCAAATTTCCAAGCACGCTCATCTATATCATATCGACTTTATCGTCGCTCGATAGCACCCCTATCGATAGTCGACTCACTTTACTCAATCGAGTTCAACTCAGTCTTGCTCGATACTATTCAATTCCTGCACTCGACTTTCCTAAGGTCGACGCGACTTTGGTGTATATGCCCAGCCCGACTTAGCTAACCGTGCTTACGCGAACCATCTTTTGTTTCTTGTCAAAAATTGTTCTTCTATGTTTTGCAAAATAGTTAGACTTATTGTATGGACATCCCGTGGGACAATTGAGAGAGAGAGCACCAACGATATTAACTTTGCGGAAGCAACGATTCAGAGTTTGCGGAAACAACGGAGTTAAAGAATTCAATCGATAGTCCAAGGACGTAAAGCCGTGCTTTGATACCATTATGTCACGCCCCGCTCCCGTAGGAGCGATCGTCCTCGCTAAGGCGTGATGCCGCACGAGCCTAGATTGCGCTCGTGCAAGGCGGATTCCATAACGGTCGATTTCAGCGGCTGCGACGGGGTCGTCGCACAGAAGTCCCAAGCAGAGACATTGAATTATAGCAGCGGAATTTTAGAACAAAACACAAGTTACTCAAAAGAAGCTCTTTATTGATATTGAACAAAGGTTACATTGGGGGCGCAAGGCCAATATTACAATCACTCAAGCTCACTCTTCTCACATTTTACAAGTTCACTCAGCTCTCTCTCATCTCTCAATTACATGTCTTGATCCAGCGGAAGCTTCGGAAGGCGATGTCCATACATTATGTCCCATATAAGTCTTTACTCCATGCGGCCGCGCGCTTCGAATCGCCAAGGAACTCCGTGCCTCGACGCATCCAAGCGAGTTCCGCGCCACGAGCTTCTACCTGTGCCTGCATATGTAAACTATGTGGGTGTCAGTACTCAACTGTACTGGTGGAATGAGCTCCTCGTCCACCCATACAAAACCAACACGTTTATACTTTGTGCAACATTGCCCCCTTTTTGTATTGTCTTTCTACTCTTGCCTTAGGATCAGTTTTAGGACCGGCGCCTTAGCGTAACTTGCGTATCAGAACCATCCCGTGCTTGCAATGTCAACCTTAACTCATACTTTGTCCCTAGACCACTTCTCGTGCCAACAACGTTAACCTATCAAGTCGTGTTTGTCTTACGGCCAAAATCAGAGACGCAGCTACACGATAGACTCCTTTTCCATGTGACCGTTCTACGAAATCCATATTGAGGCCATGCCTCGCAACTCACTAAGACTTAACCATATCGCCGCTTCGCGGCCCGTGCTACTTTGATCACCAACCGACCCAATCAAGACTCGTGAATCTTAGTGTCACTCAACCAACTTTGCCTTACGGCGGTTTCCCGACTTAAAATCAACAACTCAACCAACTTATGCACTTATATGCCGACAACTCAAGACTCAACGCCACATCTCGTACCGAAGCACGTTGCCTATGTTGTAGCCCTTCTTAAGCCCAAACATTTGTATTCTAACTTGTATACATATTCAACAACTCAATTCAATCCAAAGGCACTCACGCGGATTGCCGCCATGCCAACTCATCTATATGATTTGGTCACTGACTCCTAGAGCCATGGTGGACTCCTTTTTAGCTGAGTATAGGATGGACCGGTTTGGGTAGCTAGTCCTATCCGCGTCCACCGAATACTTTGCCCCAAGCACAGCTATTTAGGCTCCCAGAGCCATAGTTGTTTCCCTTTTTTGCCCGCAATGGTCCCGTGGCGCCACAGGTTGCCGTGCGGAAAAACTCTACCTTGTCGACAAGTTATCCATGACCATGCAAGACTCGACTCAAAATGACATCTAACACAGTCATTGTGCCCCTAGTGTTACCATCTCTTTCAGGGCTAAATTCAATACTTCTCACATCTGAGATCTTGCCTCGACGACCCGGAGTCGCGAGCACTCTTCTTTCTTGCCTCAACGACCCAGTCGTGAGCATTCTTCTTTCTTTCTTTCTTGCCCTATCATTTCACTCAACTCAAGAACAACTGTTTAGACATTTTCTAAAATAAATGAATCAACCGTGGCCCGTGCCTTAAAACTCTAGGACCGTGCCATCGTGTCTCAAACCGACTTTCGATCAACGCGACGCTATCGTCCAAGTCATACTTCATATGACGGGCTTGGGATCGTAGGACTATTTAACTTGACAATCGCAGAAAGAGCGGGACAGCACTAGAAATGACTTAGGTCGATCGGCGTAACTTTGCCTAACTTAATCGAGCCTATAACTTGACTCAAGGGACGAGCAAAGGCTATGCCAAGCCTTGCGTTATGGAAACGTGCATGCTTTGTCGAGCATTTACGCGGGCGACGTCTATGACTTAGGCCAACTCAAGTGTCGGAACAACTCGACGGGACCGTGCATGCTTTAACAAGCATTCACGCAGGCGACGCCTATGACTTAGGCTATTTCATAACTTTGTGTCGAAGATCAACTTTCCTTCTCCCAAGTCACGGGACGAAGGGCCGAGTGTCATTTTCAAAGCACGCCGTGCACCAACTCTAATCCGACCGTGGGACGTTTTCCATGTTCTAACTCAATTCGACCGTCGGGATTATTCCCTTTAGCTATGTGGATTCGTCTCTTTTATTATCAAGCCTACTTGTGCAAGTTGGAAACATGCATTTTATTATATGAAGGCAAAGATGAGGCAAGTTCACCGAAACTACCCCACCTGAGCGAGTGGTCGCCTCGACCGAGCGATGTCTCCGAGTAGCCGTTGCAAGGCTAAGTCCGAACGCCGTCGGCATTTTTATTCCTCCGATTGACTGAGCGGGACGGGGCACTACAGATTCCCTAGCAGAATCCTATAGTAAGAAACCAATTGCCAGAGACATATGGGAGTCTCTGGAGAAACTGTACGAAGAAGACAAAAATAGGAGCAAGATATTTGTGGTTGAAAAATATCACAAATAGCTCTTTGAGGACGAGAAGTCCATGCGGCCGCAGGTAAAAGAATTTCTGAAGCTGCGACAGAAGTTGGAAGACGAGGCGATGCCCCTCCCCGACAAGTTTGTTGTTGGAGGGATTATCTCAAAGCTCCCTGCTGGGTGGAGTAAGTTCTATGCAAACATGCATAGGAAGAAGCTTGAGATCAGCCTTGAAGATCTCTTGCAGGAAATCTATGTTGAGGACCAGATGCGGGCTCAACTGAAGGTGGACGCACTGTCCAAGCAATTGGCCAACGCCAATCTGGTTCATACCAAGGAACCAAGGGGAAAGTAGGCGGCTTCCCACAGCAAGAAGAAGGACCCTAACAATCTGAACGTGAAGGGGACTTCCTTCAAGTGAAAGAAAGCAAAGTCTCAGATGTCTTGTTTCAAGTGTGGCAAGAAGGGCCACTTCAAGAATGAATGCAAAGCAAAGACCAAGCAATCAGAGCAAGGAGAGCCTAGTAAGGTATCTATGATCACTGACGTTGTTGCTATGATTGTGCAGGTTGATGCAGTAAGGACTGACTTTGACTGGTGGGTAGACACTGGAGCCTCTTGCCATGTCTGCTCCAGTAAGGAGTGGTTCACCACCTACACACCTACTTCTGAAGTGGTTATGATGGCGAACCAGGCACAAGCTGAAGTGCTCGGGATCGGGACGGTGGTATTGAAGCTGACTTCGGAGAAGTCTCTGACGCTTCAAGGCGTGAAGCACGTACCTGCTATCGCCAAGAACCTGATCTCAGGAGGCCTACTCTGCAACGCAGGCCGACATCAATGCTGGCCAGATGGTGATGTCTATCAAGAGAACATATTTTGGAAAAGCTTTTTATACCGAAGGAATGTTTAAAATTCATCTTGTAAATCAGTCCAATGTAATTAATGTGATTAATGAAATCACTCCTTCTGCTTATACTCTTGAGTTATGGCATAATAGGCTAGGACATGTTCATTGTAAATGAATAAACAGAATGTCTAGTCTAGGACTTATCTCCAAGTGTGGGGGTATGGTAGAGAAATATGAAGTTTGTGCTCAAACAAAGATTACAAGGAAAATCTTTCCTCGGGTTAATCGAAGTACAGATCTTCTGGAGTTGGTACACTCCGATATCTGTGATTTCAAACAGTTCTCTACAAAGGCCGGGATGAAGTATTTCATAACCTTCATCGATGACTTCTCAAAATATGCGTTCGTCTACTTGCTGAAGGCTAAAGACGAAGCATTCGAGAAGTTCAAGGAGTTCAGAGCCGAAGCTGAGCGGCAGACTGGACAACAACTCAAAAAAATAAGAAGTGATCGAGGTGGGAAGAACATGTCTCATGAGTTCGCATCGTTCTACAAAGAACATGGAATTGTCAATGAGACTACGGCTCCGTACTCTCCTCAATCAAACGGAGTAGCTGAGAGGAAGAACAGAACGTTAACAGAAATGATTAACTCAATGTTGTTGACTGCGGGTCTTCCTAAGTGCTACTGGGGAGAAGCTGCATTGACGACCACTTTTATTCTAAATAGAGTGCCTCATGCAACTTCAGACGTTACTCCTCATGAACTCTGGTTCAAGGTCAGACCTAACTTGAATGTCATTCGAGTGTAGGGGTGTCTTGCATATGTCAAACTTCCATATCTGAAGATTCAGAAGCTTGGGACAAGGACTACTAAGATGATCTTCTTGGGGTATACCGAGAAGAGTGATGCTCGGAGATTTCTTGATATTGAATCAAATCATATCATCGAATCTCGCGACGCAGAATATTTTGAAGACAAGTTTGCAAGACACAAGAATATTGTTCTTGCGGATGTACATGTCACGACCCGATCCCAACTAATTGGGTCGAACCGGATCATGCCCAGCCTGCACCGTTGTTGAGACGGCGGCAGTAAGCTGTTCTATTAGCAGGTAACCATAACAACAACATCTATATTTGTCACAACTCAAATTCGGGAAATGAAACTTTATTAAACTTTGAAATCAAATACAACTGGAATTTAAATGTACTGAAATAAATAACTGAATTCAAATAACAGAGTTTCAAATAGACAACAAAGGTGGAAAGGAAAAGCTAGCTAATCAGTCGGCTCATCGGCCTCAGTCCCAACGTCCTCCAATGGGGACTCTGGTAGCACTACAGGGTACAGAACAGGGTCGTAGTAACTGCTGTATAACACCTCAGCATCCTCAATGTCCCCTAAAAATGTATTTCTAGTCAGGGGGGAGCAAAGTACAATTCATGCTAATTTAAACAATTAAAATAAATAATAGAATTATGCACTTTTAAACAGTTTAGAAATGAACAGTTTTCTAGCAGTAAAACAGTGTGATTTGAATAAGCAATGAATATGACCGGCTTGGGTTGTACAGTTGTATCCTATTGATACGATACGGCTTATCCCCGTGTGTATGAGGGGTAAGCTAATACAGTTCTAAGTTATCAGTTGGATGTGGTCATAAATATTACACTATTCCCCCAGTCCCCAATCAGTTACAGTAGTTGCAGTCAGTACTCTCAGAGAGAGTTTCGTGTTTGCATCGTGGTTTAAACTTGCAGTAAAATGATTATTAAAATAACTGTAAACTAACACAAACTGTACTTGCCTCAAAATAGACTGGACTGGAGAGGATGAAGACTTCGAGATGGAAATTTAGGATCGTCCTCGAATTCCTACATTCGAGAAATTGACTCAGAATTCAGGATTACCAATCTAACTACGCTAGTTGAAATCTCTAATTGTGTCCTAATCCATTTTAATTCTTTATTAATAAACACGAACAAAACACGATTATTGGTGCGTTGAATTTATAACGAGGGAAAGATCGTTTAAACTTTGTATTTTGGAAAACTCGTCGATACCAATTTAATTTGATTAAAACTTGTATTTTTATAATTATACATATAAAACTAAATTTCTTATTTTAATGAGAAATACATGATCGTTGTTAAATATTAAAATTGTAGATTTTATGTGAGAAAACTTTATTACTTTTTATATGAAAATAACTATTATTAGATTTATAAGTATGCTACAAAAACTCGCAAAATCAGCAAATAACAAAAATCCTACACTACCAATTTACAAGCCACAGAACCAACAACCAGCTGGGCTTATGCCCATTACAATTTATTTACATAAATTGAAATAAGACAAAATGGTCGTTAGTTCTAAAACTTCCTATAATTAATTATGAATAAATTAAATAATAGAAATAAATTAAATAATAACGAGTCTCAGATATGGTCCAATCGTCAACTAGGCTAATGCCTCAACGTCCGGGCGTAGCCGGTTTCGTTTGCACTTAGCCGGGGCCCATTGACCGATACGGTCGTCGCCCAAAAACAAAATATTTAATATATTTCCGAAATCCATTTTAAAATCATTTTTAAAATATAATTAAATTTACGGAAAAATCTGGCAACATCTCCTCTGTTTTTGGTCAACCCAAAAACTGGGAAATATGCCAATAATTTTCCTGCAAATCTCAAACCAGGGAATCCCAAAATATATATATATGCAAATAACCACAAGCATTCCAAATATTAATTCGGAATGACCCGAAATGAATTCGGGAGTCCGAATCCAACCAAAACATCACAGCACGCTACCGAAAAAATTCGAAAACCCAAAATATTATAAATCCATTTTTTCGAAAAGTTTCGGAAAAGCAAAACAACCAACAGAACTTTTTTGAAGGTTTCGAAACTACGACGTCGCTAAAAACCGAATTCCCGGGAGGGAATCAGGGACCAATCTCATCACAGACACAATGAAAATGGGACGGAACAGGAGGTTATACCTTGGGTTGCTCGGCTAGAGCTCTCAGATGCAAGTTTATAGAAATAAAGGGATCCGAATTGCAACAGAAAACCCGAAACTCTGCCGGACAGAAGCTGGGAACCTCGGGACAGCGCTGGATTCAGATCCGCGGGACTGCGGGTCACCGAAAAGCGGGACAGACTTGAAGTCCGGCTAGGGCACGCCTGGACTCAGAAAGGCCAGGGAGAAAGCGGGGTTCGCTGGCTCGACGAAGCTCGACGCCGACCGGGGCGACCACAGGCGGAGGTGGCCCGCCGGAGAACGCGCGCACGGGGCGCTGCCGGGCGGCTCGGGACAGCGCCAACGACAAAAAGGGGGCACCGGGGGCCGGCGAAGGGGCCGGGCGTTGGAGGTGCCGAGGGGAGCCCGGGATCGGCCGCGCGGCGTCGGGCGCGGGGCGCCGCTGGGGACTCGGGGACGGCGCGGCTGAAGGAGGCCGGCTGGAGGAGGCCGGCGGTCGGGGGTCCGGGGGCGCGGAGCGTCGGGAGGGGCGGCCGAAAGTCGGAGCTCGCGCGGTGAGGCGCGGAGCTAGGGGCGGAGGTTCTGGCCGAGAGGAGTCGGGGGAAAGGGTTGCTCTGGAGTTGGGTTGAGTAGAGTGGAAGAGGGGATGAAGGGAAGTTGTTCTCTTTGGAAGAGTAGAGAGAGAGAGATGAGATGGTTCTGTGAGGGAATTGTTTGCGAATGGGAGTTATAAGGAAGTGGGGTTGCTGTTGGGTGAACGTGAGGGATTTTAGGGGGAGAGAGTTAAGGAGAAAGAACGTGGGAAAGGGGATGGGATTTGGTCCAATTTGGACCAGATCCAAAACACATATACATTTTTTTTTAAACAAATCAGAATTATTTGAAAGGAGAAAATGATTCAGGTTGGGTCTGAGTTCGGGAATCGGGTCCGGGCTCGGGTCTGGGTCAGCACTCAAAAATCCATGTTTTAATTTTCGAAATTGATTTTAACACTCAAAATGATACTAATAATTATAATAAAAAATAATAATATAATACTAATATTTCACATTAAAACTGGGTTTCACAATCTTCCCTCCTTAGAAAATTTTGTCCTCGAAATTAAAGTCAGGGTTAGGGGTTACCTTAAGTCTCAAACAGGTACGGGTACTGCTCCCGCATCTGGTCTTCTCGCTCCCAGGTCGACTCGCCTGGTGAGTTGTGCCACCACATCACTCTGACTATCGGCATCACAGAGTTCCTGGTTCTCTTCTCGTCTCTGTCCAAAATCGCCACTGGCTTCTCTGGCACTGTGAGGCTGGGTCCAATCTCCAGCTCCGAATGGTCCAAGATATGGCTCGGGTCCGGGATGTAGCGTCTCAGCTGCGAAACGTGGAAGACGTTGTGGACGCCTTCGAGACTTGGGGGTAGAGCCACCCGATAAGCCACTTCTCCAATCCTGTTAAGTACTTCAAATGGACCAATATACCTGGGGCTTAGCTTTCCTGCTCTGCCGAAAAGGATAGTTCCTCTGGTAGGAGAGATCTTCACAAATACACTGTCGCCTTCTTCAAACTCCAAAGGTCGTCGGCTGCAATCGGCCCAATGCTTTTGTCTGTCCTGGGCAATCCTGAGCTTGTCCCTGATCATCCTTACCTTCTCTGCTGCTTCGGTCACCATCTCTGGTCCAAGCAACACTCGTTCTCCGACGTCGTCCCAAGCAAGTGGAGTGCGGCAACGACGTCCATAGAGTGCCTCGAACGGTGTCATACCGATGCTAGCTTGGTAGCTGTTGTTGTAAGAGAACTCTACCAAGTGCAAATGGTCTTCCCAAGACCCTCCAAATTCCAAGACGCAGGATCTCAGCATGTCTTCTAGCGTCTTGATTGTTCTCTCCGATTGCCCGTCAGTCTGAGGATGGTAGGCGGTGCTGAACTTCAGTTGTGTTCCCAAGCTGTCATGCAAACTCTTCCAAAAGTGAGAGGTAAATCTAGTATCTCTGTCAGATACGATACTTACCGGAACTCCATGAATCCGGTAGATGTGCCGCATGTACAGTGCTGCCAGCTTCTCGATGGATAGACCAACCTTGAAGGGGATAAAGTGAGCTGACTTCGTCAGTCGGTCCACAATAACCCAAATGGCATCCTTTCCTCCTTGGGATCGAGGCAGTCCCGACACAAAATCCATCGTTATGTGCTCCTATTTCCACTCCGAAATGTCAAGCGGCTGCAATAATCCTGCTGGTCTCTGTCTGCTGGCTTTAACGTGCTGACAAATTAAACATCTAGCCACATACCTGGATACGTCCTTCTTCATTCCGTACCACCACATTATTGTACGCATATCCCGGTACATTTTGTTGGCTCCAGGATGTATGGAATACTGTGACCGGTGCGCTTCTTGCATCAGCTCGTTCCTCAGTTCGCCAATTGGTACGCAAAGCCTCGTACCATTCTTCAGTGCTCCGTCGCTGGCGATTGAGAATCTTTCAAGTATTTCTGCCAGCACCTGATCTCTGAGTTTGCAAAGCGTCTCGTCTTGGAATTGTGCCTCCTTGATTCTGTCCATAAGACTCGAACGCACTTGCAACTGCATCAATGATGATTCAGCTCCTGGTACGATGGCTTCTCTTTCCAGTTTCTTTATTTCCTCCTCAGGCAGTACAATCTCCAATCCAAGCTTCTCCATGTCCTCCAGCAAATGACGCTCCTTGGTCATGAACATTGCCATCGGGTATCGACTAAGTGCATCTGCAACAATATTAGCCTTACCCGGATGATACTGTAGGTTGATGTCAAAATCCTTTATCAGCTCCAGCCATCGTCTCTGTCTCATGTTCAGCTCCTTCTGAGTGAAAACATATTTCAAACTTTTGTGGTCTGTAAATATTTCCACTCTCTCTCCATACAGATAGTGCTTCCATAGCTTCAAAGCAAATATCATCGCTGCAAGCTCCAAATCATGTGTGGGATAGTTCTTCTCATGAGTCCATAATTGCCTAAATGCATAAGCAATTACTTTCCCGTGTTGTTGAAGAACGCAACCCAATCCCTTACCGGAAGCATCACTATAGATTGAGAAACCACCGGTACCTGCGGGTAACGCAAGTATCGGCGCCGTTGTAAGCCTCTTCTTCAGTTCCTTAAAAGCTGACTGGCAAGCTTCAGACCATATGAATTCCTCGTTCTTCCTGGTAAGCTTCGTCATTGGTTCAGCAATCTTGGAGAAATCCTTCACGAACTTTCGGTAGTAGCCAGCTAAACCCAGAAAGCTTCTGATCTCTGTAACCGAGCTTGGTGCAGTCCACTTCTCAATAGCAGCTATCTTCTTTGGATCCACCGAAATTCCTTTTCCTGTGACAACATGGCCCAAAAATTCTACTTTGTCTAAAAAGAATTCGCATTTGGATAGCTTACCATAGAGCTTCTCCTTCCTCAAGGTACTCAGCACTTTCCTCAGGTGCTCTTCATGCTCTTCCTCAGTCTTCGAGTAGATCAATATGTCATCGATAAAGATAATAACAAACTGATCCAGATATTCATGAAAAACCTTGTTCATGAGGTTCATGAATACCGCGGGAGCATTTGTCAGTCCAAACGGCATGACCAAGAATTCAAATTGTCCATACTTGGTGTTGAACGCCGTCTTGGGAATATCCTCCTTCCTGACCTTGATTTGATGGTAGCCTGATCTGAGATCTATCTTCGAAAATACCTTGGCTCCACTCAGTTGATCAAACAGGTCGTCGATCCGGGGCAGGGGGTACTTGTTCTTGATGGTGAGGTTGTTCAGCGCCCGGTAGTCAATGCACATCCGCACGGTTCCATCCTTCTTGGGCACGAACAATACTGGTGCTCCCCAGGGTGAAGCCCCGTCTCTGATAAATCCTTGCGCCTTCAGCTCGTCGATTTGGTCCTTCATCTCCTTTGCCTCCTTGGGGTTGACTCTATAGCATCCCCGAGAAATAGGAGAAGAGCCGGGTACTAGATCGATGGTGAATTCCATACCTCGATCTGGCGGCAATCCTGGAAGACTATCTGGGAAGACATCCATGAATTCTGCGATGATAGGGTGAGGAGGCCCGGGTTCTTCGATAATTGAGGAGTAGGTAACACTCTTCATGTCTTTCGGAGCTCGAGAGATTTCAAACTCCGGTTCTCCTGGTGGGCTGAAGATGACACATCCTCGGTGACAATCTATCAGCGCATGCTGTTCACTTAACCAGTCCATCCCTAGGACTACATCATAATTGGACAGGGGCATCACTAGTAAGGGTGTTAAAAATTGATGGCCTGAGATAGTGATAGGACAGTTACAAGCCTCGGTGATGGATATAGGCCCACCACCAGTCATAACTCTACTAATCACCTTGCTAAGTCCCGTATCTAGGTGGTGTACAGAAATAAACTCTCATGATATGAAACTATGTGATGCATCCGAATCAAATAATGCTAGAGCAGGATGTAAAAACACATAAATGGAACCTGTGATGACATCAGCGGTGGGTTCCTGCTCTGGTTCCTGCTCCTCAGCTGCTAGGGCAAAATCTCGCCCGGTCTTCTACTGGTGTTGTCCGAACCGTCGCTGCTGAGTGGGTAGGGGACTCTTTGTTGAGTTGCTCCGGTTCGGTGGACTGACGAGGGACAGTCCCTCACTTGGTGGGTGACAGACCCACAGACTAGGCAGTGTCCTAGCTTCTTCCTGCATATGTTCGACTGATGTCCTGGCCTCTTACAAAAATCACAGACAGGGATCTGCTTCTGAGGCGCTCTGTCATTTGTCCTTGCCTGATGGTGCTGTTGCTGGTGGTACGAAGGCCTGTTGTTGTTGTTGTTGGGCCTCTTCTTGTTACCCTGGAAGTTGCTAGTTCCAGGATACTCCCTCTTGGATCGAGAAGGCTGGCTCTTCTCCACGTCCTGAGCTCGTATCAGGATCCTCTCATATGTCTTGGCGCCACCTGCGATCACAGGGGTGCGAATCTCTTCTCTTAATCCATACCTGAATCGTTCAGCACGATCCTTGGGGTCAGCAACTAGGTTCTGGGCAAAGCGGCTAAGTCGGCCGAACTCTGCCGCATATTCGCTGACCGTCATGTTCCCCTGCTTCAGGTCCTGGAATTGCCTTTCCATCTCCCGTATCTCCGATGTTGGGAAGAACTTCCTGCGGAATAGCCTCTTAAAGGTGTCCCAGTCGAGCTGCTTGTCCTGGAGTCGGGGTTCATTCCGATACCAGGTGCTCGCCACATCCTGTAGCTGGAGTCCTACTGCTTCAGTCTTGAGGTCCTATGGGAGTCGAGCGACGCTCAAGAGACGCTCCATGCTGTCTAGCCATTCATCGGCGTAGATGATACCCTCGGTTCCTTTGAAAGGTCGAGGGCCTTGCTTCTTAAAGCTCTCTATATCTCCAACCTTCATGTAATTATACGCCTCTAATCAAAAGAATGGCCTTAATGATATAAAACTTAACTCCTGAATTATGCTTACCTTGGCAGGTCGTGGCTCTGATGAAGTGGTTCCTCCTCTCTCGAGGGCAGCCATAGCCACGTTGTGGGCATTCTCCATGCCTTCTCTCATAATCGTGGTCTGCTCGCGATGGGCTTCAGCTTGAGCTGCAGTCTGTTCTCAGTGAGCTTCTGCTTCAGCTCTCTGGGCTTCAAGCACTCCTCGTAGCATTCCCACTAGATCAGTGGGATCCACGGGCACTGGTGGGGCAGCTGGTGCGGCCACTACCGCAGGGGTCTGCGGCTCAGCCCGGGAAAGTGTAGGGTTCGCCGCTTGAGAAGTAGTGGCGTAAGCGCCGCGGAGTGCTGGAGATTGATGGGGACGGTCGGTCAGCAGCAACGGTGAAGGGTCTGGACGTGCTGGGGGAGATGGGGTGTGTTCAAATGATGACACCTCATCGCCAGCAGGGGTGGTCTTTTTCTTGGTCATAATCTGGAAAGTTTAGGGTACAAACATAAGCAAGGTATCCTACCAGTCTATAATCAAACAAAAATATTTATTTATATAAAATTCGTACCTATGTTGTGACAAATCAATGTTCTAGTGTTCTAGTTGTTTCTAGGTATATTTTCCTAAGTTGTTGTTTAGACCTGCATGGGCCACCACTAAAAACATGTCACGACCCGATCCCAACTAATTGGGTCGAACCGGATCATGCCCAGCCTGTACCGTTGTTGAGACGGCGGCAGTAAGCTATTCCATTAGCAGGTAACCATAACAACAACATCTATATTTGTCACAACTCAAATTTGGAAAATAAAACTTTATTAAACTTTGAAATCAAATACAACTGGAATTTAAATGTACTGAAATAAATAACTGAATTCAAATAACAGAGTTTCAAATAGACAAAAAAGCTGGAAAGGAAAAGCTAGCTAATCAGTCGGCTCATCGGCCTCAGTCCCAACGTCCTCCAATGGGAACTCTGGCAGCACTACAGGGTATAGAACAGGGTCGTAGTAACTGCTGTATAACAGCTCAGCATCCTCAATGTCCCCTAAAAATGTATCTCCAGTCAGGAGGGAGCAAAGTACAATTTATGCTAATTTAAACAGTTAAAATAAATAATAGAATCATGCACTTTTAAACAGTTTAGAAATGAACAATTTTCTAGCAGTAAAACAGTGTGATTTGAATAAGCAATGAATATGACCGGTTTGGGTTGTACAGTTGTATCCTATTGATACGATACGGCTTATCCCCGTGTGTATGAGGGGTAAGCTAATACAGTTCTAAGTTATCAGTTGGATGTGGTCATAAATATTACACTATTCCCCCAATCCCCAATCAGTTACAGTAGTTGCAGTCAGTACTCTCAGGGAGAGTTTCGTGTTTGCATCGTGGTTTAAACTTGCAGTAAAACGATTATTAAAATAACTGTAAACTAACACAAACTGTACTTGCCTCAAAATAGACTGGACTGGAGAGGATGAAGACTTCGAGATGGGAATTTAGGATCGTCCTCGAATTCCTACATTCGAGAAATTGACTCAGAATCCAGGGTTACCAATCTAACTACGCTAGTTGAAATCTCTAATTGTGTCCTAATCCATTTTAATTCTCTATTAATAAACACGAACAAAACACGATTATTGGTGCGTTGAATTTATAACGAGAGAAAGATCGTTTAAACTTTGTATTTTGGAAAACTCGTCGATACCAATTTAATTTGATTAAAACTTGTATTTTCATAATTATACATATAAAAATAAATTTTTTATTTTAATGAGAAATACATGATCGTTGTTAAATATTAAACTTGTAGATTTTATGTGAGAAAACTTTATTACTTTTTATATGAAAATAACTATTATTAGATTTATGCGTATGCTACAAAAACTCGCAAAATCAGCAAATAACAAAAATCCTACACTACCAATTTACAAGCCACAGAACCAACAATCAGCTGGGCTTATGCCCATTACAATTTATTTACATAAATTAAAATAAGACAAAATGGTCGTTAATTCTAAAATTTCCTATAATTAATTATGAATAAATTAAATAATAGAAATAAATTAAATAATAACGAGTCTCAGATATGGTCCAATCGTCAACTAGGCTAATGCCTCAACGTCCGGGCGTAACCGGTTTCGTTTGCACTTAGCCGGGGCCCATTGACCGATACCGTCGTCGCCCAAAACCAAAATATTTAATATATTTCCGAAATCCATTTTAAAATCATTTTTAAAATATAATTAAATTTACGGAAAAATCCGGCAGCATCTCCTCTGTTTTTGGTCAATCCAAAAACTGGGAAATATGCCAATAATTTTCCTGCAAATCCCAAACCAGGGAATACCAAAATATATATATGAAAATAATCACAAACATTCCAAATATTAATTCGGAACGACCCGAAATGAATTCGGGAGTCCGAATCCAACCAAAACATCACAACACGCTACCGGAAAAATCCGAAAACCCAAAATATTAGAAATCCATTTTTTCGAAAAGTTTCAGAAAAGCAAAACAACCAACAGAACTTTTCCGAAGGTTCCGAAACTACGACGTCGCTAAAAACCGAATTCCCGGAAGGGAATCGGGGACCAATCTCATCACAGACACAATGAAAATGGGACGGGACAGGGGGTTATACCTTGGGTTGCTCGGCTAGAGCTCTCAGATGCAAGTTTATAGAAATAAAGGGATCCTAATTGCAACGAAAAACCCGAAACTCTGCCGGACAGAAGCTGGGAACCTCGAGACAGCGCTGGATTCAGATCCGCGGGACTGCGGGTCACCGGAAAGCGGGACAGACTTGAAGTCCGGCTAGGGCACGCCTGGACTCGGAAAGGCCAGGAAGAAAGCGGGGTTCGCTGGCTCGGCGAAGCTCGACGCCGACCGGGGCGGCCACAGGCGGAGGTGGCCCGTCGGAGAACGCGCGCACGGGGCGCTGCTGGACGGCTCGGGACAGCGCCGACGGCAGAAAGGGGGCACCGGGGGCCGGCGAAGGGGCCAGGCGCTGGAGGCGCCGCGGGGCGCCGCTGGGGACTCGGGGACGGCGCGGCTGAAGGAGGCCGGCTGGAGGAGGCCGACGGTCGGGGGTCCGGGGGCGCGGAGCGTCGGGAGGGGCGGCCGGAAGTCGGAGCTCGCGCGGTAAGGCGCGGAGCTAGGGGCGGAGGTTCTGGCCGAGAGGAGTCGGGGGAAAGGGTTGCTCTGGAGTTGGGTTGAGTAGAGTGGGAGAGGGGGTGAAAGGAAGTTGTTCTCTTTGGAAGAGTAGAGAGAGAGAGAGATGAGATGGTTCTGTGAGGGAATTGTTTGAGAATGGGAGTTATAAGGAAGTGGGGTTGCTGTTGGGTGAACGTGAGGGATTTTAGGGGGAGAGAGTTAAGGAGAAAGAACGTGGGAAAAGGGATGGGATTTGGTCCAATTTGGACCAGACCCAAAACACATATACATTTTTTTAAACAAATCAGAATTAATTGAAAGGAGAAAATGGTTCAGGTTGGGTCTGAGTTCGGGAATCGGGTCCGGGCTCGGGTCTGGGTCAGCACTCAAAAATCCATGTTTTAATTTTCGAAATTGATTTTAACACTCAAAATGATACTAATAATTATAATAAAAAAATAATATAATACTAATATTTCACATTAAAACTGGGTTTCACAGTACCGGAGAACAATGTGGGTGCGCCAGAAACTAAAGTCTTCAATGAAGATGTGGTCCAAGAAGATGTTGTTGTTGAAACAACGATTGAACCAGAACAAGCTGAGCCGTCAGCTAAGCGTATGAGGAGGCCGAAGGACTTCGGAAGTGACTTTGTCACCTATCATGTGGAAGCTGATCTGCTTACCTATGATGAGGCGATGAAGACCAGAGACGCGGTTTTCTGGAAGGAGACGATTGACAATGAAATTGATTCCATCATCTCAAATAACACTTGGGTGTTGGTTGATCTTCCTGAAGGAGCGAAACCCATCGGATGCAAATGGATCTTCAAGAAGAAGATGAAAGCAGACGGAACTATTGACAAGTTCAAGGCTAGGTTGGTAGCCAAGGGATTTTCTCAGAAGCAGGAGATTGACTACTTTGACACGTATGCTCCAGTAGCCCGGATGACCACCATCAGAATGTTGATTGCTCTCGCAGCAATACATAAGATGGTGATACATCAGATGGATGTGAAAACGGCTTTCCTAAATGGCGAGCTGACCGAAGAGATTTATATGCAACAGCCAGAGGGATTTGTCGTCAAGGGTCTTGAAGACAAAGTCTGCAAGTTGGTGAAATCTTTGTACGATCTTAAACAGGCTTCCAAGATGTGACATGAGAAATTTGACAAAGTTATAAGGTCAAATGGCTACATGGTCAGTGAGACGGACAAGTGTGTTTACACGAAGTTCGCTGATGGAAGTGGTGTGATCGTTTGTCTGTACGTGGACGACATGCTTATCCTAGGTACGGACATAGGTTGTGTCACGGAGACAAAGAAATTCATCTCGAGCAAGTTCAGTATGAAGGACTTGGGGGAAGCTGGTGTGATCTTAGGGATCAAGATCATCCGGACAGACACTGGACTAGCGCTGTCACAGTCTCATTATATTGAGAAAATGATCACTCGTTATGGGTATCAGGATCTTCAAGGGATCGATACGCCGTACAGGTGTGATCAGAAGCTGAAGCCTAATTCAAGGAAAAGTGTCAGGCAGCTGGAGTATTCAAGCATAATCGGGAGTTTGATGTATGCTACTACTGCCACAAGGCCTGACATAGCTTTCGCCGTGGGAATGCTGAGTCGTTTTACGAGCAACCCAGGTGTTGAATACTGGAAAGCTGTGAAACGGGTTATGAGATATCTCAAGAAGACTCAGACATATGTACTGTACTACAGCGGAGATCCGCCGGTAGTGGAAGGCTTCAGTGATGCCAGCTGGTGCTCAGAGGTGGAGAGCAAGAGGTCCACAGGTGGATTCATTTTCACAATGGGTGGAGCTACTATATCGTGGAAGTCGAAGAAGCAGACTATGCTCTCGCGGTCATCCATGGAATCTGAGTTCTTTGTACTTGATACCGCAGCCGAGGAAGCAGAATGGCTTCGGGAGTTCATGTATGATCTTCCAGTGGTTGGGGCACAAATACCGGCGATACCGATATACTGCGACAACCAGGCGACTGCGGCGGTGGCATCAAATAACCTCTTCAACGGGAAGAAGAGGACTGTGCGATTAAAGCACAGGGCAGTACACGATCTTATCAAGAGAGGTGTTATTGCAGTGATTGATGTTCGGAGTCAGGAGAACCTGGCGGATCCGTTCACCAAGGGCCTCAAGCGCCAGCTGGTCGATGACACAGCTTGTAAAATGGGTTTGAAGGCATTCTGATATTGTATTATTGTATTCCTACCATAAAGTTTTATGCTAATAGTTCAAAGAGAAATCTACTAGGCATCTAGCTTTTGGTTCAAGGGAGGACCACTAATCGGAAGAATATCAGGAACGGTGGGTACATGTTCTATTGGGCATGGAGAGGTTACGGACCTATAACCACTGTTGTCTACTGTTGTTTTCTGCGGAAAATGGTTCCTGTGGGAAGGTTGTCTTAATTGCCTTAATGAGTTCTCAGGCAGAGTGAATGCCTGGTGTGCTTTACAGGAAGCACGGTAAAGCAGCACTACAAGGAGTGAAACTCCATGCTACAGTGGGGTGACTCCACGATTAGGTTCCTATATGTGGGGTGCTGCCTAGGAATAGGATAAAGCCTCGGCTTTGCAGGCCAAGTCACAGCGGCGTAGCACCACAAATAGGCAGTTAGCCTAATATTGTATATTAAAATAAAGAGGGGTGTGGTCAGCACTACAAAGAGGAGGAGTTCCTCATGTTACAGTGGCACGACACCACGATGAGGTACCCGGTTAGGGATAAAGCCTCGGCCTTGCAAGCCATGTCGTTGCGGCGTAACACCGCAAGGGAGCCTAAGACTTCATGCTGGATAGTTTGGCACTACAAAAAGGCGGTTGCCTCATGCTACAGTAGTATGACACTACGATGAGGTTCCCGGTACGGGGTAAGGCCTCGGCTTTAAGCCATGTCATAGCGGCGTAGCACCGCAAGGAAAGCGCAAAGCGCTTTATGCCATGTCTCTTTATAATGAACTCACCTATAGTGTATGGACAAAGAGATATCAGGCCGTCTCTTAAGGGTAAACTTGTAGACGCCCAAACTTATACACTGAAACCAGGCTGGCACAGGGCCTTTAATGTGTAGCCAGAAGCACATGTAACTATATTATGTAAGTGAAAAGAATTTCAGCTATGATGCAGAATTCAAGACTTAGTTCATTCTTGTATTATAGTCTGTTGTTTGACCCATGTGGGAAGATTCAAGTCGTAAGCGACATCTCTCCTAATGCATGATGGACAGTTACTGTGGGGAACACTTATACCCATATATATAGAGATATGTGAGGGATTGTTGGGTTTTGGCATCTTTTGTTTAGAACTTTAGTCCCACATCGGCTAGGCCAAAACAAATGTATCTCTATATATTAGCTTTCCTATTTTAGAGATGCACATGTGGTGTGGAGGTGCACATGGGTGTGCCATGTGGGGTTATTTTTCTAATGGAAAAAAGGCTAAATCAACAATAAAAGCATTCATGCTTTTTGCTCTTGGAAAATTCATTTCCATGGGAGCTAAGCCCCGTAGCGGGGCTTAGCGACTCGGACTCGGACTCGGGCTCATGAGGCGTAATGTGGCGTTTTGTTGGCGCACTTTGCACTTAGCACGTCAGCATCGTCGCTAGGCGCATAGTTCGCTTTAGTTGCGCTCGTTGCGCAAGCCACTTGCGCTGCCACGTTGCGCGCCACAGATTGCGCGACCAGGATGCGCGCCAGGTTGCCACCAAGGTGCGCGCCAGGTTGCGCACAGGTTGTGCCGGGTGCGCTGGCTGCGCTGGTTGCGCAGTGGCGCAGTGCGCGCAGTGGCGCAGGTTGCGCAATGGCGCAGTGCGCGCAGTTGGTGCAGGTTTGCGCAAGTGGCTCAGTGCGCGCAGTTGGTGCAGGTTTGCGCAAGTGGCTCAGTGCGCGGAGTGCAAGGAGCGCATGGTGCGCGCAGTTGGCGCAACTTGCAGCAGAACGTGCGTTTGCATGTTCTGGACGGTTGCTACATGTTCGGGATAGTTTTTACCACGTCCCTAACTTTGTGGCAACCGAACAGTTGCTGCTGGGCCTATATAAGGCATCCTCTCTCTCTCTCTCAAGGCTGTATATATACAAGTAATAGAAGCCACCACAAAAGGTTTACGAAGTATTTTTTAACACAAGTAAACAGAGAATTCAGAAGTGTTCTTTAACACAGTTCTGATCTTCCAGTAGCTTTCGAGAGAGAGGAAAGGCGCCGCACCAGCGTTGCTTTTGCACGGGAGTTCGTGTCCATTCGAGGAGTCAGAAGAGCAGGAGTGTTTCAAGTTCTCCGACGAACTTGTTGGTTCCTGGAAGCTGTTCGTGTAGGGCGAATAAAGCTTTGAGCAACGGTGATTATTCACCCCAGCAGGAGTTCTTCTATCTTTCGTCAGTCACCTTCTTCATTGCTGCCAGTAATTCTGATTGTATCTTCTTTTTAGAAGTACTACGATCGATTGCTGTGGATTACGAAATCTTTTTAGATTCTCGTAATACTAAAACGAGATTTTTTTAGATCTTCGTTATACTCATGCAACCTTTCTAGAAGTGTTGCGTTGGAACATTGGTTTTATAATTGTTTCATATTTTTAGTTTTTCATCGAAAAATTGTGTCTCGGCACTAACAATATATATAGTAAATGACCTCTAGTGGTTAAGGGAGATGCATGCTTTGATGCGTGAAATTTATGTAACAAAAATGTAAATTTTTTTTTAGGGATATGCATGCATACATACAAAAGTAAGAGAAATGAATTTGATAATAAACAAATAACAGTAAGGCATACGAAGATTCCAGAGAAGAAATCAGCACCGTCCATCTCGGCTCCAAGCTGTGATATAGCTGTTGCCAATGCAATGCTTGTTGCTTTTATTTCCCTCGCCACCGCTCTTCTCTCTCTCCAAAACCCTCCTTCATTCTCTCTCTCTCTCTCTCTCTCTCCTCCCTCCTCACACTAGACTAGAATGAGATGACGGATCCGAACCCGCTGAAGCTCCTCCTCCTCCTCTCCTTTCTCCTTGTCGGATCCGCATCCGCTTTCTCCTCCCATGGCCTCACCGACGCCGCGGCCGGATCCATCCGCCACCGCCAGCTCCTCTCCCTCCGCTCCGAGTCCGAAGCCGTCCGCGTGGACCCCACCTTCTCCTTCCCGAACCCCAAGCTCCGCGACGCCTACATTGCTCTCCAGACCTGGAAGCAGCAAGCCATCATCTCCGACCCCCTGAACCTCACCGCCGACTGGGTGGGCCCGGGCGTCTGCGGCTACACCGGCGTCTACTGCTCGCCTTCCCCCTCCGATCCCAACCTCACCGTCGTCGCCGGGATCGACCTCAACCACGGCGACATCGCCGGCTACCTCCCGGAGGAGCTCGGCCTCCTCACCGACCTCGCCCTCTTCCACATCAACTCCAACCGCTTCTGCGGCACCGTCCCCCGCCGCTTCGACCGCCTCGTGCTCCTCTTCGAGCTCGACCTCAGCAACAACCGCTTCGCCGGCAGGTTCCCCGCCGTCGTCCTCCGCCTCCCCTCCCTCAAGTTCCTCGACCTCCGCTTCAACGAGTTCGAAGGCGGCGTCCCGAGCGAGCTCTTCGACAAGGACCTCGACGCCATATTCCTCAACCACAACCGCTTCGCCTTCGAGATCCCCGACAACATCGGCAACTCGCCGGTCTCCGTCGTCGTCCTCGCCAACAACCGGTTCCGCGGCTGCGTGCCGGCGAGCCTCGGCAACATGTCCAGGACCCTCAACGAGATCCTGCTCCTCAACAACGGGATCCGGTCCTGCCTGCCCAAGGAGGTCGGCCTGCTCAAGAACCTGACCGTGCTGGACGTCAGCTTCAACGAGATCGTCGGCCCGCTCCCGCCGGAGATCGGGGGGATGCGGAGCCTGGAGCAGCTCGACGTCGCGCACAACCTCTTCTCCGGTCGGATCCCGGACACCATCTGCGCCCTCCCGAGGCTTGAGAACTTCACGTACTCGTACAACTTCTTCACCGGCGAGCCGCCGGCTTGTCTGCGCGTGCCCGCGTTCGACGACCGGAGGAACTGCATTCCGAACCGGCCGGCGCAGCGCTCCGCCAAGCAGTGCGGGTCCTTCTTGGCGCATCCGGTGGACTGCGCTAAGTTCGGGTGCACGCCGTTCGTTCCGCCGGCTCTTCCTCCGCCTGCGCCTCTCGTTCCGTCTCCGTCTCCTCCGGTTCCGATGTTGTCGCCGCCACCGTCACATTCTCCTCCGGTGTTCTCGCCTCCTCCACGGGTATTCTCACCGCCTCCACCATCTCCACCACCACCCTCTCCTCCACCGCCAGTATTCTCACCTCCACCGCCATCTCCACCACCACCCTCTCCTCCTCCGCCAGTATTCTCACCACCACCGCCATCTCCTCCGCCGCCAGTATTCTCACCGCCTCCACCATCTCCACCACCGCCATCTCCTCCTCCGCCGGTATTCTCACCACCACCTCCATCTCCGCCGCCACCCTCTCCTCCTCCGCCAGTATACTCACCACCGCCACCGGTATTCTCACCTCCACCTCCATCACCGCCGCCACCCTCTCCTCCCCCTCCAGTATTCTCACCTCCACCTCCATCGCCACCACCACCCTCTCCTCCCCCTCCAGTATTCTCACCTCCACCTCCATCGCCACCACCACCCTCTCCTCCCCCTCCAGTATTCTCACCTCCACCTCCATCGCCACCACCACCCTCTCCATCACCACCACCTCCTCCGGTATACTTACCTCCTCCATCTCCTCAGCCATCTCCACCGCCGGCACCTATTTACTGTGTCAGGTCACCACCTCCTCCACCAAATTCACCACCACCACCACCACCACCGGTCTATTCATCTCCGCCACCTCCTCCAAGCCCACACAGCTCTCCTCCTCCGCCGGGCTATTCGTCTCCACCACCCCCACCGCACTATTCACCTCCACCACCGCCAAACTCGCCTCCTCCACCGCCAAATTCACCACCACCTCCCGTTCACTCCTCACCACCTCCACCACCCAATTCGCCGCCACCACCACCAATGTACTCACCGCCTCCGCCACCAAATTCACCTCCACCTCCTCCTCCATGCATCGAACCCCCACCGCCACCTCCATGCATAGAACCACCATCGGAATCCCCCCCACCACCAATGTTGTCACCACCTCCTCCTTACCATCAGGATTCACCTCCTCCACCTTCCCCATCAACACCACCGCCGTACCATTACTCCTCACCACCACCACCAACACAATCACCCCCACCGCCGCCTTACGTATACGAAGGCCCACTACCCCCGGTCGTAGGAGTCTCTTACGCATCACCCCCGCCACCTGCAATTCCTTACTATTGATTCTTTTGGGAGACATTAATTTTTACCTACCCACATTGGTAAACTTTGGATTGAACAAATTTCATTTCGATTGGGAATTCGGGATTCTCTTCCCCGACACATAAATGGGAAGAGGTTGGAGAAGACATGGAGGAGGAACAACAAGCACGGGCTAAAGGAAGGTGAGTTCTTGCAGCATTTGTTCGGATTGTGGGTGCTTGAGATGTGAATAAATGGCTTGGCAAAGGGAAGACTAGTTGCGGGGAATTGAATGTATAGAGAATGAGATTTGAATAGACCAACTGTGGTATTGTTTTTTCCTATTATACTTTGTTATTTTTTCTTCTTCTTCATCGCATAGTATGATTATTCATGGATTCTTAAAGCTTCATGTGTGGATTTAACTTCCTTTAATTGTCATTGATTTGAGTTTATTTCTCCTTATTGCTTGTGCATACTTGTTAGGTTGATGATTGTTCTTTGTATAGTTCTTTGTGTTTGAGATTTAAATTTATCTATGTATTATGTATGTTCAAGTTTAGCAAAACATTCCTTAATATGTGCCTTTTGCTTTGAATTATGTACATTAGACTTCTGTAGCGAACTTATTACACACTCAGGTCAGTATCCTATCCGTGTCGGAAACGTATCGGACATGACACAAACACTCAACGAAATCAATGTCACTATTTGTATAGTGTTTGTACAATAGAGAAGATGAACCATAACCACCAGACTGTAACCAGTTGTCACTTGGTTACTTGACCCGTTATATTGAAATTTAGCTGAATTTATCACTACCAGCTCTAGGAAGAACTTGCGGATGACAACTAAGATTTATGTGATATTTTTAGAAACCATTTGTCGCCGTTCTCTTTAACTTTGTGTTAGGTCATTCTAATCTTCGAACCTTTTGCTTAAATTCGATAATATGTCTCAGCTCTTTGTTGATCGATTTCCTGCTGCTATCTCACTGTCCTGAACATCAAGCATTTGTTTGACTTGTTTCTACTCTTCTATGTTGGCTTCTACATTTAACTCGGTCAGTTTATCTTTAGTGCACGAGCTCTTAATCGTACCTCCAGATGGAAAACTTAGGCTATTGGTGTCAAATGTGATTAGCTCATCAAATTGTTTAAATTAGTTCTCATCAATATTTAAACCTTCTAGTGACAAGAAACCGAATAACATCATAAAAAGTGCGAAGTGGAGAATCTCTGGTATCATAATGCTAAGGCAAAAGAGTTTGAAAGAACTCATTTTCCTACATTTTAAAATAACCTTTTGTTTTTTGGTATCTTTGAGGAATGGTTTAGCGAATTTCCTTGATATGTAACCCTTGTCAGCTTGTCGGTGTTTTTTTTATTAGGGATACATTCTTTTAACCCGTCGCCATTACTTGACAAATCCTTATAATTTTTTTAATTCTGTCATTGTTAACCTGGGCTAAAGTCCTTTATCATGCACTTCATGTTGTCCCCTTCAGGTTATCAAATGTACTGATATGACACGAGATTCTTGTCGTAAAAATGAAAGTTCTTTGTGGTGAAAGCTGTGTTCCCCATCCTTTTCCTTTTACACGTTAATTTATCAATCTTTCCAGTGATAATGATAGGATTAGAATATCAGTTCTTTGATTCTGTCTTAATCTTATACTCGGTTCTTAGCATATATGTTGTTATTTTCATATCAGTCAATGTTTTATGGTCACATCTTCTTTCCTCCAATCTTCCCATCCTCGTCACCAGATTTGTGCTTTAATCATATTGACACCCACAGCAGTTCTGGACCTAATCTGTATAGTGTCACAACACAGTACGGACATGGCAACACGGACACAGAATGGAGTCTATCTCGTGTCCCATGTGACTGACACAACACGGACACACCGACAGTCCCACTGATTAGTCTATTCTCTTACTCTTGTTGTGGGCCACGGGCCCACGACCCATATGTTGAGATCTCTAGATGGTAGAAAATTTAGGCAATAAACACAGAGGGAGGTGGGTGCATTCATCCAGATTCCCTGACCTAGGTCCACAAATTGAATGGCCGTAAATATGGAACACTTGGGGTCCTGGGATGGATGGGTATTGAATGAAATTTCTGATGAGATTAGGTGTTTTCTATTGCTTGCTATGAGATTAGGTGCTGTCCATTGATTAATATGGAGCTACATCTGCTGGCACTGCCAGATGGTTTTGCTGGTACCATCAACGCAAAACCTCTCCTTTTGGGGAATTCTTTGAACCTAAAATTTGAATTATGGGTGCCCTTGAATTATTAGGGACAATGTAGTATGCCTACCTAGCCATAGAAGTTAGGCAGTCATCTAGGACCTCCTCCCCCAAGAGGAGGACCTCCATTTTTTTCAAAATTTTAATTATTTTTTGAAACGTTTATGTTCTACACTTGACATTTTTCTGAAACATAAAAATGATTATGATATTGATACACTTGAATTGTTTTCATAATTGCAATTGTTGAGGAAAGCATTCCCGAAAAGGTTAACCAACAAATTGAAGTGTAGTATATTAAAATTTTGCGTCTTAATGCCAAATTAATTGAAGTGTTTGGAGTATATTAAAAAAATTGTGTATTGGTTTTCCTAATGCTTGGGTAGTTTACAGAATAATATTGACTACACCAGTTACAGTAACTACACCATTTACAGTAACATCTGATCAACTATGTCACAAGATAGATTGAATAGTTTAGTCATGTTGTCTATTGAGAAAATAATGATAGCTAAACTTGACCACAACGATTTAATTGACAATTTTACATATCAAAAAGCGAGAAGAATATGAACTTTTTGGCAAATCAAATTATATATCAATTGTCCACATAAATTGTATAGTACTCATTCGTGGTTTACAAGGGAACACGTCAACTATTTTTTGATAATTTCTTGAGCATATGCCGATCTAATCCCAAACTTTGTGCATGTACTAGTGCAGTCACAGTTTTTGCATGTGCTGAGCTGATAGCAATGAGCTACATAGCGCTGGAATTATGCAAGGACACTAGTTATTATTGATTCACAACCCTAACAGTACAGAGTCCATTCCTGTTATCAATAGAATGAAAATGGAAAATGAAGAGCACGAGAACATACTCATGAATCCAGAGATCCTTACATTCGGTTCACCAATGAATGATGAGGGCGAGTTTCTTTGTTTAGAGGTCGTTTCGTACACGAAATAGTATAAAAGCAGAAATTCTATATATTCAGAAATCCCATTTTTGGTATTTAAATTTTCTGAAAAGTTATATTTTCATATTGGTTCAATATATAAATATTTTCGGAAAAAAAATGATTAAACACTGACAAAAGATACAAAAACAGAGAAAAAAAAATTAAAAAAATCTAAAAAGAAGAAAAAAAAAATCAAAAAAAATCAAAAATTAAAAAAAGTTTAAAAAATTGAAACAAATCTTTAAAAAATTGGAAAGGATAAAAAACAAAAGAAAACAAGAAAAAGATAAATAAATAAAAATAATATTAGAAAAAACAACAACCAACCTATTATTAAGGGATATGATTTACATGTTTTATGTGTAAATTGTTTAACCGATCTTTTACACTTTTTGAAAATAAAATGTATAATCTAAATCAATCATGGAAGTAGATTTTCTACACTAAATTAGTCTGAAAATAAAATAAAAAATCCATATATCAAACGTCCCCTTAGGCCTTGTTTGGTTTGTGGATCATGGGATTGAGAAAGTCATTATGAAATTGAGGAGGAAATGAAAGTAATTCATTATGAAAAGAAAATTAAGGGATAAATGGTTCCATACATCCAATAATCCAAACAAGAAATCACTTTTCCACCTTTAATTATTATTATTATTTTTGTAATTTTTTGGTATTTCCAAACAGCAGAAAGAAAAATCGATAAAAATTATAATTTTTCAAAGGAAACAAAACACCAAAAAATTGATTTCCTTTTCTTTCTTTTTTTTTCCTTTCCGCGAACCAAACGAGGGTCAAGTAACAAAGAATTCCATACAAATGCGAAAGTAAGACATACGATTCGTAATTACTGAGTAACTTACATGGTTGGTAATGAATGACCATCTGGCTTCCCCGTTGATAGATATCCACAAATTCTACATGTTAGAGGAAATCATGAATCGATCATACATTTATTTTGATGATTGGCATATATATATTATTAACGGGTAATTTCATTGGGGGGGGGTAAACTTTAGGATAATTATAAAAAGGGGGGTAACTTTAACAATTTTACAAAGAAAGGGATGAAACGACATCCCAGATGGCGCCAAAGGGCTCCCACCCCCTCGGCGCCATCTAAGATGTCGCCAGACATCCTTCCCCCCCTTGGCGCCATCCTCCATGTCGCCGAGCCACCCAACGTTCATATTTCCAACGTTCACATTTCTAACGTTCGTATTTCTGACCGTTGGAGATTGCATCTATATAAACGAGGTGATTGTGAGAGAATTTCATTCCCACTTCACTCTTTCTATTCTTCCTTCCACTTTCTATTAGCAGCGC
Source organism: Iris pallida (assembly GCA_029216955.1). Taxonomy (NCBI): domain Eukaryota; kingdom Viridiplantae; phylum Streptophyta; class Magnoliopsida; order Asparagales; family Iridaceae; genus Iris; species Iris pallida. The sequence continues at coordinate 15,379,560 of JANAVB010025399.1, read as the reverse complement.
TCTACAATCTTCAAATTTTTCTACAGAAGTCCATTTTTTCGATATGGATCAGAGCCTAAGAATATTGTGCTCACATGGAGGTTCAGTAAATGGGTTATCATACGAAGGCGGTTTTACACAACTTCTTTTAACCGATCGTATTACTACATTAGATAGTCTACGAACTTTGATTATTAACTCTTTTTCTATTCGATATGAATTTATTTTACGGCATGTTTTCGTTTCTCATTGTTTGTTGATAGATTCTGATCAAGCATGAAATTTTGTTCTTGAAGTTAATTTGCAATCGCCATTTATAAGTATTTTTGTTACTGAAGTTTCTCCACAACTTGAAATGTTTTCACGTCCACGTGCTTCTAATTATGAAGTGGGTGGTAGTTCTTCTCGACCACTTCCAACTCATGAAGAAGAACGACCAGTAGAACCACCTATTAATGATGATTTTGATGATTTTCAAACTATTGAAAATAGTGATGATTTAATTGAAAATATAGATGATTTTGATGATACTTTTAGTAGTAGTACCACTCCTGAATTATTTGTCGGACAACAATTTGCTACACGGCTTGAGTTTAGAAATTTTATAAGTAATGTAGCAATTGAACATAACTTTACATGTTCAACCGGTAGTATGAACAATTCTAGGGGTATTATTTATACTTGTGATCAACCAGCTTGTAATTGGAGGGTATATGCTAGATCCCTTGGCACAGGACAAATATTTTTTATTAGTACATTAGAAAGTCAACATTCTTGTTTGAGTGGACTAACCAGAGGATGCCATCCACTAGCTACTGTTAAGTGGATTAAAAATAAGATTATTGATATAATTAGGGATAATCAGTCTTATTGTCCATCGCAAGTAGTAAAGGATATCCGTAGAGAACATCATATACAAATTTCTTATGCCAAAGCTTGGAGAGCCCGAGAGATGGCATTAGCTGAAATAAACGGTAGTTATGCTGATGCCTATGCTAGTCTTGAAGAGTATGGTTTAAGAATTTTGGAGACAAATCCAGGCAGTAGAGTTTGTATAAAAACCACTGAAGACAATAGCTTTGAAAGAATTTTTATTTGCTTCAAAGCATGTATTGATGGTTTTTTAGCAGGTTGTTTACCAGTTATTAGTATTGATGGTACATTTCTTTCATCTAGATACCAAGGTACACTATTTATTGCTTGTGCTCATGATCCTAATTATCAGTTATATCCAATTGCTTATGCTGTTGCTGAAGGTGAGAATACTGATTCATGGACATGGTTTCTAAACTGTTTAAGAAATACTTTCGAAAGATATTTAGATCACTGGAGTAGATTTTCATTTATATCTGATAAACAAAAGGGACTGATAAATGCTATGCGTGCTATTTTTCCAGAATCACCACACTTCTTTTGTATTCAACATTTTAAACAAAATTTAAAATCTGTCACCCGGATTACAAAATTTCATCGAATGTTAGACTCTCTTGCTAGATCGTATAATAAAACGGATGCTGACTATAGATTTGAAATAATCAAAGCCGAAAACATTGACATGTTTAACTGGCTTATTGGGATGAATGATGAAAATCGTAGTTTTGAACACTGGATAGCTGCTTATTCTTCTCATCCTAGATTAGATATTTACACTTCAAATCTTGCAGAATGTTTCAATAGTTGGGTTAAGAATCTACGTGACAAACCGATAACAATGCTACTCGATGGAATTAGAGCAAAGATTATAACGCTTCAGGAGAAGAATAGACTCCATGCTGAAAACCTAGAAACAGGATTCTGTCCAAGAATCATGAAATCAATGGCAAGTATAAATAGACAAAAACATTACTTGCAAATGTTACGCATTGATAGTTGCTTATTTGAAATGTTAGATTGTAAAACCAGTCGAACCTACGTAGTACGCTTGAACGAGAGCTATTGTTCTTGTTTAAGATGGTTTCATACACTTATGCCATGTATACATGCATGTTATGCTTGTAAGTCTTCCAACAACACTAATATTGAACTGTTTTATTCTTCAATATTTTCTACTGACAAGTTGAAAAGTGTGTATATGTCGCATATGGAACCAATTCCAGTACCGTACGAGCTTGAAGCTACTCTGACGCGAGGACCAATTGGAGTACCAGACGTTAGACGCAAAGCTGGAAGACCGAAGAAGAAGCGCATACCTTCAAACAATGAATCTACAAGAGATTTGCGTTGTAGTAACTGTCATGGAGTTGGACACAACAGAAGAAAATGTACTAGTCAACCCATGTAATAACTGATGCATTCAAGTTGATAAATAAAGATGTAATCAAATGACAAAAAGAAATACTCTGTATATTTTACATATTGAAAGAGAATATAAGTTTTACTATTTTCTAGCCAAATGTTTCCAAAGAGTTTTGCGAATACTAGTCCTACGCCTTGGACGCTCCGGTTCTGGGGCAACCACCGGTTCAGGGGAATCCTCTTGAGCTGGCCTAGGAGTCACAATCGCCTGGGGTGTCTGACTGACCCTCGGAGTCACAATCCGCTGGGTCTCTTGAGTTGGCCTAGGAGCGCTTGGAGTCGACAGCAACTGTGTATATTGTTCCATCTCCGCAAACCAATTGGTAAAAGTAGGTTGGGAGCTGCTCTCGCCGGCATAACCGGATGTTCCCTCGCCAGCGTGTCGGGTGAACCAAATTTTCCAGAAAAGGAAGAAGTCGAACAGTAATCCGACATCCGGTTGCGTTCGGAAAGAGAACTGAACCACATAGAGCGAGTAGATACGCCCTCGTGCAGCAAACAATCTGTAACGTACGGTACTATCAGCTCCATATTCTCAATATAAATACATTAATAAACAAGTGAAGTTAAATACCCGCTCTTCGTCAACGTTAACTGGACCGTCAATTGTACGGTCTAGATCCATGAAGTTTTCGCGCAACCAGTTTATGGTGACGTCGGATCTTACGTTTGTATCTTCGGGCGGATCAATACCGAGATACCGTCTAATTGTAGTAGCAGCGCTTGGTTGATTATCAAAAATTATAGGCTCACCTGCAATAGGTAACCCTAAAATATTGGCTACATCCAGTAGAGTTACGGTCATCTCTCCTACCGGCAGTTGGAAAGTGTTGCGTTGGGGCCAACAACGTTTCACTAGAGAAAATATTAAATCTCTGTCGTGCAACAAGAATCGAAGCTCATCTACATATCCAAAACCAAATACGTTCACTAAGCCCTTTTGATATGTATTTATCGCCATGTGGCATAGTTTGTAGCGTTACGCCATTGTCCACGTTCACGCAACCGTACGTCCGGCTTATAATCAAATAACTACAAATGAAACGAATGACAAAAATTAACTCTAATTCAATATACAATAAAATAACGATTAAATATGAACTTTTAAATTATTAACTCTCCGGTAAACACCAATCGCGATATGTGATTTTTTCTTTCTTGTTCCTCTCTTTCAGTCGTCGGTCCACCGGGAATACGACCATCGTTTCCAGCATTCATCTTCTCAGACTCTTAGGTAAGTTGCTCTTCTTCCTCTATGTGAATGTATATGTTCTGCCACTCGAACCCTCTTATATACATCTTCCACTCCTACCACCCGTGAGGAATCGAAGAAACTAAACCCTCAATTATAATTACATGGAAGAAAATTACATAGGGGGGAGAGAAAGTTAGCATTGGGAGAAGAGAAAGAGAATATGGACAAATGAAAAGGGAGGGGGAATAATCACATTTGAAAGAGAGAGGGAAGAAAACAATGTCCACGTGAAAGTGGGAGGGAAAAAAGGGGGAGGGGGGGAGGGGGGGGGGGGGGGGGGGGGGGGGGGGGGGAAGGATGTCTGGCGACATCTTAGATGGCGCCGAGGGGGTGGCGGCCCTCTGGCGCCATCATAGATGTCGCCAAGGGGGTGGGAGCCCTTTGGCGCCATCTGGAATGTCGTTTCATCCCTTTCTTTGTAAAATTGTTAAAGTTATCTCCTTTTTTATAATTATCCTAAAGTTTACCCTCCCATATGAAATTACCCGTATTATTAATAATGTCCATGTGCTGAATTTCAGCTCAATCTACAAATTTTTGCTACTTCCAAGTTCAAAGACGAATATTAGACAGAAGTAGTCGATGGCAACATTCTTCTCAAGGTTTCTTTGTGGTCCAGAACTGGAAATAATATGCCTATAGTTGGAAACTAAGTATGAGTTGCTCACAAATGGACACGACATAAACACATGAACCAACATTCTTCTCCTTCTTCCTTTCACTATTTCTTTATGCCTACTACTCGATCTGTCACTCTCGTACAGAACATGTGTTGTTGGCAAATTTTCAAATTTATTTAGTATTTTAAGTTTACAGTTGGTCCTAAAAATGAAAATAAAACACCTTCCAAAAAAAAAATTTAAGCATTTGATGACCAAAGATATCAACGAATAAGAGAGGAACTCGTCATGAAAACTCTGCTAGAAAAAAGAAAGAGATAGAAAGTGACATATTAGGCTCTCGAAGAATAATTGAAGGAACATAACACAATTGATATGATATCTAAGATGTAGACAGTGCTAGATATCAAGTATGTAAAGTTGGGGGAACCAAACTTCCATTATTTGCACGCCTTCAGGTTTGGTTGCCAAAAGAAGGGCCTTAAGGCACCATTGGCATGTAACAACAAAAGGTTAATACTGATTATAACAACAATATAAAAAAAAAAATCTTCCATGTCATTTGAAATAATAATAAATAATTAATAGTAGTAATAATAAAATGTGGGATGTTCTACATGAGTACTTAGCCTCCATCGTAACTAGAATAATACAAAATCTTCATCTTTATTATTACAAGATAAATAATTTTGAGTCAACCCACACCCCACTCTCCAGCCCATCCAGCTCAAATTTCTGATTCCGGCCTTGACAGAAATTATAAAGAAAAAAAACCTCTCTTATCACAATATAAACTTCTTTAAAACGCATCAAATATTACAAGTAGCAAAATCGAAGTATTAAGGGACCATGATCCATAAATACAATGCTAAAATCACATAAAGAAAAAGAAATCAAGGAACACCAACCAGAACGAGAGCCATTGACAAAATAATTCAGGAAAGACCAATATCTTAACCACTTTTGGTTGAGAATTGTGAGAGAGACCAAATAAAAAGGAAAAGCGCAAAAAAAAAAAAAAAAAACTGTAATAACCCCATTATGCCGAAAGGCGCAAAAGGTGGAGGCAGCATCTGCAAACACTATTTACCACCAACAACTTTCCAATACACATTCCCATACAATGTATATTTGTATTTCTTACAGGAAAGAATCAATCAAAGAGGCCATGTGCTCTCCCATAACCTCAACTCAAATCCTCTTGTAACAAATAAAAAGGTGTCAAACTACTAAAGGCCACAGATTGAAAATGTAGAAATAATAATGTATGTATCTTCCTTTTTTGGGGGTCAGTGTTACATGAAAGCTAGTTAGGAATTTGTTTATTACATGCAAAAGTTTGCAACTATAAGTTTGAATGGGTTTGGTAGGAAGCATCCTAAGCTAACCTTCCATTCATGGTTTGTCATCTTCCTATACCTAAACTTCACAATAATGAGTGATGGCATGAAAGGTTCACTAAATATATTTGGCTGAGCAAGCTAGGCAACCATGAGGATCTTCTTATGATGAGTCTTGGGGAATTTATTTAAAAGAGGGAGGGAATAATTGTAGGTCATTTTTTTCGAAGTTTTGAAGAATACAATATTCTCATTCAAAAGAAAGAAAAAAAATGAAGTTCTCCTTTCATAAGGGAGAAAATAACAAAATCAAGTTTGACTTTTATTTTTGTGCCAAGCTTGTGTAAACAAATATGCAATTCTTGTTAATTAGACAGAGTTACGGCTATGTTTGGTTCGCAAAATCCGAACCTTGGGAAAGGAAAGTCATCATTTTGTGTGTTTGGATGCCATAGAAAATGAGCATGAAAGAAAACTGATTTCAAAGGGAAAGGAAAATAGGAAGAAAATGGTTCCCCCACTCATCCAATGGATTCACTTTCCCACCTCCAATTATTCACTTTTCCTTCCAATTTTTCGAACCTTTCCAAACACCGGAAAGAAAAATTATTAGAAATTGCAATTTCAGCAAAAAAAAAAAAATGATTTCCTTTCCGGAAACCAAAGGAGGCCTAAGGGTGTGTCATTGACAACATAAATAGGATAATGTTAGGTAGTATATATATGATGATAATGTTAAAAGATGAAATGGGGTGACATCATATTGAGGTCTTCCTATATGGCCTACAAAATAATAGGCAACAAGACCTGATATTCTATAAATTTTATGCTATTATCATTCCTTCTTCTATGTGACATTATGTTCACCTTTTATCTAGGTCATGCCCAATTGGCCAATTGCATGATTGCAACCACTTTGCAAATTGCAATAGAACTTTGAGTTGATGATTATAGGAGTTGACTTATTTATTGTAAACAATAATTGTCATTGTAGAACTTGGCAAAAAGAGACGAATTAACCTAGCAGTCAGTACTCTCCATCTAGAGAAAAGCATGGACTAGATTTTCTGTTGATTTGAGAGATTTATCAACTATTCATCATATCTTAAAGACTTTATTAAAAAATATACTATATTTTAGGACTTACATGCAAGAAAAACCACACAAAAAATTAACGAATTGTGTATTTAGGAATTAGGAGCTCTAATTCCCGAAAGTGGAATAGACCCCAAAAAAAGGATTAGGAAAGTTTTATTGAAATAAGGAAGCTATCATTTCTGGGTATGTCTATTATTGCAGGAAAGGGAACCTAGAAATCAAATGGTTGAGAATTTCTAATTCATACTCGATTCATTGTACATCTTTTAATCCTCAATATTAACAAAGCAGAAAAATAGTCAGTCCATTCATGTCCAAACCGTCTTTTTAACAGATGAGAGTTTGAAGAACGCATACACTAGCAAAAACAGAACCCCTTGTAACAAATAAGAGCCACGAATACGTAATAATACCTATAAACCAAAGTAAACATACAATAGCCTTTTAGTATCTCATCCCTAAGGCTGTGTTTGGTAGGAAGGATGGAAAAATGGAAGAAAGGAAAAAGATAAGGATACATTTTCCTTCCATATGGAAAGGAAAGATCATTTCCTTCCTTTGTGTTTGGTTGGAAGGATGGAAAAAAGAAGAGATGCATTATTCTTTGTTTGGTATGGAAAGAAAAGTGAAAGGAAAGGAAATAAAAAATATGGGTTTTACCAATTCTATTCTCAACTAAAACACATATTTACCATTTGATTTCATTAATAATTTTTAAATAATACAATTCACATGGGGGTACAATTGTTAATTAGTATAAGTCTTCACTTTTTCCTCCACTTTTCCTCCCACTTTTGGGGTGATTGGTTTTCTTAGAATAGGAAGGAAAAACAATCCCTCCACTTTTTCTTCCCTTCACTTTTCCTTCTATACCAAACAATAGAAAATGAATCCTTCCCTCCACTTTTCCCTCTTCCATTTTTCTTCCTCCCACTTTTCCCTCCTACCAAACATAGCCTAACTTACATGTAAGTGCAGGGCCCCATAGTCTCATAATATAGATCATCAGCTACAGAAACTCAAATAGGAACTCAAAATAAGAACTCTTAATATGTCTACGACACGTGGACTTAATTTTCTATTTAGGCCCTTGACTTTTTTTTGTTTAGACCCTTAAAAATTCAAGGGATGAGACGTGCATTGTATCCAACGGTTTTCCGTTGACAAGTTTTAAAAATTAGTAACTCATGAGTTACTCTAGGATTTTTGTATAGATCATCACCAATCACATGGCATGATATCAATGTGGAACATTTGGTTGAGCATTAACAAATAACCTATTGTTGAAGGAATTGAAGCCATTTCCCAGGTTACTTGGAGATCCATGAATGAGCTCACTCCAGCCAACAAACCTCGGTTCCCCACATTCAGCCTATTCATTCATCCAACTATGTACAGAAAGATCATGAAGAAGTGGTAATGGTAAATCATTTTTCCCTCAAGAAAAGTAAGGGAATTAGAATACTGCAGAGGTTCTATTGACATTCCTCTGCAGGTCTTGGCAAGCCAACCTGGCCGAGTGCTGGGATAACAAAACCTCCATAAATCACTTAGCTACTGTGAATATACTAGCAGTTTGTTAGTATCTATGACTTGAGATACGCAATCATTAAAACTCATCATTTCTTTCAGCTAGGGATTGCATTAAAGAGATGAAGAAGAGATGGAGCATGTGAGATTGTGTATTATATATGTATATCTTGGCATCTGAATATATCTTAGTCAGTGAGATGTGCTAACCTCCATATCATCGGTAGCAGGACTATCTATACCTAATAAACAAATATATCACAAGTCCATTGAATCTGCAGTTATGCACCAAAACCAATTAATAATAGTTCAGTTCAAGCCAACCAGCTACTAAAGCACCTACCAATTCATCATCATCCCTCCAAAGAACTAGAACTAAGCATTGCACAGATGAGTACCAAGTCAAAGCTTGCATCAACAAAATAAAAGATATTAAACACACTTTATCCTTGTCATTTCAAGGACAAGCAAGCATTGTTTGAACCTGGATAAGAAAGTATGAAACAAGCCCTTCCAAATGCTTGAATTAGTTCAAGGTCAATATTGTGTGTGACAGATACTATCTTCTAAGGTAGTTTGCATATTTTCAAGGTTTGCAGTATCGGCCGAAATCGAGACCTTTGAAACTACCAGACTGACCATTTTAAAACCACCAAAACCCCAAAGACCGCCGAAACCAATGGTCATAGGCGATACTGCACACCTTGGTTTTTTTGGGTCAAGTGATTCAGACTGGAACGTGAAATTGTAGATTAAAATACTTATGGTTCATCACTAAAAAAACTTTGCAGACTAAGTGCGCAAACCAAGGGAACTTAGCCTATGTTTCTAAATGTGGCAAGAGATGGTCCAAAGTGATGTTTTCTGAAATATGTATTGCTTCAAGAGAGGTTATTACTATCAGTTGATATCAGAGCAAAGATATGGAAGCAATAGAAAGAGATCGAAGGCAAACACACTTCAAGGAGACAATGAAGTAAACCCTTGATCAGTTAAGTGCCTCAAGCAAGGAAGTCACTTTCTGCACTACAAATAATGAGAAGCTGAAGCTGAAAATAAAACTATTAACTTTGGCCTATGAGCACAAGCTGGTAACTTGTGGGACAACACTGTACATCATCTCAAATTTAACCCCTCATGAGTATGTATGAGCACATGGTAAGGAAGGAACAGACACCAATATATAGGTGAGCCATAATGATTAATGAAGCTTGAATGCACAACACCTATAGAAGCAGGTCCAGTTATACTGTTCAGGCCCATTAGTAACCTCTAATTTTGAAATGTAGCAGAAGCCAGAGGAGACATTTGGCAAGCCCTTTACACCCAAGTCCCATACTGTGTGTAGCCCATACACCTAATACCGTAGGTATGCCTTGTAGACATCCTCAGCAGCTTTTGCTCTAATTAGCCTTTCAGTCTGACGACAGATAGCCCATCCTTCACCTTTAAGATAGATCAAAACTCTACTGTCCCCAATGTTTTTCTCAGACTTTCTTTGTGGTAGATTAATATTGTAGTAGATTAATAGTAGTTACCCTTTCATAATAAACCTACCCCAAAATTTCGGGATGAAGGCTTTGTTGTTGTTATCCTTCATAATAAGCTTCTTAAAGTCTCAGGCTTTAATTTGTTGCCCCTATAGGTTTCGTGCTGCAGCATATTTGGTAGCAGAGATGACAAGGTCGATTCACAAATTAAACGATAAAATTTAAAGCGAACTAGTGATGAAAAGATAAGTTCTATTGGTCTACCAAAAAATACCGCTGCAAATATTTTGGAATTACCAAATTGAAGACAAGGCACCATTCGAAAAATTAAAATCTTGACAACTTTTAGTAAGTTAGGACTTAAAGCATTCATGATTTTGGTCAAAATATGATTGAATCTTCTAGGATATTACTTTGACAATAATGTTAGTTTAGGTAGATTTGTGTAGGCCTCCAAGAGATTACATAAAGAATTTGAGAGTTATATTTAGGGCAGAAACATAATAAACTTCTAAAATTCTCTTTACCAATCAAAACCAATGCCAACATTGTTAATATAGGCCTCCAAGAAATATTATGCTAACCCTAATAGTAAGCCATCAATCATATCATAAATAAAACAAGATCCTGATCTAGACAAACAAATACTAATCAACTGTCTATTCAAAATCCGTAAAGTAAGAATAATCCAATTCTAGAACTCAAATCGATAAAACGTGACACTATCTAAATTGGACCTCAATTCGTATATATATTTTCCCCGACCTGATGGAAAACATAAAGCAATGGTGATGGTGACTAGGTGTACCAACCTAGGTTCATAAGACATTAAAAATATGTTTATTAAAGTTTATATATATATAAGTAAATTTTATATTTATTCCTAATTTGTAGATAAGTTTAGACTATTAGGATAAGGATATTCTTTACGGGTTTGTAAATATCAACTAGGATACATATTTATTTAAGGGTGTATACGATGTCACAATGACTCATAAATAAATTCAATTCATCTCTTTCATAAATAAGTTCTACTCAATTCATCTCATTAGATATCCGCACAAATATTCACCGTCAAGAAACTAGTCCTGAGCAGGATTACATAACAACTAATCCTAAATAACACAAGTCCAAATAAATAAGCCCAACCAAAATAAATCAAATAGTAATAAACCATGTCCAAATAAACCAAATAACAAATTGCCCAATGTCTAATAGCCCAAATGTGGTTGGTAAGAACTGAGGGACAATGCCCCCCTAACCTAAGTGGACCTACCTGCGAAGCAACTGGTACTTAATCGGGCGGAGGGCAGTTTGGTTTTGTGCGACGCCCCCACTACAGAAACATTCAGTTGTCATTGGAAACTAAACGCGCTCTTAATCCCTAGAAGGACGCCCTCGCTCTATTTGCAAAATGCTTCGAAAATGTCTCAAATCGGCCTCAACTGGATCGGATCCAATTGAACTCAAAGTGTCCGAAGCGGTTCTCCATCAAGTAGTATAAAAATAATCACTTTAGGAAGACATGCATAATCATTTTACTTTAACATGCTCTTGCATTTCTTTCCTTTACTTGCACCACTTAGGTTATGTTTGATTTGAGAGAAAATGGGGAAAAGAAAAAGGAAATAAATATCAAAATGAAAAAGAAGGGAAAAGAAAAGAAAAATAAATTTTGTTTATCTGCTTAAAAGGACAAATTGAAAGGAAAATAAAATTGTAAAGAGGGGCAAGACACAAAATTTTTTTAGGAAATTACCTAGTAGTTGAGATTCTCTCCAAGTTCTCTCATTTTACTTTGCTTTTTCATTTCCCTCCCAAACAAACATGCAAAACCCATTTTTCTTTCTTTGCCTTCCCCCACTCTAATAGACCCAATCACAGCCTTATGGAAGATTTTACTTAAAGGGTTACATAGGCAAACATATGCACTTATAAAGGAAATTTATAGAGTAGCACAGATGGTTATATGGCATGGACATAAATGTGCAGATAATCATAGATACTGATGCATAATAGTTGAAGATATAACAATCGATGTTGATTCTTAAATCACCAAATACCTGAATTAGCAGAAAAAAATGAAATCTAGGTGCTACTATGAAAGCATGGATTTATTATACCTGATCCATTTTCTTTCAAGTTACAACTTAGCGAGTTAACTCCATTTCTTGTCAAGCCTTGAGATTAAAATTTAAATAAAAGGTGCAGAATATCAAGTTAGAAAACTAATATTTGTGAAGAAAGCATGGACTTCTAGTACCTTTGCTCCTAGATATATTTTTACTATGCACTGCTGCAACAAAATCCTCATCCTATTATAACTAAAACCATCAGAGTTCGAAAGAATTTGAACTAATTGTTAAGAGTATTCCTAATGAAACAGATAATGCTCATTTATTAATTCTAATCGGTACAAATAAACCAGAAACTGTGCATTTCTCCTCTTCTAGCTTATTAATCCTCCATAGTGGAATAAAGTCGCATCCTACACAAAATATTTAATTAATTTGATTGAATTATAAATTACTTTGTCCTTGTAATGCATCAATCAAAACCAAAAGCAAAAAGGGAGAAAAATGGAACTTGCATATACGTACACGCTGATTTTGCTGAGCAGGACAAGGTCAGGTAGACAATTTGTTCAAATGCTTCAACTGATTTATTGCTTCTTTTTCTTCGAGCTTAAAACAGAGATAAAAAAGAGAAAGTGAGATTGAATTCATTAAATGCAGAAATTATATAATTTTAGAAGGATTATATACATAAAGTTTTAGAGTGCATTGCCTACCTTAGCAACATAAACGAGTTCCATTTTTTTCTGAAATTATATTTTCAAGCTCGTCAAGCAAGATATATTAGCAAAATGTGCTAGGAAACACAGTGAGACCCACAATTGATCAATGAGTATGATATGTGAATGTGGTGAGACTCGAAAACGGAGTTGATCTGATATTGGACTTAGCTCATATGACTTAAAAGGTAGAGGACTAGAGGTGAAATTTTTAGGGCTGCATTCGTGCCTAGGGTCATCCTGACACCGACCGCGCAATTTGACATGCCTACATATGGGCCAGTGGCAGGCTGGACCCTGCCCGCAAGCCACATGCCATATCAGGAAAAAGAAAAAAGAAAAAAAAGGGAGTGTATTTTGGTCAAAATGACCATAATATCTCCATAAGAGTCCTATAAATGGTTTGTTGGGGGCATTTTTGTAACATAATACCTCCATTTGCTAAAAATGGGGCGTATTTATGTCAAAATCGCATCCACATATGCATAGTCTCGTGTTGTGTCGGGCCAACATGACCTGTGCCGTGAGTAGCACGTGTCGGGCCGGATCCCATTTCCCTCGACTCGGCCCAGCCTTGCGCCACATGAAAATCCATTTGTGTTGGGCCTAGCCAGCCCACATTCTTCCGTATAGTAGGCAGGCCAACGAGTGGCAGCCTCGCATGAGCTGCACCTTTATTAAGATGGAATCCCTTATTAACTCCATTAGCAATCTTAGATATCAATAACTCATCGTCCAACTTTCTGTTCGATGTGGGATTGAACTTTGTTTACAAGTCCCATAATATTTCACCAAATTTGTGAATCTTGACACGAGATACACAACCCAAGGGTCTCCACCTTAGCTCGTATCTGAATGAGCCAAAGCAACCAGGAAATTCAACATATTGTCATCTCGATCCATTTGAACACATAGCTAATCTCACGCGTTCACCAAACCACACTACTACTGGATACAAACCGCACGTCTTGCTCCACCTTGGACCCAATAGTTATAGCCACCGATGAATCCAATCACTATAATCCATCCAACCTTGTTTCGTACCCGGACTACCATATGAAGATGCTTCACCTTAGTAGCGATCGTGTATAGGTCATGGCTCGGACTACCTTATGGAAACGCTCCATCTAGGAGCCAACTTGGAAGGAGTCAAATTGATTCAGATCTATGTTGTACATACAGAAAAATACGATCGTATTCATATCGTGTATGTCACGCACCAGAACCAGAATACTGGAGAGCGGAGGACAGACACAGCCAGCTACGTATGTTGAAGTGTAATCCACCTCACAATACGGTCACGGTTGTCTAGATGCATGAGGGTTTATCTACAAGCCATCAGTCTCATATGATCAAGAACAAGCCTAGTGTCTCAATCTCAAGCAAGCAAATAATTGTTACAAGATGTTAGATCATCAGACATACAAAGTAAGGCGTCCCAAACATTACATATTCAGATGATCATCAATCTAATCATACAAAATGCGAAGACTAGCAAAAGTCAAGTCATACATGATCAATCCTACGATTTGTCCATCATGTTACAGCCCTTAAGCAGACAGAAATAAAGTTACAACATGAGCTAACACATGCTCGGTGGCTAAACGTCTCAAAAGAATAATTTACAATAGAATGGAAGAGCAAAATAAGAAAAACTCACTCATTGCCACGGTTACACCTGGTGTTCACCATCTGGTTGGAAAGCAGTTAGATTATTAGGTATCGCTCCAAAATCTGGCCATACAAAACCAGCTGTATCAGACCCCAAAAAGAGCAAGTACCACAAGGGAGGCTCCACTTATGAACTAAAATCAGCGTATATAAGGAATAAGAGAACTGATAAAAGAATAAAATTAAATAACATAACATAACATAAAGACATGTTTTAAAGAACCTACTAGCTTGCATTAAGAAAACAAGAGGTGGAATATAATTCTCATGTTAATCATGAGACCATCATTCAGGCACGGCCAATCAAGTTCTACGACTTGCTATCATTAGCTAATTAGGGTTATCACAGGCCTAGTTACTAACAAGATGCAGTTGAGATATTCTTGCAGTCACAAGTCCTGCAGACTATCCAGATTATCCAGGCGGGGTTACAAGAGTTCATCAAGAACTAAGAGAATTTAGCTGACTTGGAGTGCAACACATGACAGTGTGCTGAAAATACGCACTACTCGACGGCAGGCTACAAGTCCACAAGCATGACTGGAATAACGTGATCGCATGTAACTGGAAAATCTCTCTATATGAACTACTTGATCAATCTAGTTGTTAACCTAGTCAGATTCATTATGAATCCCTGATCGTGGTAACCAAGAATCCATTCCCTAGACATGATGCAAGACGAGACAGGTAGCTTGTACAATCACAATTAAGAAAATCAACCACGGAGTCAAGACAAGAGTTACACTAGCAAGGCAGGAATAGCTGTCGCAATAGCAATCAAGATTACACATGTCATGTCAGGTTTACTTGTCATGTCAAGAGTTCTTGTCAGGAGTGCGCCTCGACTGGCCACTAACAAGATTGTCAAGACGGGATCATATTATCATGTTCAAGTCAATTTCAAGCTTATCAAGTCGGATCGTCGCAATTTAGGCCAAGTACAAAAAACATGCAAAGAAGATCAAGTACATTCATGGGTGATTGAAATTATCAATCACGTATAAACTCCAATAAAAGTAAGACAGGAAGATTCTCGAAGCCAAGACAAAGATTTACAACTTTTATGTTTTGAGTTTTACAAGATTCTAACTATAAAACAGCTTAAACAAACAAAAATAGTACAAATCCACGCATGGGCAATTCTGGACAAATCCTGCACATGGGCTGTTATGCACATCCACGCATGGGAATTCCTACGTATCCGTGCATGGAAATTCCTGCACATCCGCGTATGGACAATTCTTGCACATCCGCGCATGAAAATTACTGCACATCCGCGCATGGAAATTCCTGCACATCCGCGTATGGAAAATTCCTGAACATCCGCGCATGAGAAACTCACGTTGCGTCTTCAGTACATGCGCATAGGGAACCTACGCGCATGACACGCTCGGAATCAAAGGATGCATTGCCAGGACTTCACGGCGCATGGCCTCCTGGGCGCATAGGGGTCATCGTCCCTAAACAGCAAGTTCAGCCATGGAAGTTCCAAAACTTGCCATGGTCATAACTTCCTCATCCGAACTCGAAATATCACGTCCCAGATCCAGAATACCGAAGAGCGAGGGAATGACTCAGCCAGTTACGTATTACGGGTAGATGAATACCGTATAATACGATCAATGATGTCTACATGACAATGGGGTGCATACTACATACAAGTCTCACTAGGGTTACTCAACCTCTATTGTCCCAATCATTCAATGAAAAGCAGTAAGTAAAGAACATGTAAGAATAAGCATTACGACGTCCCAAACGCTCAGTCAAAATGTTCTTGAGATCTGGCTTTACAAAACATAGTCAAATGATATAACACGGTATACACAATCGTTATCAACTGCAGTCTGACTTAGTTACAATTATGTAAAAGTAAGTGCAAGACAGTCCGACTGACATGTCGGTGCCAAGCAACAAAAGTAAAGTAAGTAGCAAAATAAGCAGAGAAACAAAGAACCCACTCATGTCCTCATGCGATCATCCCTCTAGTATTGACCATCTTGGGGGTAGAAGTCAGCCGAGTCCTTGGGAGCTGATCCTAAATCTGGCCATGCAAAACCAGAGAGGTTAGACCTCAAATAACAAGTACCACAAAGGAATCACGACATAAAGAATTAGAACCAGTGATAAGAGTTAAGAATATGATAAATAAGTCTCTGCTTGCTACTGGAATTCACACAACATCACGATACTTCAAGCCAACTTTCCAACCAAACAAGGACAAAAGTTGACCCGTCATGTCCTGACATTCTGCCCATCTCAGTAGTTAACAGAGTACGTACAGTACACAAACAAATCAATTTAAACGGCAATACAACTACTACGACTTGCTAACTGTAAGTTCCAAGTTGCCTTGGAAATATGCAATAAGGGATTCCTCAGTTCTTACAATGTACAAGCAAGGCTAGTCTATCCAATAATCAATTGCGTCAATCATGAATTAGACGTGTCCCAGCGGGACGTTCGTCATCAATATGCAAAAAAATATAAACAGATACCGCTCCCTGTCCGTGTGGCAAATTTGCAGTATCCGTGGGAACCAACCGACATGTCGGGCCACTAATTGTCCCAAGATGGCTGCCATATAAGAACTCGGAAATCCATTCTCTCCATACAATAGTTATTTTATTTAACTTAATAGTCCCTACGTTAATTAAAATCTCATGCCGTGGATCATGGTCATTCTGAATGAGTACTTCCGTACAGAGTACGATATGCATAACTCTACAACGATGCCCGTGCGGTTAGGTTGTAGGTCTTACATAGCGTAATGCAACAATCAAATCTACCCACGGGATAATCATATCTTGACTGTAAGGTACACATACTGCTTTTGTAGAAAGAAGTTGAAGTCAGCACGTGTCCATATGCCAATGTTCGGGATCGGCTAGTCGATCGCAATGGTTCATGGTTCATACATGAACATGTCTCATTCAATTCAATAAGACGACTAGCCAGTCTTTTAGTTCCAACTAGTAACGCATGATCAATCATTTAGTAAGAGAACAATCAATGTCAATTCGTGACAAGGTATGAAAGTCAAACTAGTATTTAGTATGGTCGAGTCTATAACTCTCAGGGTTAAGTACCAGTGATAGGGATGCCCACAAGCCAATCAAGACACAGGGCACACTCCACACAACAATATGTATTAAAATACTAACATGCATCGAGTGGCGCAATCCAGCAAAATGTGACAGATAAGACAAACGCTCGAATTCGACGAATCGTACGAGATAAGACAGATGGCGCAAATTTAGCGAAACGTGCGGACTGAAACGACTGTTATGCGCACACAGGTGGAGAATGCACTGATTCACTGTGGGAGCATAGCAGTCCCTTTGGGAGCATAACAGTTCCTTTGGGAGTATAGCAATTCCTTTGGGAGCATAGCAATTCCTTTGAGAGCATAGCACAAAATCAAGCGAAATAAAAGCCAAAACTGCATGAAATTGAATTCTCTACAACATAGAACCATTAGTTTTTGGAAATTCCAAATTTTTAGAGATCAAAACCAAAAAAAGAAAAAGTTAAACTATAGATCTACAAAAAATTATCTATCAAAATCAAAAATTTCAAGTTCTGAAGATGCTTATAATCATGTAGAGAAGAAGATAGAACAAATAAAAATGGAGATCCATCATGTTCTCCATAGAGCAAGTTGTACTTGTCTAGGGTTGGTGGAGAAGTAAATGAAGAAGAAGAAGTAAATGATAATAATGGAAGAGAGAGAGAGTAGTTAGTTTATATACCAACCCTCTCATCTCAAACCAACCCAAAACCAAACAAAGCCAAGCCAAGGTGAACCAAACCAAAACTAAACCAAGTCAAGATTGAACCACGACAAACAAGACAAGTCAAAATACGGGTCACCTAACAATTACAGAAATCCGTACACGTATACGAAAAAAATACGTATAACAGAAAATGGGAGTGACAGTGTACGGACCGATATACATACACATATTTTTTCAGACATAGGTGATTACACTATATATATTCGAAAATGCTCGTATTACGTGCTTATATGGTTTCCTTATTTTTATTTATATCCACAATTGTGCAATATATATTCTACGTGTCAGCACAATATATCTTGGAGCAACTAGAATGATCAAGCCAGTCCAACTTGTAACCTTGGATTATGATACCACTTTGTTAGAAATAACAACGAAATGTACTCCCTAAGATACGCGTCCAGAATGAACCAACAATCAATGACGAACCTGCGGTGACCAACTTTTGCAAAAAATAAATATCACAAAAATAAAGTACAAAGACACAAGAATTATACATGAAAAATACTAACCAGTAAAAACTACCATAAAAGCGAGATCACTACTATAAAAATCCAAGGTTACAAGACAATTTACAATATCTACGAAACTTCCAGTACAAGAGCAACATAAGTAACCTAAGAAATCATAAGAATTTACAAAGAAAAATACGAATAACGATCGAGAGAAATACCAAGAAGATACCGAGAACCTAAAAAATTACTAATAAAATGAATGCTTCTATTCTCTTATTCCTTTCATTTTTCTCAATTCCACCATGCTATGCAATTTCGATAGCCAACCGGACTGGCTTCGCACTAAAGTTAGGGTCCAGAACGAACATTATTATTCCGGTGACACCACCCCCGTCGTACGATTGCAACTAGGAAGCATAGTATAGACTGTGATACTATTTGATATGAACGAAATAAGACCCGAACCATATTTCATCGGTGAGGTATGATATGAGAATGCAATGAGACCCAAAAACAGAGTTGGTCCATGACATATGATATTGGACTTAGTCCTTGTGGATTAAAAGGAAAATCTATTGTTAAGGCCAGGACCAATCATTTATATCTATACCTCATCCTCTCACTTTCTTTCCGATGTGGGATTAAACTTTGTAGTTTGTATACAACTCTCTTTATATCGTCACCAAACTTGCGAATCTTGAACGTTCAACCGGATGTGAGATGCAACCCAAGAGTATACCCCCCCCCCCAAAACCATAATCTAAGGTAGTAATTGATAGGATTAGGTTATGCTTTCCAAGTTGGATTTGGACTTGTAGATAAGTCCTTAACCTATAAGGACTCCAAGACAAATTTACACATAAGAACCTCATCGTATACTTGGGTTGTACCATTGGATTTTTGTTGGAGAGCTTTGGAGTACGAGTGTGGAAAACATAAGCAAAGTCAGATGGTTGGCCGATTGGAGCTTGTGGGGTGTTCCATAAACAAAAGGTAACAACATCAACAATGAAAAAAAATGTCCTGTTATTTCTCTCGACCATTATCTCTACCTGTGCTTGAGTTGAGGAGGGAGACGCCCGTTCCATCTACATTCGGATTTGAATTGGAGACTGGAAGTGTATTATTCAGACAATGGGTTCGATTGACATGCAATATAGGACTTGTAAGCAGGACCTGTCCTGATCCAAGACATAACGGACAACCGTCCATAGTCTAATTCTTTTAGGCCAATAATATATATATATATATATATATATATATATATATATATATATTTGGGGAAGGTAACTTCTTTAATAAATGAATCAAATGTCTTACAAACTATCTGCTATCTCTACCATTACAAGAGAAGACTAATCAGGAGCAAGAATAGAGAGGTCTTCCAGAATCGAGAAGGCCAAACCTCTCGCTGAGTTCTCCAGTCCTTCGAACACTCGTCTATTCCTCTCTCGCCAAAGATGCCACACCGCGCATAACAAACGAAGCCTAGCTTTCTTGAACCACAACTGATTATGGTTCATAAGCCCTTCAATCTCCTCGAACTGCTCTATCAAACTCTGAGGACTTCTCTGCTTCAGCCCCAAAGCCAGCCGATGCCCACTCCACACTTCCTTGCTGTACTGACAGTTGAAGAACAAGTGCAAATGGGATTCCCTCTCTTTCAAACAAAGAGGACAGCGCGGGTCCTCCACGGGAATCCCGAACTTCATAGCTCTGTCTTTGGTGAGGAGCCGACCCTGGGCAGCCTTGAACATACAATAGCTGAATTTTGGCGCTGCCTCCTTGAGCCACATGAATCTCCACCATCTAGATTTCGGGTTAACTTCTCTGAATTCTCCGTAAGCTTGCTTCAGTGAAAAGTTACCTGACACTGATCCTTCCCACCACCATCTGTCTTGCTCCGCCTCCATCTCAATTTGAATGTCAGTGATAAGTCTCGACCATCTGATAATATCGGAGCCAGGAGTAAAGCTCCAGACCCCATTACGAATAAGTGAGCTTACCTTCTCCTTCCTATTCCTGAAGCAGAGGTAGTCGAACTCCCCCCTCTCTAATATACTCTTGTGATCGATCCAAGGGTCCTGCCATACGTTGGTGAGCGACCCGTCACATATAACTCTTCTGATGCAAGACTTTAATCTGGATCTTTGAGCCAGGATATATTTGAATGTAACTGAGAAATTGGAGTTGCTTTGGATGGTCCAAAAATTGCCGTTACTCACATACCTATTAGACATCCACTCCGCCCACATTGATTTCCCCTCCACTAGACTCCAGGAAAGTTTCAGCGCTGCCATCTCTCTGAGGGTTGTAAGAGAACGAAGACCGACCCCCCCTTCATCCTTTGGCCTACAAAGATCATGCCAAGCTATGGTTTGGATACCTCCCCTCCAAACAAATTTGGCGCACAGGCTTTCGATTTTATGAACAGTCTTCAATGGGAGCAGAATCACTTGAAGCCAATAGGAGATCATAGAGTTGATTACCGCCCTAACCAACTCGATCCTTCTCCCAAAGGATAGGAGTTGAGCTTGCCATCCCTCAAGCCTTGCCTCAACCATCTGAATAAGAGTAGAGCAATCCAAATGTCTAGCATACGTGATTGCTAGTGGAACTCCCAGATAACGGACCGGTAAGGATCCCTCCTCTACTTGCATTAGTGTAGCCCATCTAGTCTTCTCTGTACAAGTGCAGTTGAAGAAGATACTGCTCTTCTCCCTGTTGATACTAAGACCAACCGAGTGCTCAAACGTGTCCAGGATGCCGAGCAAACTGTGAATCCCCTCATCCGAAGGCTTGATGAATACAAGAAGATCGTCAGCGTATATAAGATGGGAAATAGTAGGCGTGACGAACCTGTAAATAGGAATAATCCTCCCCGAAGCTTCCGCAATGTCCATAAGACAGGAAAAGTGCTCCATGACAATCGTAAATAAATACGCTGATAAGGGATCTCCCTGTCGAAGTCCCCTAGTACTGCTAATGAAACCCACCGGCCTCCCTTGGATCAGAATAGAGAAGGTAGGAGAAGCAATACATTCCAGGATCCTACTAGTCCACCAATCATCGAACCCCGTCGCCTTCATCATGTGAATCACGAAGTCCCTGTTGACGGTATCGTAAGCCTTTCTGAGATCGAGCTTGACGCATCCTTTATCACTTCCCACTTTATTGAACTCCCTAACAAGTTCGTTAGCAAGGAGACAGTTTTCAGAGATACTCCTTCCTCGGGTAAACGCTGATTAGTTAGTGGAGATAAGCCCGGGGAGAATTCTCTTCATCCGGCGACACATAAGGTGAGCTATCACTTTGTAAATGTAATTGCAACAAGAGATAGGTCTAAACTCATTCAAGGAAGACGCACCCATCTCTTCGGAATCAGAGTGATGAACGTATGATTAAACTGCTTAAGAAGCTTACCAGTACGGAAGAAATCCCTGACCGCTTCGAGCACTAGCACCTTCACCTTGTCCCAGTGGAGGATGAAGAGCCGAAAATCCATCGGGCCCTGGGGTATATATATATATATATATATAGTTCTAGCAAATGAGTCTAGCCTAACATTTAAGACGATGCCTCCTTTAATGAGGTTGCGGGTTAGAGCAATGGAAGTGTCATTTAATTTTTCTCTGGGAGAATTAACAACCATTCCTAAATTGAGAATCCAAGACTAAGCTTTTTTACTACATGGGGCAAATCAAAATTGAACATCAAAGTTAAAAAAAAAATAAAACCTTATTTATTAACGATAAAAATCTCGAAATATATCAGAAACTTATTTAATAAATTCACATATTATACCTAAATTAATTAATTAATTAATTAAACTTTATAATTTTGTCCAACACCTTAACCCAACTACTTATAATCCAACTGGTAGTAAGTCTAACTCCAGCTTGGCTAGGATTTGCATTGTAAATAATTGGTAGTATTCTCAATTTTTTCTTAATTAAGATAAACTATAGGATAATAAATTAAAGCTTAATAGGAAATAATAATTCAAAAAAAAGGAAAGAAATTGCTAATGGAGAGTGCGTCGAATTCAACCTTTGGTGGGATGTCCAATGGGGTTAGGGTTGTACTGTGGATAATTGGTAAGAAATGTAAGCGAAAATAAAATAGATGAAATTTTAATAAGAAACACAACCAAATAACATAGTTAGGAAACCCTAATTTTCCATGGATAATCGATCAGCAAACACGAATTTGATTTTGTAAGTACAATCAAGAAACCCTAAATTTCCATGGATAATCAATTAGCAAACACGAATTTGATTTTGTAAGTACAATCAAGAAACCCTAATTTTCCATGGATAATCAATCAGCAAACACAGATTTGATTTTGTAAGTACAATCAAGAAACCCCAATTTGGAAGGAAAGGGGCGAATCACGTACTAATGAGCGGCTAGTGTTTCGTAATTTTAAGAGCTGTTGTTGGCTTCGTTGATCCAAAGAAAAGTAGAATAACGAAATTAGGGATTTTGAAAGGAGAGGGAAATGTTGTTTTGAAACAAAAGTGGGGAGGGAGTCGAATATATGGTATTTAAAGAGAGGAGTTACACGTGGATTATAAGCACGAGTCGGTTCATGAGTTTACGATGCATTAAATATTATTAGCAAAATTTATTTAAAAATTAATTTCTTTCTAAGTGTTTTTTTTTTTTGTTTAAGTTATGCTAAATCTGATAAATCATAAAAAAATAAGAAACCGGATAAGTACGACCAAATGAATTTTTTTTATAAATCTTAATTATGCTTCAAGTCGGTATCTTTCTCTCCCTTCCTGTACACCTCGCATTAGTAGTAGGGTTGCAATAAAAAGGTTGATGTATTCATCGTTAACTCGTTTAGGCATAAAAACAATGTGGCTCTTAATTTCAAGAAGCCTTATTGAGATGATAATGCTTTGAAGGAAATATAGGTAGAACAAGATTGAGGAGTTCATTAACAGCATGATGTCATATATGGCACATGTACCTTTATTTAGGTTTCAGACATCTTCGCGTGCAGGGTAACAAGTTACCAACAAAATTATATTTTTAGTTACTAATATAATACTTTATAATAACATATTACTCACAATCATAAAGTGTTGGTGTTTTTGCCTTTGGACTAGGAAAGATAGTCTCACATCGGCTACACCAAATGGTGAGTATCTCAATATAATGCATTGCTTGTGTTGAGGTGTGCACATGAGGTGTAGTGGGGCACAAGTGTGTGCCATGTGGGAGTATTTTTCTAGAAGAAAAAAGGATTAATTCCAACAAGGATGCAAGTTGATTTTTGTTGTGCGGACTCGGACTCGGACACGAACTCCAGGATGTCTCGTGCATGCACGGGAGTGTTCGGGGGGTAGGCGTAGACTGGTGTAACGCCCCAGTCCCAAAATACGTAGGACTAGGAACGTAGACATGCCAGCCGTATAATAAATATACGTAAGCTGTAAAATGCAGTAGAACCATAACTAATCTCATCCACACAAAAATAAATGAATAAAAGATATCATATAATCAACTATGGAATTGTCTTGATACAATATGTTGGACGGAGACAAATCCACTACCGACAAGTAAGGAAAGAAATACATGATATACAAAAGAATGATTTTGGCGAGCGAAGCGGAGACGATCCAAGTGCAATCATCCTCGAAGAAATAACGATGATCACGGCTAGAGCTAGAACACCTGTGAAAGACAAGAGCACACACCTGGCGAGATAACCAGGTCCTCAGAGGAACGTAACAAGACACATAATATCATGCCATATAAACTGAATAAATATTGCCCAAATAAATAAGTCAATTGAATTATAACATGGTCAAATACACACCTATTGAACGAGCTTACCATCCCCCCAACCAAACAAGGACAGGAGATGGTAAACTAATTCACGGTGACGTATCTTTCCATGCTATGAATCCAATATGGTATCCGGACCCCAACAAGGTTCAATACCTTCTCATCGAAGTAGTAAGCCACACCTACAACCAAACAAGGACAAGATGTGACGAACTAATCTGCGACAAGTTATTGTTCCAAGCCACGGTCAGATACAAGTACCCAAACCAAAAGTACTCGTACCTAACGGATAAAGGTACCTAACCGTTCTAAGTGAAATGTAGTTAAGAACAATCCTTCCTACGCATGGGCCCTGGCTAAATAGGATCGGCATAGTCCCCCCTTGGGCACCAGAGGCCCCATCAGTAAGAGCATAACGTTCCGCAGAACGTCAGTGGCCGTCAGTAATCATGGGTAATCTGACCCGCATCTCTGGCGAAGCTCACGGGTTACAAAAGGAAAAGTGCATCGAAGCCCATACGCTAAGGAATTGTCCTCCCCGTCCAATGCCTACTATGTTGTATCCCCAACATAAACCTCTATAACCGCTAAGTCAAACTAGCATGCAATCTCTATTAGCGGTTATTCCTATCGCACGGCTTATACGCACCGGTGGCCAGCCAGTCACGCATGTCCGTGTTCTACATGCGACACACAACTTCGTGTTACAACGTGTCAAGGCCAATGAATGCAACACACAAGGTGGTCCCTTAATTCTAGGTTTAATGTGTAAAAAAATAATACATAGCAGAAATATAAATGAACAGTAAGTTCTAACAAGTTATGCCATGTATCACAGTTTATTTTGTATAAAGAAAATAAATAATGCATGAAATATGAGCTAAAATAAATAAACAGCAAATGGCAAGGTGTCTTGCCTGGTAGGATGCCTGGTGTGCTGCAATGATCAAGCTGGCATGAACCGTGACTTCGGTGCAACAACTGTACATGGTGACCTCGGGTGGTGGCACGGACAGTTCCATTGGGTCCAGAAGGGTTAATTTAGTTAGGGCTGACATAAGGAGGAAGGACAGGATTGGCGAAGGAATAGGAATAATAAGCTTGGTCATGGAAAGGAGAAAAAGTCAAAGAAAGAAAAAAAAATGGATAATAATATATACGATTTTTTAGAGCTATTTATAATACTTGAAAATAGGGTTTTATTTAGTTAAAATAATTTAATTAAACACTTGAAAATCCAGAAATCTTTTTACGGCAGAACTCTAAATTTTGTCAAAATAATATTTTAAGTTCGAAATCTATATTTTATTAATCAAAAATACTTTTAGGTAATTCATACTCGAAAGTGCCAAAAATAATTTAATTAGAAAAATAATACTATAATATTTTAATCAAAAGCTTTACTTAAAATATGACGCCAATAAACATATATTAGGCTTTTTGAAATTTAGTTTGAAATTATATATATGGTCAAGCCCATTAATTTATTTTAGTTACAAAATAGACTTTTAGAAGAAATAAAATAATACTAATGGTGTACTAACAATAATACTAGTATTAATCTTAACAATAAATAACAACAAAATGATATTAATGGTAATAATATATTAAAAATATTTTAGGTGTATCTGAAAGGTAGTAGAAAGCCTTAATTAAAAATATGTATTTTATTGGTCAAAATATATGTATAACTATGTTTCAATATATATTAAATATACAGGTAGTTATATAAATACTTTTTGTAATAGTAATATTAAGGAGATCAACAATAATTAAAATAGGAATAAGAATAAGGAGAAAATAAAAGAAATAAAAAAAAAATTGACAAAACTAAAGTAAAGAAACAAATACTTTATCAGCACATCTGTGTTGTTCCTGCTCCACAAAACAAAACCACTAAAGAGTGGGTTCCTTTTGGAAGAGAGAGTAGGAACGGAGGAACTAAGAAAGAGGGAGAGAGCGGGAGTGGGAGTGGAGAAGTGAATCGAGAGAGAGAGAGAGAGAGAGAGAGATGAGAGAGAGGATGATGGGAGAACGGGAGGGCCAGATCGTGAGAGCGGAGGAGAAGGTTTCCTCCGGGAACAGTGGCGGAAGAGCGGAGCGGCCGGAGGAAGGGAGAGGGCGGCTCGGAGAAACGCGGCGCGGTGCTCGACCGCGGAGGAGCTGGGGCGACGAGCCAGTTCGGACGACGCAGGAGTGAGGCGGCGACTAGGGCAGCGCGTGGTGGAGGCCGAGCGCTCAGGCGGAGGTGAAAAAGGGCGGAGGCGGAGGAAGAAAAGGGGAGGCGCGGCGTGGCTACCGACGGCGATGGCGGGTTCGACTGGAGGGAGGCGCTGCGCTGGAGGCGGAGCTCCGGTCGGCAGCGAGGTGAGTTTTAGGGTTAGGGTTTTTGGTTGTTTTGGTTTGGTGATGGTGTGCGAGCAAGGCGCGGCCTGCCCGTCGCCGGCGGTGGGGAACCCCGCGGTAGCGAACTCGCTCGCCGGAGGGCGGCGATGGGGTCGGCAAGGCGGCGCTCGGCTGGAGGTTCGGGTTCTATTATTATTATTTTTTTTCTTTGCTGGTGGTGTTATGGGTTGGCTGGGTTAGGGTCGGTTGGCTGGGAGGAGACGAGCGCTGGTGCACTCCGACGTTGGCGACGGGCGTGGTGGTCGTGGTGCGGATGGTGTCGATGGGTGGTGATGCCGAAGACCAGGTAGTGGCGACAATGGTGTTTGGTCGGGGGTCAATTACTAACGGCGGTCGGGCTGTACTGGGATTGACCCTGGGATCGACGGGGCGGAGGCTGTGGTTACGGCAGTTGGGTGTGGGTGACGATGGACGGTGGCAGGAGGAGGCGGCAGTTATAGGCTAGAGTTAGGGTTATGAGTTTTGGGTCAGGTTGTATTGGAAAGGACGTCGGGTAGTATCCGACACGGATACGGAAATGTACTGTGGGTTGTAAATTGGACAGAAAATATTGGAAAGACACCCGGGGTCGGACCCGAGGCCGTCACGGAAGGAATTGGACACAGACACGATACACACACCTCGGTGGAAAATTTTGTGGAGAAATAATGAATGATAGAAATTTGGAGGAGTACCTGCCTATTTATAGGATGTGGAAATTCCAGTTGGATAATGATTAGGAATATTCAAACCCAATTTAGATAATTCAATTATTAAATTTAAATCAATGAAATCAAATCTAAATTTAAATCAAATTCCAATTTAAATCTATAAATTATACCTTTATACTATTTAAATTAAATCCATAAAATTAAATCGAGATTTAAAATGGCCACAAAAATTTTTAAATATATTTTCCAAAAATACCAATAATAATAATTTCAAAAATAATAAATATTTTAGATATCTTTTTGAATAATAAAATATTAATAATAATAAATTTCGAAAATGGAATTATATATAAATTCAAATTAATGTATCTCATATGCAAGGAATATTTGCATAAAATAAACTTTAAGTAAAATACAAATAATTATTATATATATTATTTGAACTATATAAAAAAATAGAAAAATGTTTTACTAAAAATATGTACGCTCGCACATATTCGCACTCGTCGAACAATTACGAAAAACAAAATTTTGCGCACGACGTACAATACGACTACGCGACGTACAATAAAAATTTTAAATCCGTACAAATTTTAATAATAATAAAAAATATAGTAAAAATTTAGGGGTTTTACAACTGGCACACTTCTATGCTGATTGTGGGATGATCTAAAATATCAAACTCTATTTTTGAGTATTAATATTTTAGTCCCACATAGGATAGGAGAAGAGGTGAAGTCTCACTCCACTCTATAAATAGAGCCCCTTGGCCTCCTTTGGAAGATGCACCAAGAAGAGAGTTAAGGGAGTCTGTAAAGTCCAGAAAGCCCGTTCAAGTCTTAAATATTGACCTACGAGTGTTCCAGAAGTTCTTCGTGAGCTTGCTGGTTCCTGGGAGCAGATCGTGTTGGGGCGAATCTTGCTTTGAGCAACGGTGATCTTAATCACCCCAGCAAGAACCTTTCTTCTTTCTTCTTTCTTCTCCTTCATCTGAGTTGTAACTCAGGTCTGTCTGTCTGCAACTGCGATTGTAAGGAAGAACGTGAGATTTATTTTCTGAACTCAGTTCTGTCCGTCAGCAACTGCGATAGCGAGAAAGAACGTAAGATTTACTTTCTAATTATTGTTGCTTTTGTAATCAGATTCATATTATAGTGTTCCTCTTGGATCTCGAGAATAATCAGAAGGTGAACGTTTGTTGAACCTCTGATCTCGACATAGAGTCTACCATCTTTGGTCAACCTCCGAGACTAACAATCTCAAAGCAAGATCCTTGTAGATGGAGAACTCTCGTGCTTCTCTCATCGATACCAGCTTTAACAAGTTGGAGAAATTCGACGGAGAATATTTCCAGATCTGAAAGAGGAAGGTCACCCTTAATCTTCAACTCGTGGATGTAGACTATGTGTTGATTGAGGATGAATCGACGATTCCAGAAGGAGGAACTGTTGATGCTATTGTTGCTGCACTCGTCAAGCAGAGCAAATAGAAGAGAGAAAACAGCATCTGTAAACTGCTGATTCTCAATTCTATGGAAGACTCTCCGGCAGAGTCATATTCCAAGAAGGTGAAGGCCAAAGAGATCTGGGATTCTTTGGGTAAGCTATATAAAGATGATGAGAACAGGTCCAAAATCTTTATCGTCGAGAAGTACCACAAGTGGCTCTTCGAAGACGAGATGGCGATGCTACCTCAAGTAAAGGAATTCCTGAAGTTGCGCCAGAAGTTAGATGACGAGAAGATGTCCCTCGTCGACAAGTTTGTCGTTGGAGGGATAGTCTCGAAACTTTCTGCTGGTTGGAGCAACTTCTATGCTAGAATACATTGGAAGAAGCTGGACATTAGCTTGGAAGATCTTCTACAAGAGATCCACGTTGAGGACGAAATGTTGTCACGCCCCAGAACCAGAATATTGGAGAGCGGGGGACAGACACAGCCAGCTACGTACATTGAAGTATAATCTACCTCAATATACGGTGCATGAGGGTTTATCTACAAGCCAACAGTCTCTTATGGTCATGAACAAGCCTAGTGTCTTAATCTCAAGCAAGTGAGTAAATGTTACAAGATGTTAGATCATCAGACATACAAAGTACGGCGTACCAAACATTACATATTCAGATGATCATGAAGCTAGTCATACAAAATGTGAAGACTAGCAAGAGTTTCAGTCATACATGATCAACCCTAGGATTTGTCAGTCATGTTACAGCCCGTAGGCAGACAGTAAGTAAGGTTGCAAACGAGCTAACACTTGCTCGGCGGTTAAACGCCTTAAAAGAATATTTTTACAAGAGAGTGGGAGAGCAAAATAAGAACCCACTCGTTGCCAGTGTTGCGCCTAGTGGTCACCATCTGGGAGGAAAGCTGGAGGATCCTCGAGTCCTACTCCGAAATCTGGCCATACAAAACCAGCTGGGTCAGACCCCAGAAAGAGCAAGTGCCACAAGGGAGGCTTCACTTAGGAACTAAAACCAGCAAGTTAAAAAACAAGGCATAATAATAACAAGAAAACCAAAAATAGGATAGTAGGGTGATAAACGATAAGATAACTAAGAAACTATTCTGGTAGCCAAGTTACAACCCGTAAACCAAACAAGGACCGGGGTTGTAACCCTTCGCCTGAACAGAACTTAGTCTCTAACCAATTATCGACAAGAGTACAGCATGAACAAGCATGTGCTGAAATAATCATAGACTGGCATTGCTTAGACAAGACTAGACTGGACTACATCCATCAATTACGGCCAAGCAAAGAGTACGACTTGATACTTTAACTGGCTAGGGTTATCATAAGCCTAGTTACTAGCAAGATGCAAAGAGATGTTTCCGCAGTCACAAGCCCTGCAGCCATCCAGGTTATCCAGGGAGGTTCATTTAAGAGTTATCAAGAATTATTAGGTGGCTTGGTGTGCAACATATGACAGTATGCATAGAACTTGTTTCATGAAGTGCCCCACGTGACAGTGGGCTGGAAATGTGCCCTACTCGACGGCAGGCTACAAGTCCCTCAGGTGTGGCCGGGATAACGGGATCGCCTGTAACTGAAAACATCTCCCTATATGAACTACTTGATCAATCTAGTCATTAACTTAGTCAGATTCAGTATAAATCCCTGACCGTGGGAAATCAGGAATTCATGTCCTAAACATGATGCAAGACGAGACATGTAGCTTATACAGGCACAATCAAGAAAAATCACCCACGGTGTCAAGACAAGAGTCACTGAGCAAGGCATATCGAGATTATCATGTTAGATTACTTTGTCAAGTCAAGTCAAGAGTGCATCACAACGGACCACCATCAAGAATTATCATGTCCAGTTACTTGTCAAGAGTGCAATCAAGAATTATCATGTCCATTTACTTGTCAAGAGTGCACCACGACAAGTCACTATCAAGAATTATCATGTCCAGTTACTTGTCAAGAGTGCGCCTTAACAGGCCACTATCGTGTTCTATCTTTACATTATCATGAATGAGAAAAACTTGCATAAAATAACTAATGACATATTCTTGAAGCCAAGGAAAAGATCTACAACTTTCATGTTTTGAGTTTTCAAGATTCTGGCTACAAAATAACTTAAACAGGCAAAAACAGTGAAATAGAGCAATTCCGGCGCATGGGATTCCTGCACAATCCGCGTATGGGAATTCCTGCACAATCCGCGTATGGGAATTCCTGCACATCCGCGTATGGAAATTTTTGCACATTCGCGCATGGGAATTCCTGCACAATCCGCGCATGGGAATTTCTGCACATCCGTGCATGGGAATTCCTGCACATCCGCGTATGGGAATTCCTACACAATCCGCGTATGGAAATTTCTGCACAATTCGTGCATGAGAATTCTTGCACATCCGCACATGGGAATTCCTGTACATCCGTGCATGGGAATTCCTGCACAATCCGTGCATAGGAATTCCTGCACATCCGTGCATGGGAATTCCTGCACATCCGTACATGAGAATTCCTGTACAATTCGTGCATGGAAATTCATGCACATCCGCGCATGGGAAACTCACGTTGCGTCTTCAGTACATGTGCGTAAGGAACCTACGTGCATGACACGCTCGGAGTTAAATAATGCGTTACCGGGCCTTCACGGCGCATGGCCTCCCGGGCGCATGGGGCTCATCGTCCCCAACAGCAAGTTCAGCCATAAAAGTTCCAAAAACTTGCCATGGCCATTACTTCCTCATTCGAAGTCGAAATCAAGCGAAACAAAAGCCAAAACTGCATGAAATTGAATTCTCTACAACATGAAACCACTAGTTTTTGGAAATACCAAGTTTTTAGAGATCAAAACCAAGAAAACTAAACAAAAAGGAACTTAAAACTTAGATCTACAAAAATATAACCATCAAAATCGAAAACTTCCAGTTCTAAAGAGGCTTAGAATATAGTAAGGAAGAGAATGGAACAAAAAAACTTGAGATTTCTCATGAAGCAAGTTGCACTTGCCTAGGCTTGGTAGGTGGGAGGAGTAAATGAAGAAGATGAAAAAGTAAATACAAATAATGGAGGAGAGAGAAGAAGTTGACTTATATAGCAACCCCTCTCATCTCAACCCAAAATAAACCAAACCAAGCCAAGCCAAGTCATGTTGAACCAAGTTGAATCAATCAAATAAACCAAGTCAAGATTTAAACCAAGGCCAAGCTAAGCAAGATAAGTCAAAATACGAGCCACCTGACAATTGTCAGAAATCCGTATACGTATCCGAAAATACGTATAACGAAAAACGGGAGTGACAAATGCGATCTCAACAGAAGATGGACTCTCTGTCCAAACAACTGGCTAAGGCCAACTTAGTGCAGACAAGAGAGTTCAAAGGGAAGCAGGTGGTTTCTCATCACAAGAAGAAGGACTCCACTAATCTGAAAGTGAAGGGTCCTTCATTCAAGCAACAGAAGTCCAAGTCTCACGTGACTTGCTTCAACTGTGGCAAGAAGGGCCACTATAAGAGTGAATGCAAATCCAAGCCCAAACAAGCTGAACAAGGTGAGCGTAGCAAGGTTTCCATGGTTTCTAACATTATTGCTATGATTGCTCAGGTCACAACTGTGGGGGCTGACTCTGACTGGTGGATAGACACTGGTGCGACCTGCCATGTCTACTCTGGCAAGAAAGGTTCGTCACATACCAGCCAACTTCTGAAAAAGTTATCATGACGAACCAAGCCCAAGCTGAAGTTCTGGGGATTGGAACTGTGGAGCTGAAACTCACATCCGGGAACACTCTGACGCTTCAAGGCGTGAAGCATATTCCGGTGATGGCAAAGAACTTGATCTCTGGAAGCCTGCTTAGCAACACAGGTTTGAGGATGGACATCAATGCTGGCCAGATGGTAATGTCCAAGAAGGAAACATACTTCGGAAAAGCTTTTCAAACCGAAGGGATGTTCAAAATTTAGCTTGTAAACCAGTCAAATGTAATCAATGTAATCGCTCATTCTGATTATTCTCTTGAGTTATGGCATAATAGGCTAGGACATGTTCACTGTAAAATAATTAATAAAATGTCCAGTCTATGACTTATCTCCAAATGTGGGGGTAAGGTAGAGAAGTGTGAAGTATGTGCTCAGACAAAGATCACAAGAAAATCCTTTCATCGGGTCAATCGAAGCACAGATCTTCTGGAGTTGGTGCACTCTGATATCTGTGACTTCAAGCAATTCTCTACAAAAGTCGGGATGAAGTATTTCATAACCTTCATCGATGACTTCTCAAAGTACGCGTTCGTCTACTTGCTCAAGTCTAAAGATGAAGCGTTCGGGAAGTTCAAGGAGTTCAGGGCCGAGGCTGAACGGCAAATTGGACAACAACTCAAGAGGCTAAAAAGTAATCAAGACAGAGAGTATCGGTCTCATGAATTCACATTGTTCTACAAAGAACATGGAATCATAAACGAGACTACTGCTCCATATTCTCCTCAATCTAACGGAAGTAGCGAAGAGAAAGGACAGAACGTTGACAGAAATGATGAATTCAATGCTGCTAACTGCGGGTCCTCTTAAATGCTACTGGGGAGAAGCTGCATTGATGGCCACTTTTATTCTAAATAGAGTGCCGTGTGCAACTTCGGACGTAACTCCTCATGAACTCTGGTTCAAAGTCAGACCTAACTTGAATGTCATTCGAGTGTGGGGTTATCTGGCTTATGTGAAGCTCCCATATCTGAAGATTCAGAAGCTGGGGACAAGGACTACGAAGACGATCTTCTTGGGGTATGCAGAGAAGAGTGATGCTCGGAGATTTCTTGATATTGAGTCAAATTATATCATCGAATCTCGCAATGCTGAATATTTTGAAGACAAATTTGTAAGGCACAAGAACATTGTTCTAACGGACATTCCGGAGAATGATGAAGGTACAAAGGTGACTGAGATCTTCAATAAGCCAGTTGTCCAAGATGAAGTTGTTACTAAGGAGACAACAATTGAACCAGAACTCGCCGAGCCGTCGTCGAAGCGAGCGAGGAGGCCGAAGAACTTCGGAGATGACTTCATCATCTATCATGTGGAAGCAGAGATCCGCTTACCTATGATGAGGTGATGAAGACCGGAGATGCTATTTTCTGGAAGGAGGCGATAGACAATGAAATTGAATCAATCACCTCCAATAACACTTGGGTGTTGGTTGATCTACCTGAAGGAGCAAAACCTATCGGATGCAAGTGGATCTTCAAGAAGAAAATGAAAGCTGATGGAACCATTGACAAGTTCAAGGCCAGGCTAGTGGCAAAGGGGTTTTCTCAAAAGCAGGGGATCGACTACTTTGACACGTATGCTCCAGTAGCCCGGATGACCACCATCAGAATGTTGATTGCTCTCGCAGCGATACATAAGATGGGGATACATCAGATGGATGTGAAAACGGCATTCCTGAATGGCGAACTGACCGAAGAGATCTACATGCAACAAGCAGAAGGGTTTGTCGTCAAAGGTCTTGAAGATAAAGTTTACAAGTTAGTAAAATCTCTGTACGGTTTAAAGCAAGCTCCCAAAATATGGCATGAGAAGTTTGACAAAGTCATAAGGTCAAATGGCTATAGGGTCAGTGAAACAGACAAGTGCGTCTATACGAAGTTTGCTGACGGAAGAGGAGTCATCGTTTGTCCATACGTGGACGACATGCTAATCCTAGGTACGGATATAAGCTGTGTCACGAAGACAAAAAAAGTTCCTCTCGACGAAGTTTAGTATAAAGGACTTGGGGGATGCTGATATTATCTTGGGACTCAAGATCATCCGGACAGACACTAGACTAGCGCTGTCACAGTCTCATTATGTTGAGAAGATGATCACTCGTTACGGGTATCAGGATGGTCCAAGGATCGATACGCCGTATAAGTGTGATCTGAAACTGAAGCCTAATTCAAGGGAAAGCATTAGGCAGCTGGAGTATGCAAGCGTAATCGAAAGTTTGATGTATGCTACTACTTTCACAAGGCCTGACATAACTTTCGCTGTGGAAATGCTGAGTCGTTTCACGAGCAACCCAGGCATTGAGCACTGGAAAGCTGTTAAACGGGTTATGAGATATCTCAAGAAGACTCAGACATATGCACTTGTCACTCCTGTTTTCTGTTATACGTATTTTTCAGGATACGTATACAGATTTCTGACAATTGTCAGGTGGCCCGTATTTTGACTTATCTTGCTTAGCTTAGCCTTGGTTTAAATCTTGACTTGATTGGTTCAACTTGGTTCAACATGACTTGACTTGGCTTGGCTTGGCTTGGTTTGGTTTATTTTGGGTTGAGATGAGAGGGGTTGCTATATAAGTCAACTTCTTCTCTCTCCTCTAATTATTTGCATTTACTTCTTCATCTTCTTCATTTACTCCTTCCACCTACCAAGCCTAGGCAAGTACAACTTGCTTCATGAGAGATCTCAAGTTTTCTTGTTCCATTCTCTTCCTTACTAGATTCTAAGCCTCTTTAGAACTGGAAGTTTTCGGTTTTGATGGTTATATTTTTGTAGATCTAAGTTTTAAGCTCATTCTTGTTTAGTTTTTTTGGTTTTGATCTCTAAAAACTTGGTATTTTTAAAAACTAGTGGTTCCATGTTGTAGAGAATTTGATTTCATGCAGTTTTGACCTTTATTTTGCTTGATTTCGAGTTCGGTTGAGAAAGTTATGGCCATAGCAAGTTTTTAGGACTTTCATGGCTGAACTTGCTGTTTGGGGACGATGAACCACATGTGCCGGAAACCCCATGCACCGGAATCCCCATGCGCCCGGGAGGCCATGCGCCGTGAAGTCCCGGCAACGTATCCCTTGACTCCGAGCGTGTCATGCGCGTAGGTTCCTTATGCGCATGTACTGAAGACGCAACGCGAGTTTAAATTTCCATGTACGGATGTGCAGGAATTCCCATGTACGGATGTACAGGAATTCCCATGCGCGAATGTGCAGAAATTCTCATGCGCGGATGTGCAGGAATTCCCATGCACGGATGTGCAGGAATTCCCATGCGCGGATTGTGCAGGAATCCATGCACGGATGTACAGAAATTCCCATGCACGGATGTGCAGGAATTCCCATGCACAGATGTGCAGGAATTTCCATGCGCAGATTGTGCAGGAATTTTCATGCACGGATGTGCAGGAAATCCCATGCGCGGATGTGCAGGAATTCCCATGCGCGGATGTACAGGAATTTCCATGCGCAGATTGTGCAGGAATTCCCATGCGCGGATGTACAGGAATTCCCATACACGGATTGTGCAGGAATTCCTATGCACGGATTGTGTAGGAATTCCCATGCACGGATTGTGCAGGAATTCCATGCGCCGAAATTGCTCTAATTCACTGTTTTTGCCTGTTTAAGTTGTTTTGTAGCTAAAATCTTGAAAAACTCAAAACATGAAAGTTGTAGATCTTTTTCTTGGCTTCAAGAATATGTCACTAGTTATTTTATGCAAGTTTCTCTCATTCATGATAATGTAAGGATAGAACACGATAGTGACCCGTCGTGGTGCACTCTTGACAAGTAACTGGACATGAACAATCTTGATAGTGGCCCGTCGAGGCGCACTCCTGACAAGTAATCTTGACAAGTAACAAGTAACCTGACATGACATGATAATCTTGAACGCTGTTGCGACAGCTACCTGACTTGCTAAGTAACTCTTGTCTTAACATCGTGGGTAACTTTCTTGATTTTACCTGTATAAGCTATATGTTTCGTCTTACATCATGTCTAGGACATAAATTCCTGATTTCCCACAGTCAAGAATTTATGCTGAATCTGACTAAGTTAATGACTAGATTGATCAAGTAGTTCATATAGGAAGATGTTTCCAGTTACAGGCGATTCCGTTATCCCGGCCACACCTGAGGGACTTGTAGCCTGCCGTCAAGTAGGGCACATTTCCAGCCAACTGTCATGTGGGGCACTTCATGAAACAAGTTCTATGCACACTGTCATGTGTTGCACACCAAGCCACCTAATAATTCTTGATAACTCTTAAATGAACCTCGCCTGGATAACCTGGATAGCTGCAGGGCTTGTGACTGTGGAAACATCTCATTGCATATTGCTAGTAAATAGGCTTATGATAACCCTAGCTAGTTAAAGTATCAAGCCGTACTCTTTACTTGGCCGTGATTGATGGATGTAGTTCAGTCTAATCTTGTCTAAGCAATGCCAGTCTACGACTATTTCAGCACATGCTTGTTCATTCTGTACTCTTGTCGATAATTGGTTAGAAACTAAGTTCTGTTCAGGCGAAGGGTTACAACCCCGGTCCTTGTTTGGTTTACGGGTTGTAACTTGGCTACCAGAATAGTTTCTTAGTTATCTTATCGTTTATCACCCTACTATCATATTTCTGGTTTTCTTGTTATTATTATGCTTTGTGTTCTAACTTGCTGGTTTTAATTCCTAAGTGAAGCCTCCCTTGTGGCACTTGCTCTTTCTGGGGTCTGATCCAGCTGGTTTTGTATGGCCAGATTTCGGAGTAGGACTCGAGGATCCTCCAGTTTTCCTGCCAGATGGTGACCACTAGGCGCAACACTGGCAACGAGTGGGTTCTTATTTTGCTCTTCCACTCTCTTATAAAAATATTCTTTTGAGGCGTTTAGCCGTCGAACAAGTGTTAGCTCGTTTGCAACTTTACTTACTGTCTGCCAACGGACTGTAACATGATTGACAAATCCTAGGATTGATCATGTATGACTGGAACTCTTGCTAGTCTTCTCATTTTATATGACTAGCTTCATGATCATCTGAATATATAATGTTTGGGACGCCTTACCTTGTATGTCTGATGATCTAACATATTGTAACATTTACTTACTTGCTTGAGATTGAGACACTAGACTTGTTCATGACCATAAGAGACTGTTGGCTTGTAGATAAACCCTCTTGCATCTAGACAGCCGTGACCGTATATCGAGGTAGATTATATACTTCAATGTACGTAGTTGGCTGTGTCTGTCCCTCGCTCTCCAGTATTCTGGTTCTGGGGCATGACATAATTGCACTACATCGGATATCCGCCGGTAGTGGAAGGCTTTAGTGATGCCAGTTGGTGCTCAGAAGTGGAGAGCGAGAGGTCCACAGGTGGATACATTTTCACAATGGGTGGAGCTGCTATATTGTAGAAATCGAAGAAGCAGACTGTGCTCTCGCGGTCATCCATGAAATCTGAGTTCTTTGCACTTGGTACCGCAGCGGAGGAAGCAGAATGGCTTTGGGAGCTCATGTATGATCTTCCAGTGGTTGGGGTACAAATACCGGCGATACCGATATACTGCGACAATCAGACGACTACGGCGGTGGCATCAAATGACCTCTTCAACGGGAAGAAAATGACTGTGCGGTTGAAGCACAGGGCAGTACACGATCTCATCAAGAGGGATGTTATTACAGTGATTGATGTTCGGAGTCAGGAGAACCTGGCGGATCCGTTCACCAAGGGCCTCAAGCGCCAGCTGGTCGATGACACAGCTTGTAAAATGGGCTTGAAGGCATTCTGATATTGTGTTATTACAATCCTACCATAAAGTTTTATGCTATTAGTTCAAAAAAAATCTACTAGGCATCTAGCTTTTGGTTCAAGGGAGGACTATTAACCAGAAGAATATCAGGAATGGTGGGTACTTGTCCTCTGTAACATGGAGAGGTTACGGACCTACAACCACTGTTGTCTACTGTTGTTTTCTGAAAAAAAAAACGGATCCTGTGGGAAGGTTGGCTTAAATGCCTTAATGAGTTCTCAGGCAGAGTGAATGCCTGGAGTGCTTTACAGGAAGCACGGTAGCGCAGCACTACAAGGAGTGTAACTCCATGCTATAGTGGGGTGACTCCACCATGAGGTTCCCAGGTAGGGATAATGCCTCAACTTTGCAAGCCAAGTCACAGCGGAGTAGCACCGCAAATAGGCAGGTAGCCTAATGCTGTATGATAATCGTAATAAAGAGAGGTAGACAGCACTACAAAGAGGACGATGTCCTCATGTTACAGTGGCATGACACCACGAAGAGGTACCAGGTAGGGTAAAGCCTCGGCTTCGCGAGCCATGTCATAGCGGCGTAACACCGCACGGAAGCGCAAGGCTTCATGCTGGGTAGTTTGGCACTACGAAGAGGCTTGTAACCTTATGCTACAGTAGTATGACACTACGATGAGGTACCCAGGTGGGATAAAGTCTCGGCTTTAAGCCATGTCATAGCGGCGTAGCACCGGAAGGAAGCGCAATGCTTCATGCTATGACTCTTTATAAAGAACTCACCTATAGTGTATGGACAGAGATATCAGGCCGTCTTTTGAGGGTAAACTTGTAGATGCCCAAAAAATTATACACTGAAATCAGGCTAGCACAAGGCCTTTAATGTGCAGCCAGAAGCACAGTTGATGTCATTGTGTGAGTAGAAAAAATTGCAGTTATGGTGCAGAATTCAAGGCTTAGTCCATTCTTGTATCATGCTGTTATTTAACCTATACGGGAAGATTCAAGTCGTAGCGACATCTCTCCTAATGCATGATGGGCAGTCACTGTGGGGAACGCTCAACCCATATATTGAGATATGTGGGAGATTGTTGGTGTTTTTGCCTTTGGACTAGGAAAGATAGTCCCACATCGGCTACACCAAATGGTGAGTATCTCAATATAATGCATTTCTTGTGTTGAGGTGTGCACATGAGGTGTAGTGGGGCACAAGTGTGTTCCATGTGGGAGTATTTTCCTAGAAGAAAAAAGGATTAATTCCAACAAAGATGCAAGTTAATTTTTGTTGTGCGGACTCGGACTCGGACACGGACTCCAGGATGTCTCGTGCATGCACGGGAGTGTTCGGGGGGTAGGCATGGACTGGCACACTTCTATGCTGATTGTGGGATGATCTAAAATATAAAATTCTATTTTTTAGTATTCGTATTTTAGTCCCACATCAGATAGGAGAAGAGGTGAAGTCTCACTCCACTCTATAAATAGAGCCCCTTGGCCTCCTTTGGAAGATGCACCAAGAAGAGAGTTAAGGGAGTCTGTAAAGTCCAGGAAGCCCGTTCCAGGGGCGGCCCGGAGGAGGGGCAAATAGGGCTTGCGCCCTGGGCCCCAAATCCCGAGGGGCCCCAAATTTTTTTAAATGTTAGTAATAATAACAAATAATGAAACATTGTTATTCTGATTTCTTCTTCAAAGTCCAAGGTCAGAAAAAAAATCATTATAGCAATTCAACAAATAGGACATGGCTTATTGGAATTGGATAGCCGTTCGACTCTTCAATTTCAAAGAAAAAAAAACTAGTCTTTCCATCACTTCAGATTTTCTTTTGTATTTCTGAGGGAAAAAAGTTCTTCACGTCACTTTCGATTCCAGATGACCAGCAATAAGTTTTTTTTTTCTGAATTTTTCATTTTAATTCTCTCTTTTGCTTATAATCGAAACACAAAAAGTTCTTCACATCGTTGGTGTTGAATACTGATGAGCCGATGGCGATGAGTCTTTTCGTTTATCTATGCACTTAAGATTTCACACTTAAAATTATAGGTTCCTAGTGTTGAATATCTTTTCGTAAATCTTTGCACTTAAGATTTCACAATGATTTTGTTTTCAAACTGAAATATTTTGTAACTTTTGTTCCTCTTGTAACTTTTGTTCTTCCTGATTTTAGCTCTTTTTTTTATGTTTCTTGAGTTTCTCTGTTGTTGATAAATTAGGCAAACAAGCCTATATATCTCAATCCTAGTATTGAAAAAGTATAAACAAAAAATGTTAAATAACGTATTGCATCGAATTTTTTTTTCGAAGTAGTATTGCCATTTGCCAAGATATATTCATGCAAAATTTAAGGCTAATTGGCATGTATCAGGCCCCAGTTAAAAAGAGTTCACTTTGGCTTATTGTATCATGCAAAAAAAAAATTGATACTTTATTTTTAATATATTTTTTGAAGAAAGGGCATCATTTTGTATTTAGTCCTGGGCATCAAAATGTTCCGGGCCGGCCCTACCGTTCAAGTCTCAAATATTGACTTACGGGTTTTCCAGAAGTTCTTCGTGAACTTGCTGGTTCCTGGGAGCAGATCGTGTTGGGACGAATCTTGCTTTGAGAAACAGTGATCTTAATCACCCCAGCAAGAACCTTTCTTCTTTCTTCTCCTTCATCTGAGTTGTAACTCAGTTCTGTCCGTCTGCAACTTCGATTGCAAGGAAGAACGTGAGATTTATTTTCTGAACTCAGTTCTGTCCGTCAGCAACTGCGATTGCAAAGAAGAACGTGAGATTTACTTTTTGATTATTGTTGTTTTTGTAATCAGATTCATATTATAGTGTTCCTCTTGGATCTCGAGAATAATCAGAAGGTGAACGTTTGTTGAACCTCTAATCTCGACATAGAGTCTACCATCTTTGGTCAAGTCCCAAGACTAACATAAAGTTCCATCGGGAAGAACATGAGTGGACGTGACTTCCAATTCGTTTAGCGCTTATAGCTCGTGTGAAAAACAACGCAGACACTAGACGGGGCTGGCAAGATTCGAGCCCTTAACCTTAACCGTAAGAACGTGTAGATGAGTAATAACAAAAATAAAATGTCTTCCAATTCCAACATGAATAAAACTTTAATTAAATAGAAAAAAATATTTGTCAATAATTCAAGAGGATATAGCTACTAATGTTATTTGTAAAGTATAAATAACAGTTTATAGTAGTAACTTCACATAATTAAAGTTTAATAAAATTATGTACACAATACAAAAATTCGATAAATTGTAAAAGCATATCCAAAACTTCCATTTGTTTAACATTTTCCTTGAAATGGCTTAAACACAGCCCAAACCATCAATAAAAGGTGTTGGGTGTATATTGGGAAAAAAATTACCAACCGTTGGACGTTTATTGGCGCAATCGTTGGACGTTTATCCTACTAAAAAGCCCCAAAATTGTAAAAATCTTTGTGTAAAAATTTGAATATATTAAGAGTTAAACCATCAACCTCATAAACCTTATTACTTCACTGCCCAGTCCCACATATTTTGATGTTATAAATATATATACTAAAAAAATTAAGGGTTATTTACACTGACATCCCTAATGTTTTGTATTTATTACGTGGACCTCCCATAATTTTAAAATAAATACACAAACACTTCCTGTTTTTTGTGTTAAATACAAGGACAACCCTAAGTCTTATGATTTATATAAAGAATTTTACACTGGCCATTCATACTTTAAAAAAATATATAAAAGATAGGGGGTGTCGATGTATTTATTTTTAAACTATGGGAGGTCTGCTTAGTAAACACAAAATATAGAGGATGTTATTGTCAATAACCCAAAAATTAATACAATGTTAAAAATAATTGTAAGAAAAGTGGGTACTAACTAGGGGTGAGCATTATTCGGGTTTGGACTGAAAACCGAACCGAATAAGAAATTCGGTTCGGTTTTAAAAAAATTCGGTTCGATTTTGATTTTGAAAATACTAAATTTTTTTATTCAGTTTCGATTTCGGTCCAAAACTGAAAACCGAATAAGAAAATTTAGTTTATATATATATATATACACTAAATAAATTTAGGTATATTTAGTTACTATATATATTAACCAAAAATAGCGCAAATAAATAATTTTTTTTGAATAAACCGAAAACAAACCGATTTAATTCGATTTGGTTTGATTCAGTTATGAACCAATTCGATTCGGTTCGGTTTCGATTTTGCTTACTCGGTTTTCGGTTTTCGGTTATTCGGTTCGGTTTGAATCGAATTAACCGAATGTTCACCCCTAGTACTAACATGGCAATTTTTACAATGTTCATCCTAACGTTTGATATTTTGCCCAAAAAATCTAAAAAAAAGTCCGACGGTAGACATTTTGTGTTAAAAGCCCTACCATAGGAGTTTTATTGTGTAAATTAGTTATTAATCACCCCAAATGAAAGGAACTAAGCTGCCGTCTCAATACAAATGTTTAATGGTAGGCAGGGATGAGAATTATTGGTTTTGGGCCGAGAACTGAATAAAAGGTTAACTTCAATTTTTTAGTTTAGTTTAGTTTTGAAAATACGAAAACTCGTTATTTGGTTTCGGTTTTGGATTTTAACTTTGTTCAAAACACAAAAAATTGAATAAGATTTACATAATTTATATGCATATTCTATGATAAAAATGTGTATATTTAAAAAACAATAATTATATATATTTTTAAAAAAAATCTAACTTTGATAATTTAATAACTAGTCCGAACCTAATTTTAAAATGCAACACATATATGTATAATTTTTTTTAAAAATATAATTTAACTATAATTCTAATTTTGTGTTCGGACATTAAACAATAAAAATAGTCCAACGGAACAAATCGAACCAATTATCAGTTCACTTTGATTCGATTATAACTGATTTTGGTTCGATTTTGAATTTTAACTTTTTGAATTTCGGTTTATTCGAATTTTACTATTTCAGTTCGGTTGACGCTCACCCATGATGGTAGGACGTTTGTTTGAGAAACGTCCTCCCATTTTACGTTTTTAGATCTTAATTTATAATTTCATCAAACAGACGCCCCACCATTTTACGTTTCGTGTCTCAAATTATAATTTCATCACGCTGTATGCTTTGAGCGTAAGTCCTTTACATTTTAATTATGGGTACGAAAATTTTGGTTTAAATAATTAGTTAGAATTTGGCATTATTTTGTTATTTAGTTTTTTTTTTTTTGTTATTTTGTTATTTAGTATTGTTGTTGCTGTGTCACGTGGAAGCAAGTGCTGTGTCAATGAGCGTCTGACGAGTGACCACGAGTAGGCAAATGGAATATGTGGCTCGAGCAAGGTCAACAAGTCAACAAAAAAGCTCTGAATTAAAGAAAGAGGTTCGTGCAAGTTTTGATTGGTTCAACGAACCTCTATTTTTGCTACTACGCCGACGTGTCATGTACAGGCCGCAACAACTTTCACACGTGTCGCTGTCATAGACCAGCCCAATTTAGGTGGAAGGAATTGCTTCCGTCGACCTACTATTTATTACAATAATGCTAAGTTTACTACCAAATTCTTGCAACCTTTTTACAACCTCACTCACCAACCCCTTACACATGGGTCCCACCGGATCCCACCACCCCTCACACCCCCTGCTACATGGACTCCACCCGACCCCACCACTTACTCCTCTCCTCCAATCGAAATTCGACACGTGGTGGGAGTAAATGGATTGTAAGAATTTGGTTGTAGGCATAGCATTGCTCTATTTATTAATGTCGGGTCGGGTTCCGGTGCAATATCCGAGTTTTAACCCTCTAAAACTTGTAAACCCAAAATACTAGGACAACAAAAATAAACTTTTTTTTTTAATTTCATTTTTTTTGAATCATCTGTTTGAATTCTTTCTATTCGACTTTATTAAAGATGATAGTATTATTTATAATATGAATAAAAAATATTTTATTTTTGAATATTAAAATTTACATGTTCCTTTATTATATATACATATAATTCTAACGGTTTTATTAACTATTGTATTATCATTTCTTGTATTATTCTTCTAAAAGAATTTATGTTTTTGGTTTCTATTTTCTATTATATCTCATGAACAACATGAGTACAAGGACAACAATCAACACATATTGAAAATTAGAGTATTATGAAA
This sequence comes from Iris pallida, assembly GCA_029216955.1. Classification (NCBI taxonomy): domain Eukaryota; kingdom Viridiplantae; phylum Streptophyta; class Magnoliopsida; order Asparagales; family Iridaceae; genus Iris; species Iris pallida. The sequence continues at coordinate 15,335,283 of JANAVB010025399.1, read as the reverse complement.
AAAAAAAAGTTTTGGGTCCAAAATTTTCAACTTGACAGGTTAAGACTTAAACTGTATAAAATCTATAGTCTAACACTAATTAACCATATTTTTAAATATTAGTTTACATATCTTAAAACGATGAATGTGTTTGTGACCTTCTTTGTCATATACTTAATACATTTGTCAAGATTAAAATGTGGTGTACAATTAAATAGAATAATAATTATTTTGACACAAATATGATGTGACAAAATATTTTTAAAAATAGGACTAATTAGTGTCTAGACCATAAATTTTATAGCAGTTTAGGGTTTTAGTTATAAACATGTCCAATTAAAAAATTTAGACTATAAGTTTTTATTTATAGTCTTCTTTTATTATTTCCTCCGTCCCAACATGTTAAAAATATAATAACTTTGGTTAAATGAGCATATTTCAAGTCTACGAGCAACCAAATCGAAGATAGGAAAGAGATCGACAAATAACAAGAAAGTGGTAATGTTCTATAATGACCACCTAGCTGTGTCAAATTCTCAAATTATATTAATTTGCTCTTAGTACTATTTTCGAAAGAACTTTTTTTTTTTTTATCATATTTGGCAAAGTACTAATTGGTAATTTGATTCGTTCTCTCCAACATAATAGTAGGTCGTTGCTGTATTTTACCATTTTTTTAAAAATCACTATAAAATCACGCCAAATTGAACAACCGATACATGTAAATTCACTACAAAAGTTCTTATTGGGTTTCGGGTTCAGATAAGAATACATGCAAACCCATACCCGTTCCGTTATCGGGTTCGGTTATGGAATCCAAAACCCTATAATTTCAAAATAGTCGGATCGGGTTGTCGGTTGCTATACGGCATGCGTGCCTATGTAACGAAAGGAGAAAAATAGAAAGGGAAGAAAAAGGGTCCGACTATATGCACCCCACCTATTTCTAAGTTGACCCCAATTTCTAAGTTTACCCCACTAATAGAAAACTAGACTGGACAAATTTCTAAGTCTACCCCAATTATGGACAGAAATGTCCCTAACCCAAATGAAACATAACCCACCCCAATCCATCATATCATTGAATTATTTCTAAGTCTACCCCAAACACATATTCAAACCCATTCCAACCTAACCCTAAAACTCTCCTCCTCCTCCTCCTCCTCCACCCCATTTTCGAACCGAACTCTCCCATTTGTACGACTCTAAAATTTTGAACGAAAACGCAAAAATTTTTAGGGTTTCCATTGGCACTGTTCGACCCTGGTTTGTCGGACGGATGTCAAACTGTTCGGCTCACGATAGTTGAATTTTCCTACTCTGTTCGACAACATCATGCCGAACAGTTTGTATTTGTTCGACCATCACAGGTCGAACAGTATGGATTTGTACGTTCGATCTGTGTATGTCGAACACTTTTAATATGTTCGACCTGTGTATGTCGAACAGTACAAATTTGTCCGACTCGTTCAGGTCGAACAGTTCGCGAATTTTGTTTTTTTTTTCAAAATCGAAACAGCCCAATCGCTACTCGAAACAAAAACATTAACATTAGTAGGAAGATCTTCTATCATTACTTTGGCCCTCCATTGTAATTTCTTTAAGCTTCAAATAATGTCTTCTAGGGTTTTTGGGTTTGAGGAAGATAGGTTGGGATGTAGAGTTTGAAATAGAAAAAGGATAAATCAGTCATTTAACAATACAACTTAAGTTACTCAGAAAAGTTGGGGTCAACTTAGAAATAGGTGGGGTGCGTATAGTCGGACCCGAAGAAAAAAAGAAAAAAGAAGAAAAAAATGAGCGGAAGCTTTCTGAGGAATGGCGGCAGGAGCCTCCACCATCTCCTCCTCAGCCACTCCCATTCCTCTCCCTCCAATTCTCTCGGAACCCACTCCTCCGCCGCCTCAGAATTCTACAGACGACGACCGGACCTCCTCTTCTCCTCCTGCAAGCCAAGAAACTCCACTTCTTCTCATTCCTTCTCCTTCCCTTCTTCTTCTTCTTCTTCTTCTTCGTCATCATCGGCTTCTTTTTCTTCTTCGTCTTCTCCGTCTACTATAAATGGGTTCATTGGTTGGTATCTCGGAATGATCGACACCAGGCCTATACTCACCAAGAGCCTCACCGCCGGCTCCATATTCGCCACTGCTGACATCTCGTCCCAGGTTTTCTTCACTCCCCCCGCCCCCCCACCTTCTCCCTTTTTTGGGTTATTGCGTGCTTGATGAAACTACAGGGGGCCTAAACCTGGCACTTCGAATTGTGGGGGACTTGTAGTTATTTTCTCTCTCTGTTCTATAAATTCATTTAATCTTTGGCTTTATGCGTGTTTGATGGCACTAATCAGGTCTGAATGCGAAAACCCATTTTTGTGAATTTTAGGTTTTAGGGTTATTGGGTTGTGAGGTAGTTGTTGTTGAATTAGGCGTTTTTTCCCCACAAAATGTGGTTTTGGTGGTTATCCGCAAATCTTCTATTTCTGGTTTTTTGTGTGTGTTTCAATTACACGAAGGGCCTAGTTTTAAAATTTAGGGTTTAGGGTTTTTGGGTTGTGTGTTGGTGGTTCTTGAATTAGGCTTATTTTATTTCATAAAATGTGTTATTGTGGTTGTCCCCAATTCTTCCCTTTAGGGCTTGTTTGGTAACAAGAATTTGGGTTTGGATTTGGATTTGGAAATCCAAAATTCAAATCCAAATCCAAATCCAAATCCAAATCATGAATTTCCAAATCCAAATCCAAATACAAATCCAACTCCAACCAAACATAGGATTTGTTAAACTATAATTATAATTTATAATTATGATAATAAAATAATAAATAAATAAATAAATAAATTATTATTTAATTATTATAATTATAATTATAGTTATGATTAATAAATAATTTATTATTATAATTATGATAATAGCTATGAATAATAAATTATTAATTAAGATTATAATGACGATTAATAAATTATTAATTAAAAGTTTAATAATGTATTAACTATTAAATTATTAAATAATAAATTATTAATTTTGGTGTTAAAACCCTAACGGGTGGGGAGAACCCAAAAGAACTTGAAAAAAAAGAAAATTTCCTATAAACTCGCGATAGTTTTTTTGGTTGCATTGTGCTGAGGGATTTCCACATTCATCTACATTGTTGTGTGAAGAAGGTGAAGACCAAACTCATTGAATATGAACTCATAGCAGTATGTTTAAACTTATGTGATGGTGATTTAGTTATTTTCTTACTATTTTGCTTGCAACATTTTTGGTTTTTACGACCTAAATGATGTATGTAGATTAAACGAGAACACCTGAAAAATCCAATCCACCTATATTTTTGTCACCATTTTTTTTTGCACGAGGGAAATTTTGGAATCTCTGGTATTAAATATTCCTTAAAATTGAAATAGATATCTTATAAGACAAATATAAAATCACTTGTGCTTTGTGATCGGAGTATTGGGCAATTGAGAAAAAAAAACATGCCAAGAAAAAGAGCATTAATGAAATGGGAAGGTAAGAGGAATAATGGTCTTTGCACGGGCACAATAAATGGTATCGGTATCCCATATTGTGTTTGTACCTTTATCCATTTCTGTATCGTTACAACATAGGTGAACAATAATTGTACCTATATGTAAATATCTATATACCCTTCCAGTATCATGTCCGTATTCGTGTGTGTACTTGTGCAGCATAGTGACCAATACATTGAAAAGGAAAGGGCATCCTAGTACCACGAGGCTCTTGCTTATGCAGGGTGGGCTTGGGGGGGTCCACAATTAGGGTTACGACTTACGAGTAAACGAACATGGATCGAGTATGCAAAGATGAATATGATATTTGCTAATGTTATAGAGCACATGAACCTTGTATGAGTTGAATGGAAGAAAATGATTTAAACTGAGCCCAAATATTTGGGATACATGCTTTGTTGTCGTTGATTCTAGATCCGCACATATATCGCTCAATAGCTATGTCAAAAAATTTAAGTCAATTTTCAATGAGGGGAAAGGGGCAATACGTATATGGGATACCTTTATGGAATCAGTTATTATGAAATGCATTCGGAGAGATGTGCACCATTATTAGGGGCAGAGTAAACCAAAAAAAAAAAGGAGTTAATAATCATGCTCTCATCTTTGTTACTATTTACCATTTCAAAAGTTCTAAATAATTAAACACCCTTTTGAAAATTCTCCTTGTATCACGAATGTGATTAACTTACTAAAGAAGAACTTTGAGATGCAAAGTGCAAACCTATCTGTGGTGTCAGAAAGTTTTCAAGGTATATGATCAAATAAAGTGGTTTCCTTGCAATTAGAATTTGGGACTTAAATTTTGTAGTATGTGCTCTTTTTCATATTTTGTAAACTAAACCTTGTCAATTTTTATATGGTTCATGAAAAACTCTTCCACTTTCATTGAATTTTTTTTCATTGATATGATTTGGCCTAGCACTCATTCTTTCCCAAAGAAATTTAAAAAAAAAATGTCACTGTAAGATAGAACTTAACAAAATTGGAATTTTTCATGTTGAGAAACCCAACAGCAAGAATCATATTTCTTAGTTATTTTTGCTTTATTTAGGGGGGGAAAAATGTAGAGCTGTCGTAGTATAACTAAGACATCCATTTCTGTAGTTACATTGTTCTTTTAGAATTTAGAGACTATAGTTACATTGATAGACCTTATGGTGCTCAGTGTCAGTTAAGTTTTACTAATTTATGGGGATATCTTGACAGATGATCACGCTTAACCCATCAAGTTCACTTGATTTCTTAAGAACCTTGCGTATGGCTGGTTATGGGGTGATGATTTCAGGACCCTCATTGCATTTATGGTTCAATTTCATGTCAAGGATTCTCCCAAAGCGGGACATACTCACTACCTTCAAGAAAATGTTTCTCGGGCAGGCAGTTTTTGGGCCTATTATGACTGTGGTTTTCTTCTCCTCGAATGCTGCTCTGCAAGGTATTAGAGATGATGTTTGATTTCTATTATTAACCATTTAGTTCAGGTATCTACTATGATGTTGCAGAATGTTATATTGGTCAGCACATTTATCCTTACTGTTGAAAAATGATACAAGTTTGATTCTTAATTTGATATTCACATTTCATATATGCAGTTATGCACTTGTAAAATTATGTTAAAAAGGAAAGAAAGATGAGAAACTGATTGCTGGGATATCATATATCCAAGCTCATATGTTTTCTGTTGAACACTTCCTAACTAGGACAGTCAGTCTTTTCGCGGTGAAGTGTAAAACTTCATTGATTTAGCTTTCATGGCTGTTCACATTCTTTGCCCTTTTCATGTCATTTTAATTACATAGAAAGAGAGACATGCATGTGTCTCCATTCTGAGTTGGCAAGTAAAAGTTTTAATTTTAAGGTTAGAGAAAGAAATTTCCTAACACCATCATCAACTCAGGAGTCTTCCTCATTTGGCAGAGTTCTTTGCCTCAGCTTACTCTAGCAAATTGTGGATTTACGCCATGTTTCAGCTCTTGCAACTTGTAGAGTTACTTTATATTTCTTCTCATATAGAGACCTAATCTAGGATTTCAATAAGTTGGTTTATGAAACTTAGGTTTTCATTAGTCCATTAGTAGATGTGGATTTGAATCGTCATGGAGACTTTGGTAGTTAGGTATTTACATGCCACGAGCAAAAGAAGAGAAGAAAAACTAGCTATATTTCTTGCACTGTGGTTATCATTTGTCATATAAATTACTGATGAACGGTGATTTCCTAACACTTAAGTTGGTATCTAGTAACATTCTCAATAGTTACTGACTGCATGCACTCATACCACCCCATCAAAAGACATGTGCACTGTTAGTTGAGTTGTTCAATTCGAAGGGAAAGATTCTTTGTTTATGGGTTTTGTACAAGAATCTCAATGTAGTATTTTATTGATTTTCATAGTAGTACTTGCCTACTTGCAACCATAACGCCTTTATCCCACATTTTTTGGGTCGGCTATTTGAATCCTTCTCTTCCATCATTTCACAATAGCGCACAGAGAGAAAATTTGTTGTTATTTATGTAATGCCCCGCTCTGCACGGCGCATTACGCTGAAACGTTGACTCAGCGAGTCGCGTTGACCCAAAGAAATGTATCGATGCAAACGATATGAGAGTTACGTTGTCCCGAGCAACGCATCGAACTAAGTCGATGCGAAGAGTTACGTCGACCCGAGTAATGCATCAACTAAATCGATGCGAAGAGTTGCCTTGCCTTGTCCGAAAGAATGCATCGAGTTGAATCGATGCGAAGCGCCGCGTTGCCCCGAAGGATGAGTGCGTTGAATTGGCTCGAAGATTCTAAGAAATCGAATCGACCAAGGCGCAAGTCCGAATCGATGCAAGTATTGATTTTAGTTGGTTTCGTGTGCAGGTTATATGTTGACGGAAAAATATTAGAGGTCGATCTTTTACAATATTTAGTAAGGGGTCCGCGAAATCAAATCGTCGCCTTGCGACGGAATGAGACTTGGGCACGCTAAGGCAAATCGGACGTATGGTTAAATGAAGCACGAAGTGCTCGAATGGCTAAGTCAGGAGAGGCCGTGCAACAAAGTTAGGAAATCGAGCCGCATCGGCTCGACGAAACGACAAAGGCGAATCGACTCAAGGTGGGAGGATTGACTTTTTTTTACTCCTTCATTCGATAAGTCAAATATATCATTGTATGCTAAGTTAACCTATCGACGCCACGGGAGTGGTCCGATTCGGAGATAAATCATAGTGTGAGTCAAACACTAAGTTAGAACAATTGAAATGAAACGTGCATCAAATGCACGAGTCGCTATGGAACATTGGATATCGCAAAGGCGAGCGCCTCGGTGCGTAAGCCGCAAGAACATGGGATAACTGTAATCGGCGAGTGCCTTAGTGCACGAACCATACCGTGCCTTCGCGCACGAGTTAGACGGCTAGAACATTGAAAGACAATAGGCGAGCGCCCTAGCGCGCAAGCCCCGAACATTGAATGCTAAGTTATAGAACATGGGGATACGGTCGAAACGTGCCTACGTGCACGGGATAATAAAAGATGGCTTCGTTGCGAGAGAATACAGTTGTGGCATGAATATGGCGGAACTGTCGGATATGACATAATGCCTCGAAAGGTGTTCGAGACCTTCGGGTCGTTCGGTTGACGAGCATTGAGTTGAGGCACGATGTCATTGAATCATTGAAACGAAGTATGAAACGTAAGAACACAGAAAGTTAACGGAAGAGACGCGAGATGATAAAGTCTGAGTCTCAGACTCGAGACTATATTTGGTTGTTTGAATTTGACTACTTGAATGTTAAGGGCGTTGCATGGTCGAATGGAATGGACGAGAGATAAAATGTGATATCTCCCGTGCATGGCTGTTTCCCCCAAACGGTTAAATGTCGGAGCGCCCCGGAACCGCTTGGCCTAGGAGGGAATCGAATAATCTTTGTAGGCGCACATCCTTAAACAAGATGGGAAAAGCCGCAAATGATGGTATGCATCGGGAACGTTTCGGTTGTTGGGATGTGACCCAACCCGTGAAACGCCGGACAACCCGACCAAATATTGAGAAAAGAAGGAGAGAAAAGAAAGGAACTCCTTTAGTCCATTCCGGCGCGGATATGCCAACGGCCCTCATATAGTTAAGGAACGATGGGTTGAAAGTGTAGGCGCGTATGCGTCCCGCATATAGATCCTGCTTAGAGATGCACATATAACATGGCAGGGAAGAAATGAGGCGTATTCATCTTGCGTCGGTGCAAGGGCGAGTGCGTCAACTTGGTAAGTCGTGCCACGAATCAAACACGAGATTGTTTGCTTGCCTATTCAATTCGATAACATGCTTGCCATGCTAACATGCTTTACGCTTTCGAAGATGCCATGAAATTGACCCTAAGGAGAACATAGCAAGATCATAAGCTAAGTTGCATGATTCAACGTAAATATTACAATGTTGGTTTGGAAAGAAGATCTTTGCATCAGTACATGCGAGGACGAACGTACTGATCCCCCACCAGCTTCATGCAGGGTGCAGGGAATGGATTGCTCGCGGCGAAGCGTTGCTTGAACGCGTTGAGGCTTGGAATGCCGAAGCGTATTGAAGCTTGCGATCGCATTGACGCTCGGACTATGCAACAGGATTGATGCGGCCGAGATATAGAAGGCATGATGTATGGAACGGTGAAATCCTTTGTGGGCAAGAGAGAACCTGAGTGTTGTAGCCAATCTGGCATATATTGTTAGGCTATCGAAAGCCTTTGTAATCTCAGTTTCGGATATCAATAAAGAGAATTATTTCGCATACTCTGTTTTCCTTCCGTTGTTAATATAGAATCAAAAGATAACCATTTGAGAACTTGTCATCTTGCCTTGCACGAGCGCAACTCCAGGCTCGTGCGGCATCACGTCCCCTGCGAGGACGATGATTCGGGTGATTCCGGGTCGGGGCGTGACAAATTGGTATCAGAGCTCTATGCTCAATTTCCTCTGGACGCTCGCTTCGTTTCAATTCTAAAAGTTGCCCACCACCACTTGATATCACTCTTGACTCTACTCGATGCCGCACTGGATGTTCCATACAATAAGTCTAATACAAATCGTGAAATTTTGTCGCACGTGTTTTGAAAATTTCATGATGTTTGCTAAGAAAGTCGCGAAGGATATATTGCATTGAATGCAACGAGCCGTAAAAATGTTAGTTGCTGCAAGTGCAACAAATTGTGAAATACGATTTGAGATACTGTTGCAATGTAACATGTTGAATGAGAAATAAAATGATGCACGATGTGCGACGAGTTAATTAGGAATATGCGTTAAAATGAAAGTGAGAAGTGATAAGCCAATACCGAATGTGTTAAACGGATTGAGCATTGACTTGGAAAGTCGAGAGTAAATCGTTGCACGAGGTACGGTAAATGTTGGAAATATTCGTTGCACGATGTGCAATGCGTGTTGTAAGTAAAATCATTGCACGTGGTGCAACGCATATCAAATTAATCGTTGCACAGAATGCAAAGGAGATCGGAAATAAATCATTGCACAAGTAAAATGAAATGTCGGGAATAAATCATTGCACGATGTGCAACGCGTATCGAAAGTAAAATTTGTTGCACTGGGTGCAACGCATATCAAAATAAATTGTTGCACGAGATGCAACGTAAGGAAAGAATTGAAATCATAAATCGATAGAACGAATCGTCGGTTGCACACCAAACTTATGTTGGCAAGCGAGAACATTGACCGAATCGTGTCGGATTTTGATACATCAAAGTTACGGTTGTGATCAAGCACGATCACTGCGGAAATCGTGAGTCGGAAGAGATCGTTGGTTTATACTAAGTATAATGCGAGGAAAATGACTTGAGTTCCGAGTGGTATATGCCATACCACGTAGGCGATGAATGACTCGATTTCGAGTGGTATATGGTATACCACTTGTGCGATGAATTACATCGACACATTGTGAGAATTGCGGAAGATTTGTCCGCAACGGACGGGGGAGTACCGAGACTCGATTGAAAATTTGTATGACGATATGTTGGTGCAAGTGTTCTTCGAAAATCGGTTGGGACGATAAGGCGAGGCTCGTATCGATGAACGATACGTCGGACGGAAGTTATAAGTTGGTCGGACGACCGAGAATAGCGGAACGATTATGCCTTGAAGCAATAATCGGACCAAACGGAAAAAAGGAAAACTCGAGCTTGCAAATGAGTCGCACGACTTGTGATCTCGATAGAAATGTTGGACGAGGCGAATCGAGTCGCACGACTTGCAATCTCGATAGAAATGTTCGGCTAGGCGAATCGAATCGCACGACTTGCGATCTCGCTAGAAATGTTGGGCGATGCAAATTGTAATCGAATCGCACGAAGTGCGACTTCGGTGAAGAGTTGGTTGACGTGAGTAATCGTGCCTAAGAAATAGTTGGTTATGTTATGACGAAACTCATTTGAGTACGACTGAAAACACGCGAAACTTAGAGGGCGAGATCGTATAACTCGAGGGCACGATGTTGGATAATCGGTAACTCGGTTACGCGATCAAAGTATAGCGGGATGCGGCAAATCGGAGAACGGGTGGATGCGTATGGAAAAGTTTGTTGCGAACTTGGATGTATGCGATGCGAGTTAAGTTGACGTTGAAACGGATTCGAAGTCGACCCTCTTGCTATCGAAATTGATATGAACTATCAAGATCGATACGCAAGGAAACGTAAGCACGATATGAGAATACAAAATGGAGTGCGCCTTGCGCTATCAAAATTTTGTAAGTAACGATACGAGAATGAACGAACTTGGTTGATCGTAAATTTGGTGATTAATCAAGACGAGACTATAAGTCATCGGCGATTATTCGATGCGTACAACATCTCGTGTGTCGACCGCGAAATAAGATAGACTCGAACTCAATGCGAGTAGATGCGTCGTGAATAGCAGAATCATCGACGGTAGTGCATGACTTGACTCAGAGGATAGTTGCGCATCAGTTGCGCCGATAGAAATGGTTTTGTCCGAAATTGGGTAGTCGCATAGAATCGTCGGAACGTGATTTGGCTCCGAAATAAGATATAGTATGGTTCGTACTAAACTGTCCTTCGATGATGATCCACAATTATCGAGCGTAGCTTCGGGGCAGCTGACCCTAGAAGACTTGACCGCCAAATCAAATTGAACGCTGCAGACCGTAAGATGACCCATGCGATATCGCATATGGGATTGCACCGATAACAAATATAACACGGTGCATGTTGATGATAAGTCTAGGCGATCGAGAATTGTTGGAACAGCTTTCGATTGAGAATGATATAGTTAGATTTTGAGTATTCGTTGGATGAATGCTTGAATGGTTATGTTGGTCGACGATCGAACTTGAAATTCACCAACGAACTTGGTGATTCGGATAGGCGAGTGCGAGAATCGTGCTATGCACGAGAGGGAACGATAAGGAAATGACTTACGAGTTATGTCGTTAGATTCGGATTCACATTGTAATTGAGCTTGCGTGAATCGAAACTTACATTCGATGTTGCTAGACGGATAAGTTGGAAATTTGGCTAGTGAATTCCTACTCGTTAGGAAATCGGATGTAATATGCATCGTAGAGACTTCATGTCAAGGCGATCGTTGCCTTGAGCACCGTCGCCTTGAATGTAAAACTTTCGTGTCAGATAGATTGTGGCCTTTGTGCAATGTCAATTTAAAGTTGCGTCTGGAGAAGTTAAGCACGGTGCTAGGTAAGTCACCTAACGGGCGTAGTCCCGAATGTTGATAAGGAAATCGTATTGAGATAAGTTGCATAGGAAGACTTCGGAAATAGTTGGCTGACGATTTCGATCGCAAGGCGTTGCGAAGGATCGTTGCGATCGGATGCGCGACGGCTTGACGCGACACAGAGTTGGTAGTCCATATGAAACATACGAAACGAGAAATGCGATTTTGAATCGTGTCGCATGCAGTGACTTTGTTGAATGAATCACGTATGTATCGAATATACGTATGCGATAAAATTTCGAGAACGGTTGCTAAGGATAAGTCCGATCGAGAGTACGAGATGGCAAGCATAGGATTGAAATTTACCTGTCAGCTTTGTTCCAATTTGCTACGACTGGAATTGGTCAAAATACATATATCTTCGGGACGCCTTGAATATAGGTACGAATCCAAATCGAGTTGTATACAAATTCAAATCGAGCTGCAGGGATGACTTTGAAATGTTAATGAAAAGCTTGCGAGATAGTGTAAAACTGAACAACATTGGTGGGACGAGATCGTGATACGATCTATAAAACACTTAGTCGGAGTGTTGGTTTTGGTTCGAGGACGAACCTTGTTTTGAGTGGTATATTCTGTAATGCTCCGCTCCGTACGGCGCATTACGCTGAAACGTTGACTCAGCGAGTCGCGTTGACCCAAGAAAATGTATCGATGCAAACGATACGAGAGTTACGTTGTCCCGAGCAACGCATCGAACTAAGTCGATGCGAAGAGTTACGTCGACCCGAGTAATGCATCAACTAAATCGATGCGAAGAGTTGCCTTGCCTTGTCCGAAAGAATGCATCGAGTTGAATCGATGCGAAGCGCCACGTTGCCCCGAAGGATGAGTGCGTTGAATCGGCTCGAAGATTCTAAGAAATCGAATCGACCAAGGCGCAAGTCCGAATCGATGCAAGTATTAATTTTAGTTGGTTTCGTGTGCAGGTTATATGTTGACGGGAAAATATTAGAGGTCGATCTTTTGCAATATTTTGTAAGGGATCCGCGAAATCAAATCGTCGCCTTGCGACGGGATGAGACTTGGGCACGCTAAGACAAATCGGACGTATGGTTCAATGAAGCACGAAGTGCTCGAATGGCTAAGTCAGGAGAGTGGCCGTGCAACAAAGTTAGGAAATCGAGCCGCATCGGCTCGGCGAAACGACAAAGGCGAATCGACTCAAGGTGGGAGGATTGACTTCTTTTTACTCCTTCATTCGATAAGTCAAATATATCATTGTATGCTAAGTTAACCTATCGACGCCACGGGCGTGGTCCGATTCGGAGATAAATCATAGTGTGAGTCAAACACTAAGTTAGAACAATTGAAATAAAACGTGCATCAAATGCACGAGTCGCTATGGAACATTGGATATCGCAAAGGCGAGCGCCTCGGTGCGCAAGCCGCAAGAACATGGGATAACTGTAATCGGCGAGTGCCTTAGTGCACGAACCATACCGTGCCTTCGCGCACGAGTTAGACGGCTAGAACATTGAAAGACAATAGGCGAGCGCCCTAGCGCGCAAGCCCCGAACATTGAATGCTAAGTTATAGAACATGGGGATACGGTCGAAACGTGCCTACGTGCACGGGATAATAAAAGATGGCTTCGTTGCGAGAGAATACAGTTGTGGCATGAATGTGGCGGAACTGTCGGATATGACATAATGCCTCGAAAGATGTTCGAGACCTTCGGGTCGTTCGGTTGACGAGCATTGAGTTGAGGCACGATGCCATTGAATCATTGAAACGAAGTATGAAACGTAAGAACACAGAAAGTTAACGGAAGAGACGCGAGATGATAAAGTCTGAGTCTCAGACTCAAGACTATGTTTGGTTGTTTGAATTTGACTACTTGAATGTTAAGGGCGTTGCATGGTCGAATGGAATGGACGAGAGATAAAATGTGATATCTCCCGTGCACGGGTGTTTCCCCCAAACGGTTAAATGTCGGAGCGCCCCGGAACCGCTTGGCCTAGGAGGGAATCGAATAATCTTTGTAGGCGCACATCCTTAAACAAGATGGGAAAAGCCGCAAATGATGGTATGCATCGGGAATGTTTCGGTTGTTGGGATGTGACCCAACCCGTGAAACGTCGGACAGCCCGACCAAATATTGAGAAAAGAAGGAGAGAAAAGAAAGGAACTCCTTTAGTCCATTCCGGTGCGGATACGCCAACGGCCCTCATATAGTTAAGGAACGATGGGTTGAAAGTGTAGGCGCATATGCGTCCCACACATAGATCCTGCTTAGAGATGCACATATAACATGACAGGGAAGAAATGAGGCATATTCACCTTGCGTCGGTGCAAGGGCGAGTGCGTCAACTTGGTAAGTCGTACCACGAATCAAACACGAGATTGTTTGCTTGCCTATTCAATTCGATAACATGCTTGCCATGCTAACATGCTTTACGCTTTCGAAGATGCCATGAAATTGACCATAAGGAGAACATAGCAAGATCATAAGCTAAGTTGCATGATTCAACGTAAATATTACAATGTTGGTTTGGAAAGAAGATCTTTGCATCAGTACATGCGAGGACGAACGTACTGATCCCCCACCAGCTTCATGCAGGGTGTGCAGGGAATGGATTGCTCGCGGCGAAGCGTTGCTTGAACGCGTTGAGGCTTGGAATGACGAAGCGTATTGAAGCGTGCGATCGCATTGACGCTCGGACTATGCAACAGGATTGATGCGGCCGAGATATAGAAGGTATGATGTATGGAACGGTGAAATCCTTTGTGGGCAAGAGAGAACCTGAGTGTTGTAGCCAATCTGGCATATATTGTTAGGCTATCGAAAGCCTTTGTAATCTCAGTTTCGGATATCAATAAAGAGAATTGTTTCGCATACTCTGTTTTCCTTCCGTTGTTAATATAGAATCAAAAGATAACCATTTGAGAACTTGTCATCTTGCCTTGCACGAGCGCAACTCCAGGCTCATGCGGCATCACGCCCCCTGCGAGGACGATGATTCGGGTGATTCCGGGTCGGGGCGTGACAATTTATCTCTTGAAATATTATGAAACTTTGTCTAAGAGGTTTACACAAAAAATGGAATATGTCTAGTAAGCACATCCAAATCGGTGCCATGTACATGTTGGTGACATCAAACATGACTCTGGGTACCCAAAATGAAATGTAGGGCACTGGACACCTATTTCCTTATTATTGTGTTGGTGTATTGTTCTCTTGTCCATGTATATGGATTTGCAAGGAATTCCTTCCCTTTATCTCGGGAGTCTCGGGAGGTTCTTCTTATTACAAGTTGTTAACAACTATTTTATGAGATATAAATAAATTACAGAAAACACCTCAAATCTTGGGGTCTTTTTTGACAAAACCACTTTCAAGTAAAACTCACAAAACTTCGCTACCAACTATCATGGTATGTTATACAGTTCTATTTTGTTGCTTCTATACCCTTAAACATTTTGAGGGAAGAATTCCCTAAAATATTACATATAATCCCCCTTTATTAGAATTAACATATCCTCTTCCTTCTCCTTTCTCCTAAGGACACTTGAATTATCAATATATTTGTGATTGAATGTTTAACTTTTGTATCTATTTGCATATGACAAACTTATCCAATACAATATGAAACTATGATACACGTTACTAAATGCGATTCATAATAATATATATTACAACATAGCTTCAACCGTTTAATGTGTTAGCATTTTTGTAAAAACTTTTAAGAGCACTTATCTTCTTACTTAGAATTCTGCTATGCTATTAGACCAATGATGTATGTATCGAGTTGTTCTTATAACTTCTAGGTACATGATAATTAAACTTTGATGACTTTTTAAATACAAAAAAACTGAACATCATTCATCGTCACTTCATATTATTTATGGATTTTCATCCAGATTGTTTTGTGCTAGTTGGATAGTTGATGATGAAAGAGAAATTATATATTTCAACTATAAAACTAACAGTGTTTTATGAATCTGAATTTTGGACAATTAAGAAATTTGTTCAGGTAATGAGAGTATCTGAGCTGAGAATGCTGAGATGAATAAGTAGGAATACACTAAAAGATATAAGAAATAAGAATATCTATGGGAAATTAGAAGCAGTGTCAATTGTTGATAAGATGAGAAGAATTTAATGAGGCAGTTTAGACATATGAAATGAAGAATAATAGATGCACGAGTTGGAGTGATACGATCTTAGTTAAAGCAGCTGTGAGAACTAGGCTTAGGCTAAATTAACCTGGATTGAGGCTGTGGAAAAGAAGTAAAGGACATGGTATTTGCTAATGTTAAGAAAGCTCAGGACCATTAACATAGCAATATTGAAGATAAGGGTTGCCAACCCCAAAGTTTTAGGTAAATGCTTTGTTGTTGTTACAAGTGGCCAGCCCTCTTGTATAGGTTGACAGGTGCATACTATCACAGTAGTTGATGAGCCGGAATTGGAATGAGAGAGACTTCATGCTCATTCTAGTTGTTTCTTTATCTTGGACTTTGAAACAGGTAGTTATTTTTATTCAGTAGAATTTAATAACGGACGGATCTTTAAAGATTGATCTATTCTAGCTAATGATAAGAGGTATTTGACTGATCTTATTATAATTGAAGTTTGAATTCAGGACTTACTAGCTACATTTGGGAAATTCATCTTAAATTATCATATTTGAAATTAATTTACTTACTGTTGCTGATGGTGGCAGGTCTTAGTTTTGTTTTTGTTTTTGAGATGACGCCACCCCCTTTGTTTTTGGGAAATTCAGGACTTACTGTTGCTGTCTTGGGAAACTGGAATTTGAACACCCATGCCCTTTCCTCCCCTCCCCTCCCCTCCCTTACTAGTGTTATCACTAGACCACCCCCTTGGTTGTAGTAGCAGGTCTTAGTTAAATAGTCACCAATTCCAGATTCCTTTGAAGGGGATTTAGGGTTGCCACAAGAAATATGCTAGCATACTAAAAAGCTCCAAGTAGTAAGAGAACCAGTCTATACAATTTTTACCATCTCAATTAAATTGCCATTTATCAATTCTGTTCAGGATGAAAATTAGTTTTTTAACAGTTGGAGGGAGATTTCTGACTAGGAGGAGCTCTAGTATGAACAGAAAGTTTATGTAAGTTGTGTCGGAAAATCTGAAGGGACTTTTGGGCTCTAATACCTTTATGACCAAAATACTCTCTCTCATAGAATAGTTGAACTTGGCCCTTTTTCCAATTTTCTGGACCAAACCATTAACAGCAGGTTGTTTCTTTCCATATGTGAGAAGTACATGGATGGAGACATCGATTAGGTTTCTCAAGTCAAAAGTTGGTGTCATGGGTGTATCTTTTCTTCTCTTCCTGTCAATTTGATTTCTAGAAGCTCTTGACTTTGAACCTAATATTGGACTTGTGATTTCTTCTTGCATTGTGGTGAAGTTTAAGTTTTTTTTATTCAATCCACATCATGATCAATTGGAGGCAAATGATATGGCTTTTTATTGCTACCACCTGGAAGAATTTCTATACTTATTTCTTCGTTGTTATCTTCAGGTGAAACCGGTGCTGAAATTTTTGCTAGGTTGGAGAGAGACTTTCTTCCTACAACTAAAAGTTGCCTTATTTACTGGCCAATGTGTGATTTTATTACATTCAAATTCGTTCCTGTTCACCTACAGGTACTGTTCCAGAATGCTCTTTCCATTGAGACTTAGCTGGGTGTGGGATTGCTTATCATGGTTGCTTCTGCTTCTGTTTCTTTTTTTTGAAAAGCAGTCCCAAAAGCTGTTTGATAACAGCGGCTTATCACAGAACTTTTGAAAAGCTAGTTCAAATTTGCTTTCAAAATCTGTTAGTGCTCCTACTTTTTGAAATGCATCAGCAATGCCAAACGGAGCATTAGAGAAATGATAGCATGCATCTCGTAGTTTACTACTTTGTTCTGATTGCTGCACATAGGATTAAATATCCAGAGAGCTGGCAGTTTTCAATCAATTGAAACAACTCTCCTAATTTTAATGCTGCATGGATTAATGGCAGCAATGGAGTTGCAAAGTGGGATGCCCACTATCATTTTTGTTAAACTTATCATAGAAATAAGGTTATGTATGCAGCATATAATTTGCAATTTATTTTTTGTATGCAGCCTTTAGTCAGCAATTCCTTCTCTTACCTGTGGACCATTTACATCACATACAAGGCAGGTTTACAGAAAGCAAGCGTGGCACCAATCACGACCTCCTGATGACAGTTGCTGGATTGTTTGGGCTTACCCCTGAAACTCTAAATCATGTGTCATTCAAATTGTTTGTCAGCTACCACATTTGGCGCCGCAGAAAGGGCTAATGATATGAGAAATACATCCAGATTAGCGCTTCTTGAATAGAAATAGCCTTCAGTTAATTTTTTGCCATGTGTGGTGGTGAAACAAGATGTTAACAAGTTACTGATTGTAAGAAACTTAATGAACTGGCCTAGAGCCAGTTTTGAATATTTCCCTAATGTAAAGAACCACTTGAACTCATCTTGGATGCCATTTCATTTCCTCCGTGGGTTCATGTTATTGCCCGAACTGCCCTCTCGTATATTTATGAATCTCCTTTTATCCCTACCCTCATTATGTGGTATCTAAATGCAAGAGCTTGTCTTTTGATTCCATGGTGGCATGCTCTTTGAAGTTTAAACCACTACGATAGACTGTTCCTCATTAATTGAGTAGACCACTGTACCACGACGCCACTCGTTCTTTCGATAGGAGGCATTGGTCATCAATCTCTAAAGCAGATTCTGGTGAAAAACACAGGTACATGTCCCATCGGCAGTGGATGGTTCTCATCTTTCCTCATTTCTTGTATGTTATCAGACTCCCAGTAAGTTTTGGAAGGTAAGATGTGAGCTGAAGCAAATTGTCCTGCCTAATTTTGGACTCCCTTACTTAGAGCATCTCCAACCCTATTGTCTTGTTAAGTGGTGTGAGTCTTAGGTGGCTCCTATGTGGCATGAGCCACAAGACAATGTCTTGTTTATGTGGCAAAATTATATCTCAAAAGACAATGAGATAGAAAAACTCTCTCCAATGCAAAAGTATTGAGAAGACAATAAAAAGTATTGTTTCCAACTTCCAAGGCAACTTTTAAGACAACTACTCATCTTCTTTCTTTTTTCTAATATTTTTTATTCATAATTGGTGACATGGAAGAGAAGACATTGTCAAGTGCATTGTCTAGAACAAGACAATCAACTTCACAATGTCTTCTTTAATTTTTGCCACATAAGCTTCACAATTGACTTGACAATTGCATTGGAGAAGAACTTTTGAATACAATTTTGTCATTCCTATGTGGCAACAACTTTTTTCCAAAGTCACAATAGGGTTGGAGATGCTCTTAGTGTAGTGCCCCGACCCGCAAGATGCCTATGATGGATGGTTGGTTCGATGGAGCCTTGTTGGACTTGGAATTATGCGAAGGATCGCTTGGAAGGCTATGCGATCGTGGCGGGAATCGTCCTATAAATGTGAGTAGTGTTGAACCCTTCAAAGATCCTTTAGCTTCACGCTTAAAATAAGGATGAGTATGCTATGTTTCTTGTTAAGTTGTTCAATGACACCTTGCATGGAATTTGGAAAGATAATGAAAGATAATAATCACCTGAACGTAAACTGTTGTGGCTAAATGAATTGTATGCTTGTACGCTGTTGCTATGAATCACATGACAGGTGAAGGCAAAGTCCCAAATACTTGGACGATGAGTATATCGAACTTTGGCTCAATGAATAGATGGCAAACAGATGTTAAGACCCAAGAACTGGGCAGTGAGTATGCTTGAATTGTATTCGAATGAATGAATGCTAAACAGATGTTAAGTTCCAGGAATTGGGCGGTGAGTACACTGAGTATGGTTGGAAAGATGTATGGTATCAAAGATGTGGTACAAGGGATTGGGTAACAACATTCTATTATCCTGTCGCCGATGTAGAATGTTGATTACACCAAGATCCTGAAAAGATGGCAAGATGGCTAGATGGCAAGATGGTAATATGAATGAGAATTGTGGCTGAATTACTTAGTTTTCCTTATCATGCATTATATGTTTTCTTCTTAGATAAGTTGCATATAGTTGCATGGTCATGGACAACTTGTCGACAAGGTGGTTTCTTGAACGGTATTCCTGGGCCATGGAACCCGGTTCGTCCTAGGGGAAACCAATGCTGAAGTAGTAGCAGTGCTGAAGTAGTAGCACGGTATACAGGACTTGCAGTGGGGCTAGCTACCTGCACTAGCAAGGGCGCTGTATACCTGTAAGACGGTCCAAGAATGACGTGTAGCCAGTGACCTTCATATAGATAGGTCAGGTGCTAATGATGTCTTATGCAGGCAGAGTAAGTTGTTACTCAAATACAGGGAAGGATGTTGGCTGTTGGTAAGAAGCACCTGAACGGTGATATTTATCTTAAATCATGATATTGTTCCTAACAATATCTTGTGCAGGCAGAGTAAGTATTATAAATGTACAGGGATGGCTACACGACTGTGGATAAGAATCACCAAAGGGTGATAACAGTATGTTTTAAATATGTTGGCTATGAGATTTGCATGTTTTACTTCTTGTCGGCTATAACATGAAATTGACCCTAAGGCAACGAGAAAGACCACAGTTAATAATGTTCTATAACATGATTACTTAGTGTTGTCTTCTTAGGTGAGTTGGGCCAGCACCGCTCGCCAGTACATTGATGATGTACTGACCCACGTTGTGGGCAATATTACAGGTGTTTGCTTGGGAGAAATCCTGTGAATCAGTGCTTGGCATCGATGAATCGGATGGGTGTGCAGAAGCTCTTCTTTCAAGACGATGTATTCTGCTATACGGGACATAATGTATGGAATAGGAGAACTCAGTTGTACCAGTGAGATCGTAGCCATATTGGCAAATTCATTGTAAAGAAGTCGGTATATTCATTGTAGCCTAAAGGGCAAGTGTGCACATTCAGTTGGCTATTCAAAAGTCTTGTAATCAGTTGTAAACTCTGTTTTCTGCTGCAAGTCTTGTAATCCATTATGATTATCAATAAAGAGATCATTTCTTCATATCTTGTGTGACTTCAAATTATCTGCTTGGTTCTGCTGCGTTGTCGATGTTTCTGAGAAATACCAGGAACTGTAATGGTTTTGCCTTGTACAAGTGCAATCTAGACTTGTACGACATCACGCCCAGTGGCTAGTTTTCGATCCTCCGGGATCGGGGTGTGACATAATGGTATCAGAGCACGGCTTTACGTCCTTGGATTTCTATTCGATTTGTTTCAAATCAATGTTGCTACTAAGATGATTCTATGATGCTTCCGCGATGATTCAAAGATTGCTTCCGCGATTATTCAAAGTTGCTTCCATGGTGAATCAAAGATTGCTTCCGCGATTATTCAAAGTTGCTTCCGCGATGAAATCAAAGTTGCCTCTATGATGACTCATAGTGCTGCTACGATTATTCCGTGTTGCTTCCAAACTATTCTATGTTGTTCCCTTGACTGAAAGTCTGTTGATCATTCTAACCTCTCACTGGGTGTTCCATACAATAAGTCTAAATATGTGGGCTGTGATATGTGTGTTTTATTAAATTTCTAAAAGATACCAAAAAAATAACAATGATGCGATGTGATAATGAGTTTGTGATGCATGCTGGATGTCTTATGTGTGGGATTCATTGAAGTCGATTGTTATGCAGCAATCGACCGTGGGTGACGGTTTGGTATGTTGGAACAGAATGTGCATGGATTTCAGTGAATGGGAATCAATATAATCTTGAGTCGATATTTGTGGTCAGCATAACCACTGCAGGATGGATTGTCCATATTGGACGTTGGTTGGATGCGAAGGAATATTGTGTCGGAATGGCTTGAGCTCTAAGTGGTATATTACATATACCCTCGTCGTGATAAGATGTCCCTTGACCCTTGATGTATTTATGATTTTGTGATTGCTTTACCTATAAGGTATTGGGTGGTATCGAATCGTAACTGAGCTTACGATTGATACATAACGGCTAGGAATGTCCCTTGATGATTGTTAAGTGGATGACCCGTTGTGAGATCTTGATGTGTTCATATGAACCATCGCTAGACTTTGTCGGTTACCATCATATTGGGTAATAAGAGAATTGAGAATATGAAATGAATGTCTTGGTTGGGAAGAAACAAAATTTTAGATTCAGGCGAAGACTTGAATCAGTTGGGTAAAAAGGATTGTAAGCTTGGTAACGATAGTGTGGTGTTGCTATCGAAAGATTTTGCGAGAACAACTATGGACCGAATATTGAACAATGTTGGAATTGAGTATAAGAAATTGCATGTTGGATATCGACAAAATTGATGGTGATGTTAGACACTTATCGGGATGTTGTGAATGATTTAGAAGATGCAGAGAGTTGCATCAACGATCGGAGAGTAGAAAGTGGACTTGAGAAATATATGATCTTACCACGTGGTGCAGTTGTGCTTGAGAGAAATTGATGTCCCGAATTAACAAGTTATGACCCTTGACTATTTGAGGCACATAGAATGAGTACTTGTCCCTTGATGCATGAAAGAATAGATGTTTCTTACGTGAGTAGAATGGCTGGAATACAAATAAGTATCGAGGTGCAGCGATATGTAATAGACCCTGTCGGTAGATGTTGTCGCATGAATAACAAGTTTGGTGGAATATAGAATTGTTAGATTATGACTTAGCTAATGAGTTATGTCATATCCACTAAGATGACCGATATATGAATGCTAGATGATTGGTGCTATAGAGATTGGATCGGTGCATGAATAGTAAATCTTCTTATGGAATTACAAGGAGATGATGCAAAAACGAATATTGATGGTTAACGTGAATTGCTAAGAGATAACCGTGTTGGTGCTAGAAAATTTATAAATGATGCCTCGGAAAAAATATGATTGTGTAGTTGCCTTATTTCGTTGGTTAAGAGAGTACGGACCGTATCGATGATCTAAAAATATTGGAAATGAATATGACGCGAAGAGACCGTAGGAAGAGATCATAAGTAATAAACTATCGAGGTAACAATGTGGGATTGTGATTCGGAATAGTTGACCCGATTGAATAGACAATTTGAGTACGATATGAGGATGCAAGTCGGATTGAACAAGTGATGCTATGTCTATGCAAGTAGAAATTGAAAGTTAGAATATTCGATTGAGAAGTTTTATATGATAGCCTCGGGATTGACCCATAAGGATTGTTGGATAGAATTGGTCGGTTGCAGGTAAGTCTAGAATGAGACTTCGTTGGGTATGGCCCGAGTATGAGTACGGGTAGAAAGACTTGACCCTAGAATGTCGGTTGGTTGCCTAGATTGTTGGCTGAGTGCCTAGATTGTCAGCTGGTTGCCTAGATTGTTTGCTGGTTGCCTAGATTGTCGGTTGGTTGCTTAGAATATCGGTTGGTTGACTAGAGTGTTGATTGGTTGCCTCTAAGATAGGAAGATAAGTATGTTCCTGATAGCTACTCATCTCATATGAGCTAGCTGAATGTTTGGTTTAGCTTAGATTAGCTGACCATAGAGACTTGACTGAATGCTAAGTTGACTGTTGGAAAACCATAGGATGTCCCTATTGATGTTGCGTGAGTATAGTCGGAATGAATAAGATGTGTTGGAAGGTAGGCTTCGGAATGGAATGGATATTTGGGAAATTTGATGTTATAATATTGGATGGGATGATGGATCATGTTGGTTTCGAAATTTGGTTGCCTTGTTGGAACGTCGGAAATTGAGTTGCCTTTGTTAGAGCTGGTTGGATTGGTTGATTAATATTGAGCTGCGAAAATTGATGGTAGTACCTTGAGACAGTTGGAATAATTTTATGGATCGGATAAAAATTGAGGATATAAGTGTAACGATGGAATTGGATAGTGCATGTAGCCGAGATCGGCGAGAGCGGATGTGAATAGGAATGACCCTCGGGATTAATATTGTTGGATATAAGAGTTGCTTATGCGAGAGGATAATATGTTGGCTTGATCAATACAAGAAAATGTTGGAGTACAGCAAAAAATGTTACTAGAGTGGGAGATGGTACACTTTGATAGATGAATCATGATCGAGAAAGTTACGAGTTGCAAACAAAGTGTATGGATGCGAGCGATGATGAGTACAAGATTTGATCGATGAAAATTAGGGTATCGAAATGAAATGTGGCAATAAGATTTATCAACTTTGGTGGCATGGATGACAATGAACTTGAAAGGAATGTTTGATACATCTAAGTCTGAACACTTTGGAAGATTTCTGGATCGGTTGAGGAAAACTTATCGAGTTGGAATCGGCAACATCTATTGTGTTATTAATTGGTTGGGATATTGAATAAACAAAGTGGGATTATAAGAGATGCTCAAAGAGAATTACTGATGTTCGAGAAAGGAAGTTACACCGTAGCTCATTCGCTTTCTTTATCACTGAACTTGGCTGAAGTGCATGTATTTCGGGGACGCCTAAAATATGTGTATGACTCCAATTAAGTGGTATGCTGAATTCAAACGAAGCCACGGGGAGGATTATCATGTGCTAAGAATTTGTACGAGTGTTGGAGGAAAGATCAATAAGGATGGTAAACTATTTTGAATCAATTGAGATGCTATATCGAGACGGTACATTACTTGAAATCAATCGAGAGATTGCAGAGAAATATTGAATAGTGCAAGTTGATCGTTGAGAATTTTATGAAAAGTCGGTTGAAGTTTGGGAATGAGTTTTGTTTTAAGTTTCGAGGACGAAACTTTTTCTGGGTGGTATATATTGTAGTGCCCCGACCCGCAAGATGCCTATGATGGATGGTTGGTTCGATAAAGCCTTGTTGGACTTGGGATTATGCGAAGGATCGCTTGGAAGGCTATGCGATCGTGGCGGGAATCGTCCTATAAATGTGAGTAGTGTTGAACCCTTCAAAGATCCTTTAGCTTCACGCTTAAAATAAGGATGAGTATGCTATGTTTCTTGTTAAGTTGTTCAATGACACCTTGCATAAAATTTGGAAAGATAATGAAAGATAATAATCACCTGAACGTAAACTGTTGTGGCTAAATGAATTGTATGCTTGTACGCTGTTGCTATGAATCACATGACAGGTGAAGGCAAAGTCCCAAATACTTGGGCGGTGAGTATATCGAGCTTTGGCTCAATGAATAGATGGCAAACAGATGTTAAGACCCAAGAACTGGGCAGTGAGTATGCTTGAATTGTATTCGAATGAATGAATGCTAAACAGATGTTAAGTCCCAGGAATTGGGCGGTGAGTACACTGAGTATGGTTGGAAAGATGTATAGTATCAAAGATGTGGTACAAGGGATTAGGTAACAACATTCTATTATCCTGTCGCCGATGTAGAATGTTGATTACACCAAGATCCTGAAAAGATGGCAAGATGGCTAGATGGCAAGATGGTAATATGAATGAGAATTGTGGCTGAATTACTTAGTTTTTCTTATCATGCATTATATATTTTCTTCTTAGATAAGTTGCATATAGTTGCATGGTCATGGACAACTTGTCGACAAGGTGGTTTCTTGAACGGTATTCCTGGGCCATGGAACCCGGTTCGTCCTAGGGGAAACCAATGCTGAAGTAGTAGCAGTGCTGAAGTAGTAGCACGGTATACAGGACTTGCAGTGGGGCTAGCTACCTGCACTAGCAAGGGCGCTGTATACTTGTAAGACGGTCCAAGAATGGCGTGTAGCCAGTGACCTTCATATAGATAGGTCAGGTGCTAATGATGTCTTATGCAGGCAGAGTAAGTTGTTACTCAAATACAGGGAAGGATGTTGGCTGTTGGTAAGAAGCACCTGAACGGTGATATTTATCTTGAATCATGATATTGTTCCTAACAATATCTTGTGCAGGCAGAGTAAGTATTATAAATGTACAGGGATGGCTACACGACTGTGGGTAAGAATCACCAAAGGGTGATAACAGTATGTTTTAAATATGTTGGCTATGAGATTTGCATGTTTTACTTCTTGTCGGCTATAACATGAAATTGACCCTAAGGCAACGAGAAAGACCACAGTTAATAATGTTCTATAACATGATTACTTAGTGTTGTCTTCTTAGGTGAGTTGGGCCAGCACCGCTCGCCAGTACATTGATGATGTACTGACCCACGTTGTGGGCAATATTACAGGTGTTTGCTTGGGGGAAATCCTGTGAATCAGTGCTTGGCATCGATGAATCGGATGGGTGTGCAGAAGCTCTTCTTTCAAGACGATGTCTTCTGCTATACGGGACATAATGTATGGAATAGGGGAACTCAGTTGTACCAGTGAGATCGTAGCCATATTGGCAAATTTATTGTAAAGAAGTCGGTATATTCATTGTAGCCTAAAGGACAAGTGTGCACATTCAGTTGGCTATTCAAAAGTCTTGTAATCAGTTGTAAACTCTGTTTTCCACTGCAAGTCTTGTAATCCATTATGATTATCAATAAAGAGATCATTTCTTCATATCTTGTGTGACTTCAAATTATCTGCTTGGTTCTGCTGCGTTGTCGATGTTTCTGAGAAATACCAGGAACTGTAATGGTTTTGCCTTGTACAAGTGCAATCTAGACTTATACGGCATCACGCCCAGTGGCTAGTTTTCGATCCTCCGGGATCGGAATGTGACACTTGGCCTCGGATTGATGAGAAAAAATGTTGTTCGAGTTCCAACTAATAATGTCGTCCAACAAATTAGTATGGACTATGTCCATAATAATTTATTTTTTATGATCAGTTCTAACAATAAAATGACAAAAAGTAAATCTCATTGATCCACGTAGCAACATATAATTGTAGCATCTTGTACATAGGGGGGACATGACGGTCCTCTTTGCATTTTGTCCTAGTCCTACCTAAAGAGGTTTTTTTTATGTAATGTTTGAAAAAAACTTTGATACAGAAGGGGGTATCAAAGTTTTGATATCCCCTATATATGACAGGTGGGCCTCCTTTCTCTTCGGAAAACACGTACACATAAATATATACATAAACTTTAAACGAGGTCCACCTGTCATACATAGGGTATCAAAACTGACTCTTTTTCTGTATCAAAGTTTTACTCTCTTTATGATTAGATTTTTGTATGTATAGACATATGACATGCTGTATAAAGAAGAGATAATTGTGCTCAATCAAAGGTGTTAAAGTAGCCAATCAATAGGTTAAAAGAAAGAAATAAAGAGATCGAAGAAGAGAGGAATTGAAATTTTCAGATCTTTTTGAATGTATTTCCTAAAAATTTCAAAAGTTCTCTTTGTATTACCGGTAACGCTTAGTTACAAAACTTGGATAACCTTTTTGAAGCCCCAAAGTGGTATCAATAAGTTCTAGTTCTACATATAATGAGTTTGTCAGCATTCTTCAAAACTATTAACATTTAAAAAAGAAGAAGCCATCAGTCTGTCACATTATTTAACAGAATATTCTTTTTATCCAAAAAGCATCGAAGAATGTAGATAGTCTTGTTCTCATGCTCCATTTTTTTTTGGGATAATTTAGCAAATGCCCCCATTCTAAATGTTGAAATTAGCATATACCCCCACTATTTTATTTATCTAACAAATACCCCCATTTTTTGATATAAAATAATAAAAATTTAAGATATACCCCCACTCTTTTACATAGGAGTGGGGGTATTTGCTAAATAAAATAAATAGTGGGGGTATATGCTAGTTTTAACATTTGGAATGGGGGTATTTGCTAAATTATCCCTTTTTTTTTCTGTAAGAAATAGGCGGCTGCGGAATATAGAATATTATATTCACGAGTAACCAAATTTGGACAACCCATCTCTATTTATTGCAACCATTTAGGTCCAACGTAACCTGCAAGAGGTTGAGACATATAAAGAAGCGACACCCAAGAAGTCGGGTCAAGAGACAACCCAACCCAACCCCTCGGATCGGCCTTGTATGCATTCAAGGACGAGTACCGGTTTATCATCCCTTTATTTTTTCTTGGCGGCCTTGTCGCATAAGAAAGTTCCATAAAGTAATTGACCAAACAAATAGTCCCCGCAAATGACTAGACAAATTACACTGAGAGCTGGCACTCAAATAGCAAATGATATGTTTAAATGCTGATAAAGATTGCTCCAGATGCATATTAACACTGCTTTTGGGCAGAATTCTGAACCTTCCAATAAATGTTGTTCATGTTTGGCTATACTTGTAGATGTGACACAAAAGTGTTTGTGTGTGCTCAATCTTCTCATATTTGATGGGTTTAGTTGCTTCTCTTGGCAGTGTTCTTGTGGTCTGACTGATAATTACTGACATATGAAATCAGCAGTCTCTGGAACAAATTTAGTTCTAGCACAAATTAGCAGCACGCAGTCATAGATTAGTTAGCATTAAGCCTTCAGATTAATTCCTTTCTACAATCAAGATGAACAAAAGTCACGTTCAGCAAGTTCTCATGTCATGTTCAGACCAAGACAATGGAGGAGCCAAGGAGGAGGTTGGCTCTTCACCCTCTCCTCTCTCGTTCCCGCCGGCCACTCGCTGCCGTTTGACTTCATCTTGGCGCCGGAGTAGCCGGACGACGATGAGGAGAAGCTTGCTCCGGAATCCGAAGTGGCAGAAGAGTTGTCCTTCCTCCTTCCCCTCTTGCTCCCCGTGGCCAGAGTAAGCTCAAGGTCACTCTCTTCGCAGTCTTTACCGATGTACTCTTCTGCCGGAAGATCAAGATTAAGAGCCGGAGAAGAACTGTAGCACGGTTGTTGCGAAGTCGTCTCGTCGTCTACGTTCCACGAGTTCGAAGATTTCCTCTGTTTCATGTCGTCTATCAGTACCTTCTGAACTCGGTAGAGACGATGGAGTTCATGGACCTACAGAAATTCATGCAGATCAAACTTTTAGGATCTTTGGTAATTAATACCATTGATTAAATCTAGAAGGAAAAAATTGGCCATACTTGTTCATACATGTTATAGTAACCTCAAAAATTCCTTTATGTAACCACTCCTATAACCAGACAAAGACAAGGGTGGCACACTATTCCGTGGCAGGACATTGTCCCATGGCTGTGTGAATGCATATTGAAGACAACTTTGGACGTATGGATGGGTGATAAGGATATGGCACCGAATCACAGGCCGACGTCAGATCACGAGATATCTATGAACAATGAACCACATAGACAACTATGAACCTATCTATAAGGTTAATGATTCCGCAATCTCCTCCAAAGGATCACGATCGATTGATGGACCCAAATTTCGGTTTGATTCAGGTTCTACATATCTTGATATTGTTGAATTGAATCAGAATGGTAGGACATGATGAACCCAATTGTAGCCAAACCTGTCATGCCCAATATATTAAATATAACATGCTGGACATATATACTTGAACTCTCCTTTCAATTTTTTTTCCACATCCTTGCAAAAGTACTTTCTACCATGTGCTTACCAATTGCCAGATATATCAGGAAGTGCTTCTTTTCGAAACAGTACTTCCATGAAGTGCTTCTAAAGGGGACTTTTATTTTATGGAAGAAGAAGAAGAAGAATATTAACAAACCTGATGTCTGAAAGTTTCTTCATGCTTTAGAATGGCCATTCTCATGCTCTCTTTCTCGTACTGTTTCAAATATCTCCCCATTGGAATTAATTCTGAGATTGTGAAATTGTTCCAACTCCTGCACATATATATTCAGAACACTTTGCATCAGGCAAATGACATCACAAATTTACAAGAAAGCTCCTTAATTTTCAGGTTACTCCTAATTAGTACAGTAGTTATGTTTATTAGTTATTATAGCTATTTTTTATTTCTTGATTCATGAGCCTATTTCTCTTACACTTTGGACTAGATCTTCCAGAATTTAAGTTCAGTAGAATACCCATATATTAATTCTGTTCAAATGCATGGATGCATCGATCACAGAATTATATTATTCTTTAAGTAGAAATAAGTAGTGTTTCAAGTTACAAATCCATAAAAAATATTTAGAACGTAAAGAATTCAGCAAAAAAAAAATTTCCCCCTCTTTTAACTCCCTGTTAGAGAAGACTTGACACACTTATAGCTCACAAGGTGAAGAACCTGAGAAAATTCAAACTAGTAAAGATAACAAATAATATTAAAAGACATTTGCAAACCATAAATAGTACACAAGAAAAAAAAAACCACCATGATTATATGATGTTGTTTACAGGTTAGACACGAGAAATTAACACACTTTCGCTTCGTTGAAGATTCAAGCAAGGCTAGCAAGTATATATCTTCAACATAAAATTAATTCACAGAAGTTCCACTAATTACAAACCTTAATCTTGTAATAAAAATATAGCTTAGTAATGTAGAAGAGAATTCTCTTCATATAAACCAACCAAAACATAGAGAGAGCGAGAGAGTAGTGCAGAGTGTAAGAAGGCTTACTATGAATTTATGATATGAGCATAGGATGGAGAGAGAGAGAGAGAGAGAGAGAGAGAGAGAGAGAGAGAGGTGTTTGTGTGTGGATCTTAATTTGGAACGTCGGTTTTCTTTTGAGAAAACAAGCAGCAGCAGCTGCTCCACTTATATTCCAAATCGAACGACGCAGCGAAAGATTTAAAGATTCTCTCGACAGACGGACAGACAGACTCCCACGCATCAGAATATTTTAGTGGGTTCCCACTTGCCAGAGCATGCATGCCCAACAAATCCCAGTCCCCTGGCCAATGCAGCAGTAGAAGCATATATATGAGGCTGCACAGGAAAAAAAAGAAAGATGCCATCATAGAGAGAGCGAGAATATTAGGAAGAGAGAGAGAGAGAGACCCACTTATTCTACTCTTTTAATTATTCAAAAATGGCAAATTCTATAGACATTCTATATTTTACTCCACAACAGTCCAGCTTCATGACCTTTCCAATTTTACTTTTGGCTGTCCAACCCTCCTAGAACTTCCAACGAAGCTAGCAGTCCTAACATAAAGTAGGAATAAAAATCCCAACATAAAGTATGACTTACAGTTCTACTTTATGTTAGGACTGCCAACTTTGTTGACAGTCCAAATCCAAATTATCCAAATTATTTAGGCCTGTCAACAAAGTTGATAATCCTGACAAAAAATAGGACTGCAACAATGTTGGCAGTCCTACTTTTGACAGTCCAAACAATAAGTGGGCTGCCCTCAAATAAAAATTTGGAATAGTGAACTTGTAAATAAATTTAAAAAAACAGACCGTTCTTAAGTTAAACTTGAAGTGCTAATAGAATTTACCTTTAGGTCTCGTTTGGTTCGCGGAATGGAAAGGAAAGGAAATCAATTCCTTGTCAATTCCTTTCCTTTGTAGAATTTTATTTTCCATTGATTTTTTCTTTTCGATGTTTGGAAATGTCAAAAAATTTGAAAAGGAAAGTGATTACTTCAATGTGGAAAAGTGATTCCTTTGATGGATGAATGTAATCACTTTCCTTCCAAATTTTTTTTCCATTAAAAATTACTTTGCTTTCCTTCTTAATTCTTTGGTACCAAAAAATAGAAAAATAATTCCTTTTTTTTTTAACCCGAAAATTCTGCGAACCAAACGAGGCTAAAAATTATAGAGAACTACACTAGACTACACTACACTACGCTACATTACTACAACTCTAAAACTCAAACTCCAAAAGAAGAAGTAAAAAATCAAAGTAACAGACAGCTAAACCTGAACTTTGTATGTTTGTTTGTATGCTATTAAAGAGGAGTAACGTTAACGTAGATAGATAGACGTTGATAGATCGGTACATGGTACGTGATTCTTCTTAGATCTGCTTCATGATCATACACATCACCTCTCAGTTGGTTGGTTATACACAGCAACCACACAAATTAAATCTTGAAAAAGGGACTCCCCCCCCCCCCCCCCCACCTGCTTGCTTGTCCTCATCTCCATCTCTATATCGACCGTCCATTAGACTGGATGAAGCCAAGCACCTGTCATGTCGTGCACATGAGTTAAACCCACGAAATATCTACTCAAAACCCAAGACTTTTTTTTTTTTAGAAATCTCGTAGCTCATAAGTGACAAGAAAGTGGTTTTCTTAAAATTTGAAATAAAAACTTTGTTGTTATTGTAGAAAGGTATAAACTTAAAAATATAAATTTGTCGATGCGAGAGCAAATCTTGTTAAGTGAATTTGAGTTTTTGCGAAGGCTGTGTTTGATTATACTTTTTTTTTCATAAAAAATATTTCATCACAAATTTTTCACCAATTGCAGTATTTGATAGCTTATATTTTTCATTGTATTATTTCCAAAAAAACTATCAATTTTCATATTTTCATCTAAAATGGTGGAAAATGAAACTTTTCCAACCCATAAAAAAATATCATTTTTCATGAAAAATAATTATTTTTCGTGAAAAATAATGGCAATCAAATACCCAAATTAAGTTTTTCATAAAAAATTTATGAATTTTTTTTCCTAGGTAAATAATTCCATAGAATTAATTTCTTTTCCATATATTTCATCTTGCAATCAAATACACTCTAAGTAAAATTTACCAAAAGTCGGAAAAGGATATAGAAATTTAAGAGAGGAGTATCAACTTCAAATATATAATATAAAAAAAAACTCAACTTGTCTCCTATTTGTTTATTATTAAAAAATATTTTTTAGAATTACTTGTTCCTTGCTATGTCTATTCCCAATTCCTGCCAATGGCCTAATTATTCAATCGGGGATGCACATACTAACTAACTACTTTTGTAATGAAGAATTAAAGGTACGTGACACATGGGGGCATGTGTGCATTATTGGTGCAATAATACAAGCTCAACACCCCCCCCCCCCCCCCCCCCCCCCCCCCCCCCCACCCCCAATCCCCAACCCACCCCTCTCTTCCCTGCCCTTTGTTTGAGGGATGGAAGCATGCGTGGCTCCTTGCTGTACTTGCAAGGCCACGTCCAGAGAGAGAGGAAGGGAAATAATTAATCACCCTCCTATCAAGGTAAACTATACTGATAACAAATCAAGTACTACAAGTCTACACATATGTTGATCAAATCTATAACAATAATATATTATTAATATAACAAACTTATGAGAAAATCACATGCTGGTGGTGGCATGCCATGTCATGTGGATAAACTAGGCCTAACTACTTCATTCCAAAAGAAAAGAAAATATGATTTATTATATTTTAATTTTTTTTTCCCTCTCTTCTACACCAAGTCAGTCAGTGACTTTGTGTTCTTTAATTTTGTTCCACCATGCAACGAGAGAGAGAGGGAGGAAAGAAAGAGGGCCGACACGGGAGCACGCTTTGCCGGCCCACGGAGGCGCAGCCGCATGGCGGGCGGTGGGCCCAACGGGCAAGCAGGAATCCTCGGGGCCCACCCCCAACATAAGTAAAGAGCAAACAATAAAGAAAAGTTTCTAAGTTAGGCTATAAGAAAGTAGGAATGTTGATAACTACAAAGCCTTTTAGCCAAAACTAATAAAGACGACTTTTTTGTGTTTATGAAAACAAGGTAGGTACGTAGGTGGTGGTGGTGGTGGTGATTTAAGTACTTTGATTGATTGATTGCTTTTTTAGATAGGAAATGAACAAGTAAGAAGAAGGCATTTGTACGTGAATGTGAGCATATTTGTAGTGGTAGTAGTAGTGCATGGCCAATACCAATTTCTTCAATTTCTCCCATGTTAAAATTTGGATCTAAAAATTATTATTCATTAACTTAGATAAATAATGATTTCGAGACTCAAATTCTAATATCGGTCAATTTTGAGACTCGAATTCTAATATCCATGTATATCTGAGACCCTAAGACTAAAAAAAGAAAAAAAGAAAGAAAGAGAGACTCTAAGACTAAAAATCCAAAAAAAAAAAAAATACTAAATTGTCACGACTTTAATATTTTCTTTAGTAGATCCCACATTCCTATGTGACAAGTGGTCCATGCACAATGGTAGGTTAAGAATATGTTAATTTAAGGTCATATCTAATCCTATTATGACTTCTAAAATAAATTGCTTTTGAAGTTGATTGTCTAGTTCTATACAATACAATATTTTCACTTTTGCAGTAGAAACTTTTTTTCTACTTCATTGTCTTTTGTCATGAATATAGTTTTTTCATCTAGAAAAGATATTGTTTTGTGATTCATGTCATATAAAATTACAACACATTATAAGAGCATCTCCATCCCTATTGTCTTGTTAAGTGTTGTGAGTCTTAGGTGGCTCCTATGTGGCATGAGCCACAAGACAATGTCTTGTTTATGTGACAAAATTATATCTCAAAAGACAATGAGATAGAAAAACTCTCTCCAATGCAAAAGTATTGAAGAGACAATAGAAAGTATTTTTTTCCAACTTAACCAACTTTTAAGACAACTACTCATCTTCTTTCTTTTTTCTAATATTTTTTATTCATAATTGATGACAGAAAGAGAAGACTGTCAAGTGCATTGTCTAGAACAAGACAATCAACTTTACAATGTTTCTTTTAATTTTTGCCACATAAGCTTCATAATTGACTTGACAATGCATTGGAGAAGAACTTTGAAAAAATTTTATCTTTCTATGTGGCAACAACTTTTTTTCAAAGTCACAATAGGGTTGGAGATGCTCTAAGACAATAGGATTGGAGACTCTTATATGGACTAAGTTTTTATAGGACTGAAAATCGAACGAACGAGCTCGAACAAACTGTGTTCGAACTCGGTTCGATTAAAGTATCGAACGAGCTTTATTCGAGCCGAGCTCAAGATCGAGCTCAAAAATGGTGTTTGAACTCGGTTTGATTATAGGCTCGAAACGATCGAGCTCGACTCGATTTAGTTCTCGAGCCCGAGCCGAGCCAGGATCGAACAAAGCCACATTAAACTTGTTGTACGGTTACTCTAAAGTCTTAAAAAATTTTTGTTGTTGAATTAATTATGCTTTTTACATCACAAATTTACCATCATATAAATAACAAAAAAAGAGTAAATTTTCTAAGACAAAATTATCAACATCCATACAAATATATAGCATATATTAGAAAAAGCCATAATATTAGAAACCGAGCCGAGTTCGAGCCAGTTCGCGAACGAGACCGAGTCGAACAACCTATGGTCGAACTCGGTTCGAACACCACTTCGAACAAAAAAAGTTGACCGAGCTCGGTATCGACCTGCCCACGAACGAGCTTCGAATCGAGCTTGGCTCGAGCCGAACGCGAGCCGAACAAAAACTGTTTGAATCGTTTTACAGCCCTAAGTTTTATTCCCTTCCTTCTTCAACCTATCTATATTAAACATATATTTTTTCCCCAAGTTTGCAAATATTTTTTAAGTTTTTGTTGGCCAACTTTTATGAACCAAATAACCAAACAGACCTTTAGTTTCGATCATTCGATGATATGACTAAGTAGATGACGTATAATGTCTGTCATGTAATCAAATAAATGACTAATATGCGTTCTTCCTAACTAAATTTATTTCCAAGCATGCAAAGCTAGTATAATTAATTAATTAATTAATATGATTGGGGTCTGGGATGCCGACCCGCATGAGCTCACTAGGAAGGGAAATGTGAATGATCTCATCCTCACCCTATAAATTAGAATTTTACGAAGACCAACGCTAAGCTTTAGAAAGTACATCGTTCCTCGTAATAAATTATGGGTTAATTAGTATTTGCATGTTGGATTTTATATCAGCTTAAAATTTAGACCTGATATGCAATTGAAAAGTAAAACGGAACCCGAATTTTATTATTATTATTATACCTTTCATGTCTATATAGAAAAGTTGTATTGTTATGGACACGAGAAAGAGTATAATGGAAGGAAAAAAAAAAAAATCAAAATCTAAACTTTGAAATAACATGTCAAGACTTAAACACTAAGGTTGCGTTTGGTTCATTGTAATGTAATCGTAATCGTAATGGAATTGGGTTTGTAATGTAATCGGTTTGTAATGTAATGGAATTACAATTACATTACTATGTTTGGTTGACACATGTAATCAAACCATGTAATGTAATGTTAATTGCATTCATGTTTTGGTTTACCATGTAATGTAATTGAATTTTTAATTTAATATTTTTTTTAAAATACAACATAAAATTTAAAAAGTTGATCAATACAAAATTTCAAAAATTTAAAAAGAAAAAAGAAAAAAATTAAAAATAAATAATAAAAAAGGGGGGAAAATGGTTTGTTTTCTGCTAAAAAAGACCAAACAAAAAAAAAAAAAAAACAAAAAATAAAAAATACCAAAAATGACAAACGACAACAGAAGGAAAAAAAAACAAAAAATGAAAAAAGCGATAAAAAAAAACGACAAAAAAAAAAGATCAAAAAATGTGAAAACCATAAAAAGTGACCAATAATGATAAAAAAAAATGACTAAACAAAAAAATTGACAAAAACAACAATAAATGAAAGAAAAAAAAAGACGGAAAAACGACCAAAAACAAAAAAAAGGAAAAGGACAAAAACGACAAAAAAAAACGACAAAAAACGATAAAAAGAGCAAAAAAATAAAAAAAACGATAAAAGGAACAGAAATGACAAAAAACGAACAAAAAATGTGCAAAATCGACAAAAAATGTGCAAAAAATCGAAAAAAAACGATAAAAAACGTAAAAAATTGACCAAAACGATAAAAAAAAAAAAAAAAAAAAAATGAACAAAACGACAAAAAAGGACAAAAAGAAAAAAAAAAGGACAAAATCGAAAAAAAAAACAACCAAAAACGAAAAAAAATGACAAAAAATGAACAAAAAAGGGACAAAACAACAAAAAAATGACAAAAACGACAAAAAAGACAAACAAAACAACCAAAAACGAACAAAAATGACAAAAAATGAACAAAAACGACAAAAAATGAACAAAAAAGGACAAAAACGAAAAAAATCGAACAAAAATGACAAAAAACGAAAAAAAAAAAAGACCAAAACAACAAAAAGGACAAAAAACGACAAAAAAAAATAAACAAAAACAACGTAAAGCGACACAAAAATGATAAAAAAGAACAAAAACGACAAAAACGACAAAAAACAACAAAAAAAAGGACAAAAACGACAAAAAAAACAAACAAAAACAACCAAAAACGAACAAAAATGAAAAAAACGAACAAAAAATACAAAAAAGAACAAAAAAAAAGGACAAAACGACAAAAAATCGAACAAAAATAAAAAAAGAACAAAAATGACAAAAAACGAACAAAAACGACAAAAACGAACAAAAAAGGACCAAAAAACAACAAAAAAATGACAAAAACGACAAAAAATAAACATAACAACGAAAAAAAAACGAAAAAAAAAAAATGAAAAAAAGAACAAAAACGAAAAAATGGGCAAAAACAAAAAAAAAACGACAAAAAAAAAACAAAAAAACAAAAAAAACGAACAAAAATGACAAAAATAAACAATAACAACGAAAAACGAAAAAAATGACAAAAAAGAACAAAAACGACAAAAAATGGGCAAAAAAACAAAAAAAAAAAACGACAAAAAAAACAAAAACAACAAAAAAAACGAACAAAAATGACAAAAAATGAACAAAAACGACAAAAACGGACAAAAACAACAAAAAAATGACAAAAACGAACAAAAAAAACAAAAAAAACAACCAAAAACGAAAAAAAATAAAAAACGAACAAAAACGACAAAAAATGACCAAAACGAACAACAAAACGACCTAAAACGACAAAAACAAACAAAACAACATAAAATGACCAAAAATGACAAAAAACGAACAAAAACGACCAAAATCGAACAAAAATGACAAAAAACAAACAAAAACAACAAAATGACCAAAAAAGAACAAAAAGACCAAATTATAGCATACCAACCTTCCGCTTAAGTTGTAATGTAATTGCGATTACATAGGTTTTATGATGTAATTGAGTTTAGAAGAAACTGATGTAATGTAATCAACTTGTAATCGCGATTACATTACATCTATTTTTTTTGTCCGACCAAACACCCGAGTTAGATTGACAACGTAATGCCAATTACATTACGTTGTCCAATCCTGCAAACCAAACGGGCCCTAAATTGATATAAAATTTATAATCTAAACACTAATTAGTCCTAAATTTAACTATTTGTACTACTGGCCTCATGCCAGGTATTTCTTAGGCCTCTTTTGGTTCGCGGAATGGAAGAAAAGAAAATCAATTTCTTAACTTTTTCTTTTCTTTAGAAAATTATAATTTTTATTGATTTTTTTTTCGATGTTTGAAAATGTCAAGAATTTGGAAAAGAAAGTGAATACTTAAATGTGGGAAAGTGATTTCTTTTTTGGATTTCTTTTTTAGAAAATTATAATTTTCATTGATTTTTCTTTCGATGTTTGAAAATGTCAAAGAATTTGGAAAGGAAAGTGAATACTTAAATGTGGGAAAGTGATTTCTTTTTTGGACGGATGGAATCACTTTCCTCCATAATTTTCTTCCATTGGAAATCACTTTTCTTTTTTCCTCAATTCTTTTGGCATTCAAATATAGAAAAGTAATAACTTTTTTTTCCAACCTAATGATTTTGGGAAGAGTGGAAATTGGGGGAAAGGAAAATGTTGAGGAAAAAGTGGAAGAAAAATTAAAAGTAGTGGTGTTTGGGAAGGGGAGGAAAAATGAGGAGAGAAATGTGGGAGAAAAATTCAGGTGGGCCCCACTCAAATTTTTTTTCCCAAAAGTGGTGTCACTCCCCGTTCCCAGAATATATTCTAATACGTGTACTGCTCGAATGTATTTATTTAATTTATCATGTATTGTTCTGTATTTAAATTTTTTAATTTCACGCTAATTAATTTTCTGTATTTTACTTTCTGTTTATTCTCTGCTTTAGGTTGCTTTAGGTTCGGCCTAGGTTGGTTTATTTTCGGGTTTATGATGGTTCATCATGAACCGAACCCAACACCCCCATTTAAGCCCTATCCCCTTTCTCTCTCTTCATTACTTCTTCTCATTACTCTTTTCTTCCTCATAACTCTCTCCACCTACCAAATCCATAGGCAAGTACATCTTGCTCCACATTAGAACTATATTTTTATGGTTCATTTATCTCCCTCTCGTGATCCTAAGAGAGTTTAGAACTTGGCATTTTTATTTTGAAGTCTTATTTTTAGTAGATCTAGAAATTACTATTTTTTCGGATTTCAGTGGTTTTGATATGTCAAACTTCCTTATTTCCAAGTTTTGTTCATTCCAGATTGTTGAGGTTGTGTTATACGCCATTCTGACCCATGGAAAGCCCATTTCTGGCTTGGAACGAAGGTTCCATGGGAATTGGAGTTCAGGAGAAACTCTACGCCCACGTTGTTACGTGTTAGCGTAATATTGAGTTTTACGCGATCACTCGTGTCAGCGTAAAACTGTTTTACGCAAGTTACTTGACTTGGCGTATTCTTTTTACGCGCACAGCGTTTCAGTCGTAGAACTTGACTCTTTACATGAGCATCTTTTACGCGTGGCTCGATCCTTTACGCATGCAATGTTTTACGCGCACAGTGTTTCCTGCGTAAAACTCTAATTTTTACGCGTACTCCTTGGCTCGGCGTAAAACAAGTTTTTACGCGCAACTTGTTCCTTTATTTTGAGCGTACTTCCTTTACGCGTATTCATCCCTGCGTATACTTTGACCCTTACGTGCGCGAGTTTTACGCGTGACGTTACCTTTTACGCATATAATTCATGCGTAAACCTGACTTTTACGCATACCCTGTTTTACGCGCGTATTTTGCCTTAGCGTAAAACTTTGGCGTAGACTAATCATGGTATAAACTAGCCTTGGCGTAATCCAACCTCGGTGTTTCCATTGCCCTATACTTTATTCACTTTATGTTGGCATGATAATTCTCCTCTTATATCCTTACGCCTTTTGGCATGAACTTGATATAATCATGATATGTTAATATTTTCTTTAATATAGATTGTTACGTGGAATGTACCATGTGTCGTGAATTGATTTATAGATACCCCGAATGACTGGAATTTAACCCTGAGAGTTGTAGACTCGACTATGCTAAATAATAGTTGACTTTCATACCTTGTTACAAATTGACATTGATTGTTATCTTGACTAATAATTGATCATGCGTTCCTAGTTGGAACTAAGAGACTGGCTAGTCGTCTTATTGAATTGAATGAATGAGACACGTTCATATGAATTATGAACTATTGTAATCAACTGGCCGATTCCGAATATTGGCATACATGCACGTGCAGGCTTCAATTTATTTTTCTACAAAGTAGCATGTGTACTTTATGGTCAAGGCATGATTATTCTGTGGTTAGTTTTGATTGTTGCATTATGCTATGTAATACCTACAAACTAACCGCACGGGTATCGTTGTAGAGTTGTGCATATCGTACCCCGTACAAAGGTACTCATTCTGAATGACCATGATCCACGGTATGGGATTTCACTCAACATAGAACTATTAAGTTAAATAAAATAATGATTGCATGGAGAGAATGGATTCCCGAGTTCTTACATGGCAGCCCTCCTTGGGATTATTAAGTGCCTGACAGGCCGGCTGGTTCCCACAGATACTGCAAATCTGCCACACGGGCAGGGAGCGGTATCTGCTTATATTATTTATTGTATATTGTATATTGATGACGGACGTCCCACTGGGACTCGTCTAATTCATGATTGGCGCAATTGATTGATTGGGTAAACTAGCCTTGTTCGCACATAGTAAGAACTGAGGAATCCTTATTGCATAATTCCAAGGTAACTTGGAACTCAAAATAGCAAGTCGTAGTAGTTGCATGACCGTTTAAATTGATTTGTTTGTGTACTGTACCTACTCTATTTACTAACTGAGATGATCAGAATGTCAGGGCACGACGGGTCAACTTCTGTCCTTGTTTGGTTGGGAAGTTGGTTTGAAGTGTCGTGATGTTGTGTGAATCCCAGTAGCAAACAGAGACCTATGTTATATCCTTAACTCGTATTACTGGTTTTAATTCTCATGTCGTGCTTCCTTGTGGTACTTGCTATTAGAGGTCTAACCTCTCTGGTTTTGCATGGCCAGATTTAGAGCCGGTCCCCGAGGATTCAGCTTACTTCCACCTCCAAGATGGTCAATACTAGAGAAATGATCGCCGGAGGACTCGAGTGGGTTCCTTACTTCCTCGCTCGTTTTGTTACTTACTTTATACTTTGCCGTTTGGCACCGACATGTTAGTCGGATTGTCTTGTATTTACTTTTACATAATTGTAACTAAGTCAGGCTGCAGCTGATAAACAATTGTGTATACTTTGTTACATCATCTGGCTATGTTTTGTAAAGCCAGATATCAAGAACATTTTGACTGAGTGTTTGGGACGCCTTACTGCTTTATCTTATATGTTTTCTATTACTGTTTATTGTTTGAATGATTGAGACAATAGATGTGAAGTGACCATAGTGAGACTTTCATCTACCCGTAATACGTAGCTGGCTGAGTCATTCCCCCGCTCTTCAGTATTCTGGTTCTGGGGCGTGACAAGGTTTTAGTGGTGGCCCATGCAGGTCTGATTTTAGACTTGTGGGGTATTTTAATTTATAGGATGTCTCAATCACACATGTTCCCCCTTGATCTCATGATTCGTTGTTCTCAATCCTAGCTTGACATTCTGGTATCTTTTGACTTCATTGATCTTTCTGTCCGATCGTTTGATTGTTTTCTTTTCCCTTTTCTTAGGAAAACCTCGTCCACATCCGTCAGAGCTGGACAGCAACAACAAGGGCATCATGGACAACATGACCAGGTTGGTCAGTAACAAGGGCCAGTACTACCTCAGAGACTATCCAAGAAGAAGTGATAGTGGAACCAGCAGCTGGACCGTAGTATCCGGAGGTTCCAACGCCGCCAATAGTTCCACCTACCCCTGTGGAAGTGGACACACCAGCCCTTCTGGAGATCATGAGAGATGATGGTTACTCAGCAACACCAGATGTTGGCCCAGCAGCGCATGCACGCTCAGTTGCAAGAGCAGATGTACTACTCAACCAAGGATTGCAGACGGCTTTGGAAAGAGGGGCGAGAACAGATTCAGGAGCATCAATCAGGTTTGCAAGTACAACCCCATCGTTTTGAGGGCACGGAAGATGCCATCTCAGCAGATGCATGGCTTAAGGACATTGAGGCTATTTTGACAGCAGCTAGGTGCCGACGGAAGAACGTGTGGATCAAGTGAAGTTGTTACTTCAGGATCTCGCACGTGATTGGTGGGAATCAGAGGAAGTAGGCATCAGACGTCCTGTTGCTTGGGACGATTTTACCGCAAGGTTCAAGACGAAGATTGAGTATGTTCGCCCCAGAGATGGTAGCAACGGTGAGCCAGAGGGCTATGAGATTCCAGCAAGGGTTTCATCTAGAACTCTTACAATTGATAGAGGGGCATAACTATCAGACTTTCGATGAGGTATTGACGGCAACCCGAAGGCATGAGATCACCATTCAGAGGATCGTGGCAAGGACTGGAGGTCAGAAGAGATCCCACAGTCAGATTGAAGGAGGAGGGGGAGTAGCGCCCCGGACAAACAGCACCGTCCTTTGGCGTTCGCATTCCATTGATGTGGCATGCTAGGGCCAGCACCAAGGCAGCAGCAACAACAACAGAGGAAGAACCAGCAACCCCCAGCGGGCTGCACTTATTGTGGGAAGGTAGGGCACACTAGAGATATGTGTCGGATATTGAACGGACTGTGTTTGATACGTGGAAGCCCAGATGTCACTACCACATTTCTAGTTTGAGGGTATTTTTATCATTTTTGGGGTTATTTGAATTTATTAGAATTTATTTGAATTTATGGGAATTTTTAGAAATTATTTTGGAATTGTTTGAATGAAGGTTGACTGGATTGACTTTGACTAGCAATGACCTTGGTAGACTAACCTTGGAGCTAACCCTAGTTGAGTTTGGACTTGGTTAGGTCATGCAACCCTAGTTAGAACTAGAGTTGACCTATGGTTTAGTTATTTGACTCAAGTTAGGATATTAAGTCATAAGCCATGACTTATGGTTGAACCAATGATTAAACTTGGCACATAGGAGCCCAAGCCCAACCCACTAGCAACCCTAACCCAAACCCATAGTTGGTGCCACATAAACCTAGTCCTAGGGATTCCCATCCTATAAATATTCTCCTCCATTTAGGGCTAGCCTCTTTAGGAAGAACAAGTTTTAGAAAGAGAGGTATGTACAATTTCATAAATTCCTAGAAAATCCTATTTATTACCTTTTTCCCTCAAACCAATTACAATAGGTTCTAAATATAGTTCTTGCTGTTGTGGAGTGTTATTCTCAGATTCATATAATTTGGAGAAGTTTGCTAGCAAGAGGAACCCCCCCCATTTGAGGCTTTTCTTGCATTTGGTCACCAATAGGTAAATCTATATAAACTCTATTAATTTCTGGATTTTTTGCATGTAGACCTAGCCCTAGGTGTCCCTCGCCATAGGAATTGATTTTGTGTCCAGGTGGACCCATTTCGTGTCCGTATCGGACACGTATTCGACCTAGGTCTAAGTGTTTGATGAAATGCCCCAAAGGGCATTTCGATTTAATTTCTAGAAAGTAATTGAATAGGAAATTATATTTTGATGTTGCTTACATGTTTCTTTTGGACTGGGAGTGTTTTCGTGTCGCATCGTGTCGGGTTGGACACGTGCACACGCGGGTACACGCGCGCGCGCTGTAATGCCCATATCTCGTATTACGTATTTGGAATACGTGTACATATTTTGACCCGTATTGCATGTCCCCTGCTCGATTTATTTTGACATTTCATTGATTGGTTTTACTTGGTTCGTTTTGGAGTTGGCTTGGTTTATTTTTGGTTGGTTCATCATGGAGAGAACCCACCTACCACCATCCCCCTTTATAAGCCCACCACTTTTCTCTCTCCTCATTACTCTTCCATTAATTTCTCTATCTTCTTCTTCCTTCCTCCACCAATACCATAGGCAAGTGCACCTTGCCACCAAATAAGCACCATATTTATCCATTAGCTAGATTAGGCCATGGAGAACAACATTAGAACTTGGCATTTTATGATTTGGAGTCTCCATTGTTCTAGATCTAATTTTTAACTATTTTTGGATTTTCTTGATTTTGATCTATTAAACTTTGATTTTTGCTTGTTTTGAGGCTTTCATGTGGAAGAGAATTCAATTTTACACAAGTTAGAACTTTAAAAATCTAAATTTGGTTTTGATTTGGCCAAGATATGAAGATTTGAAGTTTTTGGTGTTCTTGGTTCATCTTCTCAGCCTAGCTGGAGAAGAAGACCTCTCGGCCTGCGCTCTTTAGCGTAAGGCTGAACGCGCAGCCTTCCTCGGCCAGCGTTCTTTAGCGCTGGCTGACCAGCGCAGCTTGCCCTTTGGCGAACCGCGCATCCTCCAGTGCAACTTGATCCAAGCGCAGCTCCCCAGCGAGGCTTGGCTTCAGCGCAGTTCACCCTGCGTAAGCCGACCCAGCGCGCTTGGATCCAGCGCAATCTAACCCTCGCGCAATCCATCCTCAGCACAGCTCGTTTCCTGCGCAACCCGACTTAGCGCAGCTCGTTCTCTGCGCAACCCGGCCCAGCGCAGCTCGCCCGGCGCAACCTGACCCAGCGCGCTTGGCTCTAGCGCAACCCAACCCCTGCAACCTGACCCCCTTGCACAATCTACTTGTCTATGATGGTTTGGTCTTATTTCTTGGACTTGGCTTCTCTTTGTGGATTGGAGTTTTGAGATCTTGTTCCACACAACACGACTGTCTCGACCCAACACGACTTGGCACGGTTTTGGTGTTTGTTTATGACTAGTACGGTTTTCGTGATTTCTGTGAAGTATGATTCTAGTACTTTCTGATCTTCTTGACAGTGACCCGATGGGGTGCACCCTTGACTTTAACCTGTAATTCATGATAAATCTTGGTACTGGATAACTTGATAGTGGCCCGTGGCGGCGTACTCCTGACTTTAACTTGTAACTTGCAACTTGTAACATGACTTGACTTGATGCTGTTGCGATGGCTAACTTGACTTGTATAATCAACTCTGACTCCGTGGTTGTTATTCTTGCTGCTTGTGCAAATCACTCGTCTTGTCTTGCATCATGTCTAGTATGTGACTCCCTGGTTACCACGGTCAGGGATTCGCACTGAATATGTATTGGGCTAATGGCTAGATCAAACTATAGTTCATGGAGAATTTCCAGTCACAGACAATCTCGTTATCTGGGTGCTTTAAACGGACTTGTAGCCTGCCGACGAGTAGGGCACATTTCTAGCACACTGTCATGTGTTGCACCCTCTAAGTCACCTAAGGGTATATCGTCTCATGGGCGATGTACCCAACCATACTCTCAACCCGCGGAAGGATAACTAGATAGTCTGCAGGGCTTGGGACTGGAAATTTCTTATTTG
Organism: Iris pallida; assembly: GCA_029216955.1. Lineage (NCBI taxonomy): Eukaryota > Viridiplantae > Streptophyta > Magnoliopsida > Asparagales > Iridaceae > Iris > Iris pallida. The sequence goes on along the minus strand of JANAVB010025399.1, from coordinate 15,290,730 downwards.
CATCTTGCTAGTAACTAGGCTTGTGATAACCCTAGTTAGTTAAGTAGTAAGCCGTAGTATTGTTTGGCCGTTTGTGAATGGATGGTGTCCAGCCTTGTCTAAGTCTCGTCTAGTCCCAGTACCTGGTACTCCTGAGCATGATTGTTTTACTTATCTTAACAATAAATGGGTAGAGACAAAGTGCTATTCAGGCGAAGGGTTACAACCCTGGTCCTTGTTTGGTTTACGGTTGTAACCTGGCTCCCGGAATGGTTCCACGTCCCTAGTCGTTTATTGTCCTGTTGTACTCGTTATTACTTGTACTTTTCTTCCATTTTCTTATGTTCTGATATGCTGGCTTTTGTCCTTATTTCATGGCCTCCTTTGTGGCACTTGCTCTTTCTGGGGTTTGACCCAGCTGGTTTTGTGTGGCCAGATTTCGGAGCAGCACCCGAGGATCTACCGAACTTCCAGTCCAATGGTGGTGACTAGAAGGAACCCGGGCTACGAGTGGGTTTTCCATTTATTTCACTCACTCCATTGTAAATTATTCTTTGAGGCGTTTAGCCGACGAGCACCTGTTAGCTCGATGCACATTTACTTACTGTCTGTCTACGGGCTGTAAACATGATTAACAAATCCTAGGGTTGATCATGTATGACTTAACTCTTGCTAGTCCTCATATTTTGTATGACTAGCTTCATGATCAGCTGAATATATAATATTGGGACGCCTTTTATTGTATATTTGGTGGTCTAACATCTTGTAATTATATTACTTG
>JANAVB010025399.1:15148213-15289957 GCA_029216955.1 Iris pallida | reverse complement strand
CTACTAGGGCCAATACACTAGTCAAACACTCCATTGCACTATCCATTATTTCTAGTCACCATACACTCCAAAACTCTGTCATGGCTAAATTCTCTATCGTATAATTAACTAAGTAATTATTTGTAAAAAATCTAAAATTACCATTTAATTCAAATAAATAAATAAAAATATATTATTAAAATTTTGGGAAGAGTGTTACAAATCCATCCACCTTAAAATAATTTTGTCCTCGAAATTCTAGTTCATAACTATTCCTTAAATTCAAAAAGGAGATCTACTATTACCTCAATCTCCTAAATTTAATTCCTCAATAATAGTTTATATCCTTCTCATTGGCCATTTGTCAACTATAAAAATCTCGAGGACTTCTATACACCTTTGGTCATACTACTCCCTCAAAGCTATGTCACTAAAACTTTATAATCATCCAACTAATTGCTAAAAATTGCTACCAATATATATCTACTGTATGTGGCATCTATAATCCTCTCTTATCTATTAAGCAACACAAAAATTAATAAACACAAATTTATACAAGTAGCTAAGAATATTAGTAAACTCTAATGCCTGACCATTCGTCGCCCCACAATAGAAAAGACAGAAGATAAGAAAAAATAATCGAGAGCGAATATGAAGTTTCCATAGCGGTAGAGAGTATCCAATGATACAGATAGAAAGAAAATTTAAGCCATTGACCGATTTGCAAGATTAGCTACTCTAATCCAACCCTTTTTAAATCGAAGAACCCTTCATTTCTTAGAGGGGCTTACAATCTGTAATACAGGGGTTTTGTTTTTAAAATTTCTAAACAGGTTCCATAATAGAACGAAATTTGAAATCAAGATTGTGATTTTTTCGTGGTTATTTAAACACACGAGCAAGGGATAAAATGCAACATATCGTATTACGTCTTCCAAGTAGATGGAATAAGGGTTACGAATGACCTCACATTCTAAGAGGTGGAAACTACATAATAGGTATAGGGACCTATTTCAAATAGTTTAATTTTTATAGTCCAAATATAGTGGTATGCATGGATAGGTTTTACTAGGTCTTAATGGGTTCCCTAATTGGACATCAATCATTGGTTGGATGACCCTGGATTTCATTCTATATTGACTGGAAAAGATTCCTTATGTTAAAACTATTTCTACTTGGCTAGGGTAACCTAGAATAGGTTTCCAGCCCCATGGTTGAGATAGTTGCCAGTCAGGTTGGTCAGCTAGGTCCTTAAACTCTAAAATTTCACCTTCAATGACTTTTGTGTTTGAGTAGCACGAGAAGACACAATTTAGTAGCACACTAGTGTCATGTGTGTAGCGGACTTCGAGTAGATCATAACCATATATTGGGTCGAAAGGTTCAAGTCAAGATTGAGGCTCTAATGGAAGTCGAAAAGTATACCGGTATTATGGTAAGGGTTATATCTAGTCCTTTTGACCTAAAAGTTGTACCATAAAATAGAGTACAAGGGGACGTGTTTGAGTGGGACATAATATACCTAGGCGAAGATGGACTCGTCTAGATCTTGCATGTGAAATTTGTTGGAAGGCAACAGCTGGTCTCGTGCTCCGAATATTAATGACACGGCCGGGGACACAAAATGATCTAAATGGAAAGTGGGAGTCCATGGGCACTAATTGTCATCCCAATGAAAATTATTCTAATCAATCGGTAATCCTTATATATTCCAAAATTTTAGGAGGCTTACAGTCTACTCACTTTAGAAGCTAGGACATGGTTTTAGGTGTAATAAGGATAGGAGAATTTCAAAGTTCGGATATTGTACCTCGACTCTTGTTAATAAAGAATAAGGCACGGCGTAACGGAATACGGTAGATATAAGTCAACTCAAGGATCGTTATTCAATGAATGGAAAACGAGTGTGTACAATGACACATGGTCGATAAAATAAATGATCTACTCGTCCACAGTATACAAGAGTTGTCGATGGGGTAAACAACTCTAAGGCACATCCTACGAAAAGATTTCTAACAACTGAGTCGTAAGTTTCTATTTGTATCAAGCCCGCCAGACTATTGTCACAAGGGTTCGAGTGGTATGGGTTGTAGTGATCATGTATTACTGTTGACAACTGGTAGATCATAATATGATAGGGTATTTAAGCAATGGTATTCGCTAAGCTAGCGACTGTGGTGTTCCAGTACTAGTTTGGTCTTAATAATAAAATTTACATAACTAGGGTAATATTTGTTGGAAACCAATCTCGGAGTGAGTGTCTACCATAGTCATGGTAAATGATTGCCCTTACATTTGTATATTCATCTTATGTCTAAACTGTGTGTCTTGGTCGAGGAATGGTTGGGTTAAGGCTTAAGGGTTGCTAGTTCAAACAAGCTTCAAGCAAATAATTAGAGACTCACAACATTTGGTTTCTTGAGAATATATAGTCTTCTAGGTTGACATTTTGACTAAGGGTAAAACCCTAATCATTCTCAAATTCAGATGGCTAGAAGTACCCAACAGCAGTTTGTGGGTCTAGAGGAGAACGATTAACTCAAGGCAAGGTTCTAGTCACATGGCTGGCCGATGGTAGCTACACTGGTGTATTCAACTATCATAACCATGGAGAATACTCTGTATTGTAATGCCCCGGTCCACACGAGGCATTTGGTTGGCTTGTTGGATAGGATCAGAATGTTGGACCGTGACTTGTGTTGGAGATCAAGAGAGTTGAGACTGATGCAGTCTCTCTTAGCTGGCTAAGACGGAATGGGTATTGGAACGTGGCTCACTGGTAGAGCTACGCTTAGAGGGATTCGAGCAAGAAGACTGTTATACAAGGCAAGTAGAACTGTCCTCCTTCCCCCTTATTCATGTATGCTTAATAAATGGAATAACGTGATGCTATGACTTGTCCCTAAATGTTCCATGTCTTAGTTGCTGAACAATAGAGATGCTTATGTTGAGAATTATTAAAATGAATAAGACATAAAGATTGAACTGCTAATTGAATCACACTCGAACTCCTAATGTAACTTGTTGCCTGAAAATGAATTGATAATGTCCCTTTTTCTTAATGTCGATGAAATGAATGAATACTTGAGTAATGAGATGCTACGAGAATGCTACATGAGTAATGAACTGGCTATGCTATTAACACAAAGAATTGAAAGAAACACATCAATCATGTACATTCTGCATAACTGTTAATGTTGCATGTTTCCTTATAAGCAATGAAAGAAAGAATACTGTCCCTATGAAATGAATGAAATGCTGCAGGTCCTATCGAGATGCAGGAAATATTATTTGTTTCTTTCAGAAAGGAATGATATGAGAAATGTTGCAATGAAGCAATGAATGAGAAATGATGAGACTTGGGATCGTCGAGATCACTAAGTAGAATGATGAGAATATTGAAAATGATGAGTCATTGAAAACGACATGGATGAGTTGAATAATGCACTGTTGCCTTTAGTTATTTCAAAATTTCACCGTTTGCTTTAAGATCACGATCGAGTCGGACACGCATTCGCATAGTCAGCGACAACTTGTATACAAGGGGTGACTGCTTCCTCGGACGGTACCCCGGGACGTTAGGGGGACCGATCCGACCATGGAGGAAGTGTAAACGTACTTTAAGGGTACGTGGTATCGGGACATTCCATTCGGGCTCGTAATATGGTGGAATGGCGTGCCGATTACCTTTCGAAGTCCTATATGGCAACGTCTGAAAATGGTGCACTAACACCAATGATCATGTTGTAAGGATGCACGCTAATGAATGTTTTGTGCAGGCAAATAAGTGTGACAGTTAACCTATATTTGATGCAGGTAAGAGGGAGTGGCTATTGGTAAGAAATCACTTAAATGTGATATACTCAATATGTGTGTTGGTTTAACTTGCGTGCTTAACGTGCCAAGTAAATGATGCTATGTGTAGCCTTTTAATATGAGAACCTGCTTAACATGTTAAATTCAGTATGCTAGAAAGATGCTTTGCTATAACCACTGCTCAAATATAACATACATGTTAAGAGATGCATTAAGTGAGAATTATCATAACATGTTTAAGATGTTAATGTTAACGATGCCTCAATGATGCCTTTGTATGATAACAACAAGAATTCTAAAATGATATGTCCACATGAATGCTACTAAGAATAGGTTTACATGCTTCACTATGATTATTTCCCATGAACTGTAAACTGATGCTAGGCCCTAAGTAGAAAGATCATTCCAATAAATGCTTGCTTAAATAATCACTTTAAATGTTGGTTTATGTGAGTGGGTTGGATTATGCTCGCCAGTACATAGATGATGTGCTGACCCACATTTGTTGGCAGGTGCTCGTGATTGGGATATTATACACACGAAGATTTGGCTTGATTGGTTTTGCGGCATCGAAGATTTGTTGGGCATACAGAAGCTCTCCTTGTACAAGATGATGTCTTCTGTTTATAAAGGGCATAATGTATAGAACATTGTAATCAGTTGTACCAGTGAGATTGTAAGCTAAGTCGGTATATCGAGTTGTAATCTAATGTATCCAGTATCAAATGTAAAGTTTGTAGCATTGCTCAGTTGGCTTCCAATGTAAAGTGAGATGTGTTGTAAGCATTGTACTTCAATACAAGTCTTGTACTTTTCTTCAATTATCAATAAAGAGAATAAAGTTCTATATGTCTCTGTGTGACTTCAAGTTATCCTTTCATCTCCGCTGCTATAAAGAAGTGATGTACTTCTATTCAATAAGAAAGATTGTCCTTATTAACTTCAATTTATCTGTTTCTGCCGCTGCGATGTGTTCTAGTTGAAGATTTTCATTTATGTACCATCTTTGCCTTGTACAAGTGCAATACCAGACTTGTACGGCATCATGCCTGTTTTCTATAAATAAATTCACTTTATTTATTGTGTATCTGGGAAAATTACAACTGTAGATCTAGAAGACGATCACTTTATCCCTTGGACTATGCGAAGAAGAAAAGCTCTCAAAATTTTGACAGTAGATATCAATGTATCTGTACAATGAATGAGAAAAATAACTCTATTTATAGAGCCAAAAACAATAACTATAAAGATAACTGACTTCACAGCCTGTGCCTAGTTAAAAAATTACGCAGGATTTAACATACGCAAGGCTGTGAGTAGTTACTGGACGTAGCCTGTAACTGTTGGACACATGGCAATCATGTATGGGTCGTGTGCAAGTTACAGGACACGCAGGCGAGAGATCAGTGGCATGGCTGCCACGTACTCCAATTTGATGAAATCCACACAGACTTGTTGAAGACGAAATCCACGCAAACTTGGGGTAGAAAGCTTCATAATCCACGTAAACTTGGGGCAGAAAGCTTCAGGATCCACGCAAACTCGAGGTAAAAAGCTTCAAAATCCACGCAGACTTGAGGAAGAAAACTTCAGAATCCACGCAAACTTGAGATGAAGATCTCACAAATGCATGCAGACTTGAGATAAGACTGCCAGCTGTCTTGATTTAGCGTGCCTCGACTGACATAAAATCTCTGACAGTGATTGCTTTTGTCAGTCGCATTAAATGACAAGAAGCTCTTTTGGTACGCCAACTTGAGGAAGGCTGAGCCTTGCTGAAGAAGATTTCAAAAATCACGCAATAGGCGGCTGTGATCTCTCGAGTTTTGTGCATACGTGGCATATGAAGAGACTTTCTTCGACTGTCGTGCTGTCAGTCATAATGACTCTCTGACAAATGATGAGTTGTCTTCAGCGTGACTTTTAAATATTTGTCTTGATCAACTGAGCGTGACTTTTGACTCTGTCCTAATCAACTCAGCGTGACTATTGGACTGGTTCTGATCAACTCAGCGTGACTGTCATTTTTAAAGGCCTACAAAACCCCCTTCAAAGTTTTCAAAAATTTGAAAAGACTTCAAAATTTTCTAAATACTTTGAAAATATAGATGTTAAAATGAATTCAGTCACGCTGAGATGACTTTAAAATTTTTTGGAAGTCGAAAAGACTTCGAAGTTCTTTGAAAACACCCAAATGAACTTATTAAATGTCATAATGACTCTTCGTTCTCCGAGACTGATTGCATCTAATTTATGGTGGAATATGAACCGCCGACGAGCTCTGTTATATAAACCAAGAGAAGAATCATTTTTTTTATCTTCATCTTACGTCAACATGACACCAAAGGAAGAAGCTGAAGAAGAAGCATGCAAGTTGGGCTTTTGTTCCCATGGTGACCACACTTTTGGGGGTGAAGAGCCGGAGCCCCTTGTCTTCGAGCTCAAAGATGACCCCATGCAACTAGCCAAGAACTTCTTGAGCTATTTTGGCCTGGACGGATTGTCCTCTTCCAATGAGCGCAGCCTTGCAGAGCAGCGTGAAATGTTGAAGGCTCTGTTAAACCGCATGGGAGTCAAGAGCGTAGAAGAACTAGGCACTAAACTCAGCCGCTCTGGGAAATAGAGCGTGTCTTTTATGCTCTTGTTGCACTCTCTCTTTTTTTTGTCTTTTGTAAGGCCATCAGTGCCTGTCTTTAAAAAAATGAAGTGCAACTTTTGTGTTTGAACAGCGTGCATTAATGAAGGATATTAATTAGCACTCTTTGACTGTTTCCAATGTTGCGCTGTTTTCCAAAGCACACGTGACACTCGTTCTATGGTTCACGAGCGCTATTCACGCGGATCTTTTCCAGAAATAGACTTGTACTTTGTCCTTTAAATAGATAGGTGAGTTTTCACAGATACTCACCTCCCATTCTTCTTCTTCTTCTCTGAGAAATAAAATTTTGTGAGATTTCATTCAAAGCAATACTTTCTAATGTTCGACTTCTGCGCACTGTATCAAACGTGGGTTTGCCAATCCTTAGCACCACACTCAATAGTAAGTCTAGTATAGTACGCATACTATTTTATTATTGTTGAAGATGGGCACTTTGTTTCTGACTGAACAATACACGCCTGTCTCTGTTTGATAAATGCACGCTGAATGATTTCTGTTGATCTAATCTCTTTTTCCTTGCTGTTTCTACAGAAGCTCGGCTAAAAAATTTCTTCATAACTGGCATTGGTGATTTGGATGCTGTGGAGAATATCCTGCTGACACCTACATCAGGGAGCTCATACGCTTTTGACGCGTAAATCAGACAACTCAGAACTCTTCGTGGGATAGAAGGGTCTTCCTCAGATGGTAGAAAGAGCCTTTATACACGAGAGTTGGATGGTGGAGTCAACTCTACCCCGAGAAATCGGGTAGTAGAGTTCCTTTCAAGGCAGAACTAGGAATTGTATCCCAATATAAAATACATTCCTATCTTCCTTGAGAGGTTACCCCCAATCCACCAATTGTATTGGCAGCACCACGACTTCGGGCTGCCATACTCTGTGGTTCTCCTTTCGTCTGAGAGAGAAGACCAGAGTTTGATTCCTGCTGATCTGGTCGTGACTAGGACCCAGACAGTCAGGAACTGCCACCAATAACGAACCTGACGGAGAAGGTCCGACGGAGAAGATCCAAAGAAGAAGATAGATCTCTATTAGGTTATTGTTGTGGTGTAGAATGAAAATCCAAGATTGTAATAGATTTCCATTATGATTTGTAAGAAAGTCTAAGAAAATGTAATAGACTTTTTGTGGTGAAATGAGAATAGAAATGATAATTCTTCTATGCTCAATAATCTGTATTTATGGATGAATTGTGGACATGATAGATAATAAAATCTTCTTTTCTGTTCTAGAGTATATGATATTATCAGAGGTATTATGGACGTGATAATATATAGGAACTCAAAAGAAAATAGATTAATTTCTATGCAGAGGTCAAAAATGACAAATAAGTAAGTAGATTCGGAATTGATTCAGAGGTTATGAAAACAAGATAAATAACGAATCTCCACCTAAATAAATTGATAGAAGATTATGAATGGACGAACCGTTAGGAAATAATGAACGGATGAACCGTCGGATGAATGTAATAAATGAACGGACGAACCGTTAAGTATTAATGAACGAGTGAATCATCGGATGAATATGACAAATGAACAGACGAACCGTCAAGTATTAATGAACGAGCGAACCGTCGGATGAATGTGACGCTTCGTCATTCGAGGAACTTCTGTCTATAAATATAGCAGAAACCTGACAAGAACGAACACTTCTACTCCTCAACATAAAAATGTCATCTGGAGAAGCATCCAAGAAGACTGAGATTGCCTCAAAGGTTCAGAAGGGCACTGAAGAACGCCCTGCTGATCCAATTCAATCGAAGAAGGTGAAAGCAGGCGAAGGTTCATCTGCACCCAAGCCACCAAGGAATATTCTGGACTTTCTGCTCGAACCAGGAAGGACTGAAGAAAAAGAAGCCATGAGGCTGGCTGCTTGCAAGTTCCTCGTGGGTTCTAGAAATGAGGTTCTCGGCTCTTTTGCTAATCGCGTCTTTGAGAAGGACGGCAGTGGCCCACGTCCAAATGTAGAGAAGGATGATAGTGATCTTCCTTAATATCATGTATCATCATTCATGAAAAATAAAATAAAAATTTTATTTCTAAACATGAAATTGTTTGATGATTACAAATATTTACATTTATACATAGTACTTTTTAAGGAATTTGCCATTAATAGGCATCAAAACTTTTCGACCATCCAATTCTGAGAGTTGATAAGCTCCATTTGAGAAAACTCTGCTCACGATATAGGGACCTTCCCACTTTGCGTCAAATTTGCCCTTGCTCATATGAGTCATAGTCATAGGACGTCTGACTGTTAGAATAAGTTCTCCTTTTTTATATGCTCGAACTCTGACTTTCTTATTAAAAGCTCTTGAAATTCTAGCTTGATAGAATTCAATATTCTGTTAAGCAGATAATCGCTTTTCATCCAGAGCTTCTAATTCCTGAAGTCGAAGACGATTATTATTTTCAGCAGTGAGTTCATTAGCGATTGCTATCCTTAAAGAAGGAATTTGAATCTCTAATGGAAGAACAGCTTCGGAACCATACACCAGAGAGAAGGGTGTACATTTAGTAGCATTACGAACTGTAGTGCGATAAGCCCACAAACATTCGCCGAGCTTTTCACTCCAATTACGTTTGTTAGTGGAGACAAACTTCTTTAAGAGTTTGATGATAGTCTTGTTGAAAGCTTCTGCTAATCCGTTAGCTGCCGGATTATATGCAGTAGAAACAACATTATTGATCCGGTGATCGTCACAGAATCGAATAAATTTCTGGCTGACGAACTGTGGTCCGTTATCATGAATAATGCGTCGAGGAACACCAAATCTGTAGATGACGTAGTGCTTAATAAAGCTGATGACATTGGACGTCTTAACTTCAGATAAAGGAATGGCTTCAGCCCATTTGGAAAAGTAATCGGTTATGGCGAGAATAAACCGATGACCTTTGGATGACGGTGGATTGATTGGGCCGATAATGTCCATGCCCAAGCTTCGAAGGGCCATGATGCTGCCGTCGGATGTAGAAATTCCGAGGGTTGATGAATAAAGTCTGCATGGATTTGACAAGCTTTACACTTCTTTGCATATTCGATGGCATCAGATACCATAGTGGGCCAATAATAACCCATACGTCGAATACGGTCTTGAAGTTTTGGTCCTGGATGATGTGCTCCACAGATTCCATCATGTGCTTCACGTATAATTTGTTGAACCTCGTCACCGGCAACACATCGAAGAAGTAAACCATCATAAGCTCGACGATATAAGGTTTTTGTAGTATGATTGTAATAGAATCTGAGTGATCGTCGTCTGATAGATGCTGCCTCACTAGGATCATCTGGAAGAATATCATATAATACGAAATCTAAGAAAGGAAGTCTCCAATCTTTATCCGTATTCTGATTCTCAGTCGAGTTACTGAAGATGAATTCCATGCTGGAATCAGATGAAGATGACATCGATTTACGACTGAATCCAAATCCTCTTGTTGTGTTGACGTCATGAGATTTTGATTCTTCAATGTCAACTGGAAGTCCTAGGGTCAGGTTGTTTTCCAGATGAAATAATTCTCGATTACGAACAACAATCATTTGTTGCCGTCTAATCGGGATAGCCAACACTGCCGCAAGATTAGCTAGAGCATCAGCTTCTGTGTTACATGCTCGCCTAACATGTTCAATGAAGAATTCTTCAAACGAAGAAGCCATAGATATAGCTGATCTATGATAAGGAACCAGATCTTGATGGCGAACTTCATAAGTGCCCCTGATCTGATTGACAATGAGTTTAGAGTCTCCATACGCCTCTAAATGTTGAATATTCAGATGTTTTGCGAGTTAAAGACCAATAAGCAATGCATTATACTCAGCTACATTGTTTGAACATGGCTGATCAAGAGAATAGGCTCTTTGGATAGCAAGGCCTTCTGGCGATACAAGAACGATTCCAACTCCAGCAACAATATCACCATTAGGACCAATTCTTGAAGCTCCGTCAAAGAATAGACGCCAAGTAGGATCTTCTTCAGCAATTTGATTTGAATCTAGGACTTCATCTGGAATTTCATCATAGAGTTTTGAATTCTCTGGGATTGAATGAGCAGCCAAAAAATCAGCTAAAGCTTGTCCTTTGACCGATTTCTGGGGAATATAGTGCATGTCATACTGAGCAAGTAAGATTCCCCAGTTAGCCAATCGAGAATTCAAAACACTTGGTTTCTTCATCATGATCCGTATAGGATTGATCCTGAAGATGACATGAATAGTTTGGCCAATGATATAATGACGTATCTTTTGGATAGCGAACATCAAGGCTAGACATTCTTTTTCGACTGGTGAATATCGAAGTTCAGCTCCGGTCATAGTGCGACTAAGATAGTAGATGGCTTGTTCATGACCATTTTGATTCTTTTGAGCAAGTAATGCACCCAATGAATGACTCATTGCTCGAGTATATAGGAGGAATGGTATTCCTGAGACGGGAGGTACCAATACTGGTGGACTCATCAGATATTGTTTTATATCATCGAATGCTTTCTGACATTCATCATTCCAGACAAAAGATACACCTTTCTTCATAAGTTTGTTGAATGGTCTGCAGCATCCTGACAAATTAGAGATAAATCTCCTGATATAAGCGATCCTTCCTTGAAATCCTCGTAGCTCTTTTAAGGTGAATGGAGGACGCATCTCTTGGATGGCTTTGATCTTCTCGGGATCCACGTGTATACCTTTAGAGGTAATGACGAAGCCGAGAAATTTACCACTAGAGATGCCTAAGAAGGACTTAGTAGGGTTCATCTTTAATTGATGCTTACGCATTAGATCAAAAATAGTCTTCAAATCTTGGATATGATCCTCCTTTTGTCGACTTTTGACTGCAATATCATTAACGTAGCATTCAACTGTTTTTCGTAAATGTTCACGAAATATAGTGCTCATGGCTCGTTGATAAGTTGCTCCTGCATTCTTGAGACCGAATGGCATGACTGTATAACAGTATGTACCAATCGGTGTTCTGAAAGAAGTGTGCTTCTCGTCATATGGAAACATTTTAATCTGATTATACCCAGAATACCCGTCCATGAATGACATTCGTTCAAATCCGCATGTATTATCGATCATGACATCAGTGATTGGTAGAGGAAATTCATCTTTAGGACATGTCGCATTGAGATCGCGGAAGTCTATACATACTCTGATCTTGCCAGTCTTTTTAAGAACAGGAACTATATTAGCCACCCAATCGGGATGTTGTTCCTCTCTAATAAATCCAGAGGTCATGAGTTTATTAACTTCAGCTTCAATTGCATCCATAATGTCTGGACGAAATCGTCGCTGTTGTTGTTTGACCGGTTTAGCATTCGGCAAGATATTGAGCTTGTGAGTTGCAATTTAAGGATCAAGTCCTGGCATATCTTCATAACTCCAAGCGAAGACGTCGATGTAATCACGAATGAGTTTGATCATGTCTTGCTTTTCAGTTTCTGAAAGACTTTCACTGATGAATATTGGTTTAGGAGATCCCTCTTCAACAACATCTATTTGAACAAGTTTATCTTCAGTCGGAGGTTCTTTTTGCTCAAATCGGAACTCCCATTGATTATCTAACCTTTGGGCCCATTGTTCTGATTCAGATGAGACTTCAAACTCTTCTTCGTCTTCATCGTTTTCTTCAGAACGGTCAATGGAAACCATATTAGAAGACAGAATATTGCAGTAGAAGTCTCCGATACTCGTATCGAAATCCCAAGAAGTAGTACTAGAAGAATCAAATTTCTTATCTTCGTCAGATTCGGAATCTTCATAGATAATATTGATAAAAGGAGTAGGAGCAATGTAACCCAATCTGCACTTCGTTCTCCCATATTTCAGAGGAGGAATACGAACAGGCATTTTTCTTCCTTTTCCATTATTGAGGCCAGTCCTGAAGTCATAGCCCATATTTTTGATGATGTCTTTAGATTGCTGACTATAGCGACGTAGTTGTAATCTTCCAATATCATCATTTTTGTCATCATCTTCTAAATCAGAAGGACTTTGGGGCCCTTTGTAAAAGAATATTGGAATGTCTCCTGGCTTTCTGCTGGGAATTAAAAAGTATGAAGATTGTTCTGGTTCTAGGGATACATCTGTATGAATAGTCTGTACAACTCCTATGGTTATTGTGTTCAAGTCATCTAACAGATGTAAATAACTATGAACATAATTACACACATCAACGTACTGTAAAGACGGAGACTTTTTATTGAATGTAAAAGCAGCAATATTTACATTGGGAGAAGGCTGAGCCTTAGAGATTTTAGCCAAATCAATGACTAAAGGGGAAGAAGAAGAAATAGATTTGTTTTGATTAAGATCGATAACAAACGGCTCAGAAGAGGTGAGCTCCCTTGAAGCTTGAGATGGAAGAGTAGTCCGCCCTCCAACTGGAATTAGCAGAGTATCCTATTTCATACGTGAAGATACAGGAACTGAAGTACGACCACTGACAGGAATGATCATTGTATCTTGAGCAGCTGACTGAGGTAATGGAGAGATCCGTCCACTCACCGGAATGACGAAAGAACCTTCTCCAGAGGGTTTGGGAGATTGTTGCTGAGTAATTCGACCTTTAACAGGAATTATTAAGGTCTCATTTTGTGCATCCTCTTTCTCCATAGCTTGTATGACCCTTGTATATTCTTCCTTGTACATCCGGAAATCATTGAAATAAGCTTCGACCCCATGGAAGGGATTTATATCAGCAACTTCTTTTTGTACTCTTCCATTGCTATCAATGTATTTAAAATACTGATGAAGAGTAGAAGGTACTACATTATTTTCATGAAGAAAGGGCCTCCCCAGAAGAAGATTATATGATCCCACGATCTCGATCATATAAAAAGTGACTTTGGATCTGAAATTGCCTATCTGAAGCTTCAGATGAATCTTTTCCAAAGGCTCGCTTCGGCTTTGATTAAATCCCAGGATAGTAGTAACCGTCTTGGAGAGCTTGTGAAGAGGGATTTTTAGTTCATCCAACAGACTCTTTGGCATTATGCTTATAGCAGACCCTGGATCAATAAGGATACGATCTATCTTCATCGTATCGATATAACCAGTGTAGTAGAGAGGCCGATCATGTCGATTATCCTCCAATAACATGTCGTCTTGTGTAAAAGTGATATTTGGGATAATCTCCAATACACTGTTGCAATACAAACAAGTAGCAGGTTCTGCATTTGGCTTCTTCAATTGTGCAAGACAAAGTCAGCCTGTAGAAGTGCTTCACTTAACGTCTCCCGAGTTTCTTTAGAAAGACGTAGAAGTTCAAAGAGAGACATTCTAGCTGGAGTATTAGCAAGTTGAGCTAAAATGTCAAAATTGTAAGGCTTCTGAAGCCCAAGAGAAGGGGACTTCTTGATTGGTTTATCAAACCGAGCCTGTTGCTCGCCTTTCTCAAGAGCTGTAGGCTTAGAAGAAGGAGGTTCAACTGGTGTAGTAGAAGGAATAGGTGTAGTAGATGATTCTTCTTCTGGAGGAACATTAGGAGCACCTTCATCAGCTGGAGGGATATCAGGAGTATCCTCAGGATTCTTCGAATAATCCTTCAGATAAGGTTTTCCTGTTCGAGTAGCACTAGCAAGTACTTCTTTTTTTTCTTTTGGCTCCGTGTGGGAGGTAGATCCAAGAAAAGTCATATGACATGACTTAATCTTTCCAGCCTTCTTGGACTTTCGAGAGTAGTCTTTTGAGGAGAAGGAGATTCAAATCTGTCACTAGATCGGGATGAATCCACATGATTTCTCCAGTCTTCAAAGTAATTGGTACTAATCCTTCAGACTGTGGAGGAGGAACATTCACTATTTCAAGAGTTGCCTTGGGAATAGGAACAATCCTACTTTCAAGAAATTGAGGAGGAAAGTCTCCAAATTGCATAGAGACGACATTAGAAGTGACAGTCTTCTCTTTTGGAGTAAGAGAAATAGCTCCAGACTTAATCATTTCTCGGATCTTTTCTTTCAGTACATAACATGTACGAATTGTGTGACCCAGCATTCTGTGGTATGGACAGTATTTGGGATGATCTGTCTTACCAGCTTCATCGGGTTTCTTGATTTCAGGTAATTGTATTTTATTACCTTTCAGCAGACATTCAAAGATACCAAGGACATCATCATCGTCAAAAGAATATTCTTCTTTTGGGCGATTTGCTCTTGATTGTTGAGTTGTAGAGGCAGGAGTTTGAACATTTGATGCATCTTTGCTCTGAAGATTAACTTTAAGAGTTTCTTTTCCCTTGCGAGCATTATTTTTATTGTTAGTGCCTTGACCTGTTTCTTTGGGAGTCATATGTACTCCTAAACCTTTGAAGGTTTCAGCACTAATTTCTGCAGCTTTGGCACTGACTATGAAGGAAGGCCAGTCTTGAAACTGGGTGGATCCCGTCCACATGCTAATGATTGGTAACAAGTTTGATTTGCATGTGTCAATGGTGACAGCATCAGGAGTTCCAAGAGGCATCTTCAGAGCTTCTCTTCGAAACCGTTCAATGTAATCCTCTGTAGTTTCATTATTTTTCTGCTTGATTCTAATAAGAGCAGACATAGTCATGTTATTGAGCCCTTCATAGAACCGTTCAAGAAACATCTGTTTGAAACCAGCAAATGAGGTAATGCACCCATCTGGGAGACTTCTATACCATTCATAAGCCGTTCCCTTGAGACATCCAATAAATACCCGAGTAAGGAGGGCATCACTTGGTTGCAGTTGATCAGTCACCACTTCAAAGTGATTAATAAACTGACTTGGAGAAGTGGTTCCATCATAGAATGAGATAGTAGGAGGCTTGTATTTAGGAGGATACGATACTTGCTTCCATTCTATCGGATAAGGTTGCTTGATGCCTAATCTTTGTAAACCATCCTTCTATTTGAATGCCTCGAATTGAGTTTTGAGATTCCTCAATTCTTCAGAGACAACTCCGGAAGATTGTGGAGTTGTAGCTTGTAGAGAATAATTTGGAGGAGGAACAGCATTGTAAGCACTACCCCCAGCTCCAGAGAGACTAGGGTTTGGTTGAGCTGGTCCAGGAGTATTGGATTGTACTGCTGGAGGAACTTGTACTGGACTTATATCAGTGTCAACTGGTATGGCATCTTGTACATTCTGTCGATTTTGCAACTGAGTTGCCATGAGTTCATATATTGACTTCATAGTGTCAGCCATAGACTTCATTTGCTGTTCCAAAGAGGCAATTCTTTGGTCCTGAGGAGTCACCGAAGTGGAAGGCTCATTGTTCAATTCAGTGTTCCCATCCACCATATATGTTGTGACGGTACGAGGGATTATTGATGAATTAGTGGATGTTGTATGCTCTGAATCACTGCTTCGTGCATCAAAGTCATTAAGAGGAGAACTACCCCCAGTAGGAAGAGGTGGGAAGTTAGATTCTCCAAGAAATTCAGAATCATCTTCAAAGATCAAATTTCTTTGACTAGAGGCCAGGACTCTTGCTCTGGTGCCTCTATATACTCCATCTGGACTACCCCCAGTATCTCGAGAGGTCATATTGACAGAAGCAAACAAAGGCTCATCTTCATCAGGCATAGGTTCACACTGAAGCCGATTGAAGACAGTTTGTCGTTTATTTTGACATCTGCATTGCATTGTTACTCTTGGCTGGAAATCACATTCATGATCAACATAGTCCTGAACCATTAATTGACATTTGCATTGAATTATGACTCTTGGCTGGAAGTCACATTCAGCATGATCCTTTGTCAAAGAATTACTCCTTCTCTTCTGTTGAAGGTGTTCTCGTAAATCTGTTTGTGAAGATTGAGGAGTATATTTCCTGTTCTTGGGTCTTGATGGCTCTTGATTATATAGAGAATAATTAATATGAGCCACATAATTTCTAGCATACTCTGCATCTGCATCTGCTATTTTCATTTCCAATTGGTGTGATTTCTTAACAGCAGGAGTGCTAAGTTTTGTTCTTAGATCAATTGGAGGTAACACATTAGTTTTAGAAACTTGGAGTTTTCCTTCCATTGATCTGGATATTTGCAGAGAAGGAAGAGTAGTACCATCCCTTTGATTAGGAGTTGGTAATAGACCCTCTTTTATGGACAGATTCTGTGCCCAATTCGAAGAAGTCACAGAAGAAGACATTAAGGAATGTTTCTTCTTAGACTTATTCAAGTTTTGAGACATAAAATGTCCAGAAGGAAGAGTAGTCAAAAGACCATCTCCTTTCCTTTGACTAACAAAATTGTCAGTCAAAGCTGTTCCTGAAGTAAAAACTACAGGAGCAGAAGAAACAACTAAAGAGTTATCTCTTTTCGAAGGGACTTTGTGTGGAAGACCACCCCCAGTTCTAGTAGAACTTGGTAAAGAAGAAGAGATAGCTAAAGAGCCATTCTTTTTAGATGAAATACACGCTGAAACAGACTTGGTTAAGGAACCAGTACTGTTAGCATGACTTTTGATTTTAGAATTACACGCTAGAACAGATTTGGCTAGCCAATACTGTCAGCATGATTGTTGACTTTGTGATTGCACGTTGGAACAGATTTGGCTAAGGAGCCAGTACTGTCAGCGTGACTTTTAGAGCTGAATTTGCACGCTGGAACAGATTTGGTTAAGGAGCCAGTACTGTCAGCGTGACTTTTGGAGTTGAATTTGCATGCTGGAACAGATTTGGGTAAGGAGCCAGTACTGTCAGCGTGACTTTTGATTGCTGTCATCAGAGCGCATAAGAGTGTGCGTGCTTGCAGTAGAGTTCTTGCCAGTGTTAGGAGTAGACACTGTGGCAGAGACTTCACCATTGACTGCCAACTGATTCTTAGGGACGTAAACAGAGTGTCCCTTCGATTTGGCAGTGGTGATGGAGGCTGGAGTGGGCTTGCCACCCTTAGCCCGCTGCATTTCTTCATAGGCGAGTTGATCGAAGCGGATCGTCATCACCTTCTTCGTCGAGCCGACTGACGAAGTGTCGCATTGAGTTGTTGCCATCTCAGAAGAGGAGATGGTTTTCCCCAGCAGAGTCGCCAATTTGTTTTCCATAAATAAATTCACTTTATTTATTGTATATCTGGGAAAATTACAACTGTAGGAATCCGATCTAGAAGGCGATCACTTTATCCCTTAGACTATGCGAAGAATAAAAGCTCTCAAAATTTTGACAGTAGATATCAATGTATCTGTATAATGAATGAGAAAAAGAACTCTATTTATAGAGCCAAAAACAATAACTGTAAAGATAACTGACTTCACAGCCTGTGCCTAGTTAAAAAATCACGCAGGATTTAACATACGCAAGGCTGTGAGTAGTTACTGGACGTGGCCTGTAACTGTTGGACACATGGCAATCATGCATGGGTCGTGTGCAAGTTACAGGACACGCAGGCGAGAGATCAGTGGCATGGCTGCCACGTACTCCAATTTGATGAAATCCATGCAGACTTGTTGAAGACGAAATCCACGCAAACTCGGGGTAGAAAGCTTCATAATCCACGCAAACTTGGGGCAGAAAGCTTCAGGATCCACGCAAACTCGAGGCAAAAAGCTTCAAAATCCACGCAGACTTGAGGAAGAAAACTTCAGAATCCACGCAAACTTGAGATGAAGATCTCACAAATACACGCAGACTTGAGATAAGACTGCCAGCTGTCTTGATTTAGCGTGCCTCGACTGACACAAAATCTCTGACAGTGATGGCTTTTGTCAGTCGTATTAAATGACAAGAAGCTCTTTTGGTATGCCAACTTGACGAAGGCTGAGTCTTGCTGAAGAAGATTTCGAAAATCACGCAATAGGCGGCTGTGATCTCTCGAGTTTTGTGCATACGTGGCATATGAAGAGACATTCTTCGACTGTCGTGCTGTCAGTCATAATGACTCTCTGACAAATGATGAGCTGTCTTCAGCGTGACTTTTAAATATTTGTCTTGATCAACTGAGCATGACTTTTGACTCTGTCCTGATCAACTCAGCGTGACTATTGGACTGGTTCTGATCAACTCAGCGTGACTGTCATTTTTAAAGGCCTACAACGCCCAAGCGAGGATGATCGATTCCAAGAGATAAAGTATGTGAATAAACGACTCTGCGAATCGGGGCGTGACAAATTGGTATCAGAGCCAGGTTTTACGTCCTTGGTCTCTTCTTTGATTTATGTCAAATCAAAGTTGCATCGACGATTAACCAAAGTTGCTTCCGCGATCATTCAACGTTGCTTCCAAGATTAAATCAAAGATGGCTTCCACGATTATGTTATCGTTGTTCCGTAATCATCCTATGTTGTTTGTGTCTGAAAGTTCATTGACCTTCTTGGTTGCTCACTGGATGTTCCATACAATAAGTCTATATACATTATGATGCCCCTGAACGAATGATTGTTGTTGGTTTGGACACAAATAACCCAATAATGACTCGATGCCATAGTATGCTATAGTATGAATGTTGTTTGGAATGTGGGAATAAAGAAAGATGCGGCTATGTATGATATAACAAGTTGGGAATTGCATGTGATGTTGGAAAGTAATTGGGAACGAAACCATGGATGGATGAGTTCAACAGAATTGCTGAGTTGACTCATGTATGTTACCCTGAGAATTTGAGATCCTCAGAATACTCGCTTTGTGGTTTGAGACCCTGAGATGTTGGCTAAGTATTGTGATTATTATAGATCATGAATGTCTGAAATAGATTTGAATTGGTATTGTTTAAGGATGGCTTCGTTTCTGAGTGGTATATTGCCTCTATCACCTCATAACGAGATGTACGTTGACCCTTTCCATAGGATAGCAAGGAGACTATCTGTGGGTATTGGATAGTATCGAGACTTAGCTGGGAGTCATGTATTGTGGCTAGATGACTCGAGTGTCCCTTGACGGTGTTGTTATATTGAGTAGCGAGATTGTCGAAAATTGTAACTGGTGGCTTGGTTAGAAATTGTTTAGTCGAGTGATGACTCAGACTAGTAAGACAGTTAGTATGCTATGGGTAAATGGATTTGGCTAGAGGATGTCGTGGCTTAGAACATCTGAATGTTGACTTCGATTGGTTGGATGCAATTATTTGTGGCTAATACAAAGTTGGTTGCTAAGCTGAGAGTTTTAGAAATATTGTCGGTGAACCAAAGAAATATTAGAGATTTGTGCCTTGACCCTAAGGTGTAATAGATGTTAATCTATCTTAATCACCAAAGGATAGTTGTTGCCTATGTGCATGTATGCTGAGGAATTTAGTGAGATTAGAAAAGTAACAAGTAGCAACCCTGAATATTTGTGTTGCATAGAGGATGGTTAAGTGATACATAAATTGTCGGATCGAATGGGATGAACTACTCGACCATTGTTGCATGAGATTTAAGAATGCCCATAAGATAGTTTGATAATTGAGAAACGAATGGGATTGAGGAATTGAAAATGTGTTGGATAATATCGGTATATATGATTGTCATATGGGATATAGATTGTTGGCTTATGACTTAGTAGTGTGACTCTATCATACCGATCGAATAGTAAGATTCCATAGTTATGTTAAGACTATCGAAATCGATGACCCTCAAATATTTAGCCTTGGCTTATGGGTTCGTGTGAGTACAAAGGATTTGAAATAGAAATTGAATCATTGGAAATTTACTTGACGGATTATTAGAACGATGAGAATCGTATGTCGGGTTGGGATTTGACCGTAATATTGATAGATAGATCGATCTTAGTCGATCGTCGGGTAAGTCTAAGAATGAGCCTCTGTGGGAATTATTTCCTTGAGGAAGACCCTGGATAGATAGACTTGACCCTAGCAACCAGTTGAGGACTAACCAATTGTTGGCATAGCCGACATTGGCGATTAGTTATTCAGACTAAGTTGATATCCATAGGTTTGGGTATAGCTCCTTAGAACTGTCGATTGCTTGTTGGCCCTAAGAAAAAAAAAGAAAGAAAAGAAACTAGTATAACCCTAGTAGCTGTCCACTCTAGGGAAGTCACCTGAATGATTAGGTATAGCTGTCGGTATAGCTGACCATTGAGACTGGACCGAATAATAGATGGTCGTTGGCGAACCATAGAATGACCTTGTGGCATTGAACGAGAGATGGTGATGAGTACGACCTAAGAATGATATGTTGTATGTATATGCTTCAATATGAACCTTAGAGATGTTTGACCCTTGGGGATTATGTGTCGGCCTATAGCGGGACTAGAATCTTGGGATGAGACTTGAGTTGTATGAATCGAGTAGTAAATTATTCCATGAGATGGAATTGACTGCTCATGACGAAAATGTTGGATAGGTATCTATAGTCAGGTAGCTGGGTTAACCTTGACTATTGCATAGAATTACACCCTGACTCACGATAGTTAGTGATGTCGGATTGTATCTTTTAGAAAAGATGAATTGCCTCGGTGAAAAATATTGTTGGATTTGGGAAGGAATATGATTGCATGTTGTGAACTCTTGATATAAATGGCTCTAAGTTAGACCCTTGACCGATGTTAGAAATGTTATGCTTGGATAGAGAGCTGTCCCTGATGTTAAGTGTTGTGGCCGGGAAGATAGTGATTGTGGCAAGGTGAATGAAGTAGTAAGTCAATTGAAGGGATGCTATGTCGGATTTGGAAAAGAGAGTTATATCGTGGCTGATTGAATCGCACTAACATGGAAGTTGGCTGAAGTACATATGTTTTGGGGACGCCTAAAATATGTGTATGGATCCAGCCGAAGTGATAGGTTGCGACTGAGATAACATTACGGAAAGAATTTATCGTACTAGCGCGAACTTCGGCTGAAATGCATATATTTTGGGGACGCCTGAAATATGTGTATGGATCCAAACGAAGTGATGTGTTGCGACCAAAATAGAAATGAAAGGAAAATGTTGGTGAATTAATGAGAAGTTACAAGTATTTGGAAAAGAGAAAGATGGAATGAATCGTTGATGGATTAAAATGATACAGTGGATAGCTATTTTGAAATAACCGAGTGGGCTAAAACGAATATTGGATTGAAGCTGAATGAATAACTCATTGTGACTAAGTGAATCTAGTAGAAGAGTTGTTTTCTTAAGTTTCAAGGACGAAACTTTTTCTGAGTGGTATATTATGTAATGACCCGCTCGGCACGAGGCATTTGGTTGGCTTGTTGGATGGGATCAGAATGTTGGACCGTGACTTGTGTTGGAGATTAAGAGAGTTGAGACTGATGCAGTCTCTCTTAGCTGGCTAAGACGAAATGGGTATTGGAACGTGGCTCGCTGGTAGAGCTACGCTTAGAGGGATTGGAGCAGGAAGACTGTTATACAAGGCAAGTTGAACTGTCCTCCTTCCTCCTTATTCCTGCATGCTTAATAAATGGAATAACGTGATGCTATGACTTGTCCCTAAATGTTCCATGTCTTAGTTACTGAACAAAGGAGATGCTTATGTTGAGAATTATTAAAATGAGTAAGACATAAAGATTGAACTGCTGATTGAATCACACTCGAACTGCTATTGTAACTTGTTGCCTGAGAATGAATTGATAATGTCCCTTTTGCTTAATGTCGATGAAATGAATGAATACTTGAGTAATGAGATGCTACGAGAATGCTACATGAGTAATGAACTGGCTATGCTATTAACACAAAGAATTGAAAGAAACACATCAATCATGTACATTTTGCATAACAGTTAATATTGCCTGTTCCCTTATAAGTAATGAAAGAAAGAATACTGTCCCTATAAAATGAATAAAATGCTGCAGGTCCTATCGAGACGCATGAAAGATTATTTGTTCCTTTCAGAAAGGAATGATATGTGAAATGTTGCAATGAAGCAATGAATGAGAAATGACGAGACTTGGGATCGTCGAGATCAATAAGTGGAATGATGAGAATATTGAAAATGATGAGTCGTTGAAAACAACATGGATGACTTGAATGATGCACTGTTGCCTTTAGTTATTTCAATATTTCACCATTTGTTTTATGATCACGATCGAGTCGGACACGCATTCGCATGGTCAGCGACA
Organism: Iris pallida; assembly: GCA_029216955.1. Lineage (NCBI taxonomy): Eukaryota > Viridiplantae > Streptophyta > Magnoliopsida > Asparagales > Iridaceae > Iris > Iris pallida. The sequence continues at coordinate 15,267,548 of JANAVB010025399.1, read as the reverse complement.
ACTTGTATACAAGGGGGTGACTGCTTCCTCGGACGGTACCCCAAGACGTTAGGGGGACCGGTCCGACCAAGGGGGAAGTGTAAACGTACTTTAAGGGTACGTGGTATCGGGACATTCCATTCGGGCTCGCAACCTGGTGAAATGGCGTGTCGATTACCTTTCAAAGTCCTATATGGCAACGTCTGAAAATGGTACACTAACACCAATGATCATGTTTTAAGGATGCATGTTAATGAATGTTTTGTGCAGGCAGAGTAAGTGTGACAGTTAACCTGTATTTGATGCAGGTAAGAGGGAGTGGCTATTGGTAAGAAATCACTTAAATATGATATACTCAATATGTGTGTTGGTTTAACTTGCGTGCTTAACGTGCCAAGTAAATGATGCTATGTGTAGCCTTTTAATATGAGAACCTGCTTAACATGTTAAATTCAGTATGCTAGAAAGATGCTTTGCTATAACCACTGCTCAAATATAACAAACATGTTAAGAGATGCATTAAGTGAGAATTGTCATAACATGTTTAAGATGTTAATGTTAACGATGCCTCAATGATCCCTTTGCATGACAAAAACAAGAATGCTAAAATAATATGTCCACATGAATGCTGCTAAGAATAGGTTTACATGCTTCACTATGATTATTGCCAATGAACTGTAAACTGATGCTAGGGCCCAAGTAGAAAGATCATTCTAATAAATGCTTGCTTAAATGATCACTTTAAATGTTGGTTTATGTGAGTGGGTTGGATTCTGCTCGCCAATACATAGATGATGTGCTGACCCACGTTTGTGGGCAGGTGCTCGTGCTTGGGATATTCTACACACGAAGATTTGGCTTGATTGGTTCCGCAGCATCGAAGATTTATTGAGCATACAGAAGCTCTCCTTGTACAAGATGATGTCTTCTATTTATAAAGGACATAATGTATGGAACATTGTAATCAGTTGTACCAGTGAGATTGTAAGCCAAGTCGGTATATCTTATTATAATCCAATGTATCCAAGTATCAAATGTAAACTTTGTAGCATTGCTCAGTTGGCTTCCAATGTAAAGTGAGATGTGTTGTAATCATTTTACTTCAATACAAGTCTTGTACTTTTCTTCAATTATCAATAAAGAGAATAAAGTTCTATATGTCTCTGTGTGACTTCAAGTTATCCTTTCATCTCCGCTGCTATAAAGAAGTGATGTACTTCTATTCAATAAGAAAGATTGTCCTCATTAACTTCAATTTATCTGTTTCTGCCGCTGCGATGTGTTCTAGTTGAAGATTTTTATTTATGTACCGTCTTTGTCTTATACAAGTGCAATACCAGACTTGTACGGCATCACGCCCAAGCGAGGACGATCGATTCCAAGAGATAAAGTATGTGAATAAACGACTCTGTGAATCGGGGCGTGACATGTATCTCTCTACCAATAATGATTTTTCGTCTTTCTAAATCAGTGAAAGAAAAAAACAAAAGAGTTCAAAAAAGATGTCACTGAATACAATTTCATGATTCAAAGGCGAATGTATAATTCAAGAGGAATTGTCAATGCAGTCACGAATGAGATCCTAGAGACATCTACATCTCAATCTACGTAGGTTAATCAGAGAGAGAGCGAACCGAGGGCACTACGGTTGATCAGGCTGTAATACATCGATTCTGATTAGACAATATGTTCGTAGGCGTCCCTACTAAACATATGTCTTGAATCAAGCTCGAGAACAGAGTGAACTTGCAAAACTAGGCTGTAATAGCAACATTGGTCAAGATAGTCAACATACAAATATGCGAGATTTTTTTAAAAGAGGTACAAGTAGTTCGAGTTTTGTGATAATCAAAACCTTATCTGGTGTTCTTGCTTATACAGTCTTCCTACTATCTTCTTATCCAAGGTCTTAGTCGACTAATGGGTTATGGACCTCAAAATTCTATATTCTAGGCAAACCTATTAGCGTCAATCAATTTCCTCATCAATAGATCACAAGGACAACGGAATGCTAGGTTGGGAGATATGCCACCCAACTTGCAGAACTTTCACTAATATTGGCTTTGGATCTTAAGGGACATACATGGCATTGTCCTTTACTCCATAGTCTCCTAAACTTGTAATCATGTCTGAAATCATTTCACCGAGGATTATTCCTCGCCCGTATAATCTGGCTATGGTAAACCCTTGGTTTCGTGATTCAGATGTGATATGCTATCCGATACTCTACCTTATATTGACACAAGGATGACTACGAGGACCACTAGCTATAGTTTTTAGTAACATTCTATAACCTATATTTTCTTAAACAAATTTCAACTCTAGGGGTCGTATCTCGCCAGGGCGCTGCTGGCTGCAGTGAATCCATGGTCTCCATAATTCGAATAAATGGCGATAGTGCGCTGCTGTCCTACATTTTGAGTTAACTAACATTCCTTTAACTATATCTGTAAAAATTCAGGAGCTTCTAGAGATTCAAACAGGTTGACTATGAAATTGTAACGCCCCAGTCCCAAAATACGTAGGACTAGGAACGTAGATATGCCAGCTGTATTCACACGAAGTACACTCCAATATATGGAAACCTCGTATGAGTACATAAGCTGTAAAATACAGTAGAACCATAACAAATCTCATCCACGCAAAATAAATGAATAAAAGATATCATATAAAGATAATGAATGGTCTTGATACAATATATTGGGAGGAGACAAATCCACTACCAACAAAATAAGGAAATAAAATACATAAAAAATGAAATGAGTGGCGAGCGAAACGAAGACGATCCAAATGCAATCATCCTCGAAGAAGTAGCGATGATCACGGCTAAAGCTAGAACACCTGCGAAACACAAGAGCATACACTTGGCAAGACAACCAGGTCCTCAGAGGGACGTAACAAGACACATAATATCATGCCATATAACTGAATAAATATTGCTCAAATAATTAAGGGACACATACAATAGGGTACTAGCCGTACTATAGTGAATATGCAATAAAGAACAAACCTTTGACGCATGGGTCGGCTCAGTCAGGAATCAGGAATCAGGATCGTACCTCCCACTGGAGATAACCGGCTATCAGGACCGTACCTCCCATTGGAGATAACCGGCAATCAGGACAGTGTATATATGACCCATACGCTAAGGAGATGTTCTTCCCACCCAATACCTACCATGTTGTATCCACAACAGTAACCTCTATAACCGCTAAGTCAAACTAGCATGCAACCTCTATTAGCGGTTATTCCTATCACACGGCTTATACGTACCGGTGGCCAGCCAGTCACGCATGTCCGTGTTCTATATGCGACACACAATTTCGTGATACCACGTGTCAAGGCCATGAATGCAACACACATGGTGGTCCCTTAAATCTAGGTTTAATGTGAGAAAAATAATACATAGCAGGAAAAATAAATGAACAGTAAGTTCTAACAGTTATGCCATGTATCACAGTTTATTTTACATAAAAAAATAAATAATGCATGAAATATGAGCTAAAATAAGTAAACAGCAAATGGCAAGGTGTCTTGCCTGATGTCCAAGTGAGGTAAGATGATGTCCTGGCGATGAATCAACAACAGCGCACAAAGAAGAAGGTGCGGGAAGAACTTCAGATGCTGAAAATAGTTTATTATCTAATTATAATTAATATTGCACCTATTACATTTATTTAATAAATTCTAAAGTTAGGATATGGTATAGGTTTTCGTATTACCTTTTCGAAAAACTAAACGGATCGCATTTTCGTTTCCGGAATCTCCCGAAATCGTAAAAATACTGAAACACATTTATTTTTGGGACACTAGATACTCAAACAGTTTTATAGAAATCTACAGAACGAATTTTGTCTATTAAAATATGTTTTTGGAAACCTTACCTCGATACACTTCTTTTAAAAAAACTGGAGGCGAAACGGAGTTCGGAGCTAGGAGATATCGTCGTTCCAAGTTGCTCTTGCTGCTAAAAAGCGGGACTGAATTTATGACGAAAAAAAGAGAGAAATTTTGACAAGGATGGTTTGAAAGATGATTTGTGGTGAAAATAATATGGAGGAGTACCTGCCTATTTATAGGATGTGGGAATTCCCAATTAGATAAGAATTAGGATTCCTTTAAACCCAATTTAGATATTTCCTAATTTAATTTAAAAGCAATCAAATCCAAATCCAAATCCAAATCTAATTTAAATCAAATCAATTTCTCTTAGTTTAAAATCAAATCAATTAAATCCAATTTAAATCTATTTAAATTTTTAGCTCAAAATCAAATGGGATAAATAAATTTTGAATATTTAACTATTTAAATAAATCCAAAAAATCAAATCAAGATTTAAATGGCCACTATAACTTCCAAACATATTTTTCAAAATACCAATAATAATAATTTCGAAAATAATAAATATTTTTAAATATCTTTTTGAATAATAAATCTCAAAAATTATTTTTTTATTTAAATTAAACTAGCAAATATTTATGAAATATATGTATGCATGAATAATATTATTTATTCCAAATAAAAGGTCTTTCATAAATAAAATAATAAATTTAGTATATTTTGATAGCTAAATTAAATATTACATATATTATTTTGAAACTATAAAAATAAAAAATGTTTTTCTCAAAATATGTACGCTCACACATATTCGCACTCGTCGAGCAACTACGAAAAATAAAATTTCGTGCACGACGTACAATACGACTATGCGACGTACAATACAAAAATTTTAAATCAGTACCAAATTTAATATATATAAAAAATATAGTAGAAATTTAGGGGTTTTACATCCTACCCAACTTAAAAGAATTTCGTCCTCGAAATTAAGAATTTGGAGGGGGTGAGAAGGCACAACGGTAGATAGAAGGGTTTAAGGAAGTTTATATGGTCGTAGTCTAGGTTGAGGGTATGATTAAGAGACGATTGTAATAACTCTTAAATTCAAGTGATTAGAAAGTCAAGATTGTAAATTTAGTGTCGAGGGAAAGGTCGAGTAGTTCAAGACAAAGATATGGTTACATTGGGTGGTAATGGTCATGGTGATAGGACAGTTAGAGGAGTTTTAGTACGACGCTTTCGTCCTTCTAAAATAGGTGAAGGCGAACGCAATATAGAGTTCGAAGGAGGCGTTATCAAATACAAATACGTGGTTCCAAGGCGACCGAATAATTCCAAAGGAGTTGTCAAGGCAGTCGCGGATGGGACTCTAGAGGACAAGTTTAGCTATGTCCCCATCCACATAGGATAATATGTGATAAGCGAACCAAAGTGCAATAGGTTGATCAGACCATCATGCACCGGTTCTGATTAGACAATATGTTAGTGGGTGCACCCAATAAAATATGTCATGATCAAGCTTGATAACGAAATAAGCTTGCAAAATTGAAGCTACGTTAGCAGCGCGAGATAGTCAAAATATGAGCAAGGGAGGTACTGATGAAGGAAATTTTAAATAGTCCCAGATCTTTTAAGATCAAGGCTCGCCCGAAGTTCGGGCCTATACAGTTGTCTTGGTTGACTAGCTAAGTTAGGGTCCTCTGAACTTATAGGCTAAGCAAATTTATCCACATGGGTCACAAGGACAGGCTTTGTTGGGCCGTGAGGTATTCTACCCAACTTACAATAGTTAAACTAGTAATGGGATGAGACAATGGGTTAAGCAATCAAGATAAAGCACAAATTTAAGCATTTAAGGAACTAAGTAGAACAAAATTCACCTATCGGGTTAAGGGATTGAGTCAAGGTTGGATCTCTTAATTGAAATCGGAAAGTATTTTGGTGTCATGACAGAGGTTATAGTTTGGCCATTTTGACCAGAAGTTCCTATCATGAAAATAGTGTACAGGAGACGTATTTTAGTGGGACATGACACATCTACATGAAGGTGGACTTGTCTAGGTCTTACATATGAAATTTGTTGGAAGGAAATATGTAGTATTGTACTCCAAATATACAAGTCACGGTAGGGGATGCCAGAAGATCAAAAATAGAAAGTGGGAGTTCACGAGGTGATAATTAATGCACAAAATAAAGAAGATCAAGTTAAAGCGTGAAATAAAATTAATTAAAGAATCTATTAAAAATAATTTAGAAACACAATTCCGGAGAGAAGATAGTCTTCTAGATGAATACAATTAAGGAACCATTAACTCATTATTCAAATTGCAAATGGGTTAGAAGGTCGCAATTAAAAGATCTAGAATTAAAGGAAGGTCGAGTAAGTCGAGGTAAAAATACAGTCACATAGCTGGGTAGATGACTAACAACACTTGTGTATATACTACTATCATGGTCATGAGTGACATGGCAATTAGTGTGGAATACTTCTAACTCATTAGGGCTACCTTTGTGGCCTATCATTAATATTTTAACTCAAGTTTCCTCCAAAAGTTTTTAAAAAATAAACTTTCAAAAATATACCACCAAAATTTGTATTTACTCCAAGCCGTTCAAATTTATCAAAAAAAATTTAAATCACTCTCATAAATATCAAAGCAAAATTTTATCACGTTACTACTAACCTTTTCTAAAATTAACGTTTAAATTCAACTATTTAACTCAAGAGTTCATAATTTACGAATCCATAAAAATTTCACAATCAATCAAAAATTTAACACTCTAAAATTTTCAATTAATTTATAATAAAACTCTTAGCATATTAAAAGCAATCTCAAAAAAATTAAGCTCGATGCTCTAATCAATTTTAACTTCTATTCATGCTAAGTTATTACAACAAAATCATAACTTTTTAAATGGTAACTTCCTTTAATCAATCAAAATAACTATCCATCACATCCTTCGAAATTCTCTACAAAATTTAATATTAGCAATCCCACATTAAACTAAATTTTCAAATAATCTTATCAGTCAAAATCTTTTTTTTTACCAAAAATCTAAATAGATTTGTAAATCCTCAATCATAGGACACCATTTAAAATAAAAATTTCTCAAAAATCATTTTCATTAATTTCAAATATTTTAAACCAAAATTCACCGTCATTACTTCTACTTAAAATTCAAAATTTACTAAACACGAAATCCGCAAGTTGCACAACTCAAATTTAAATAATTTCTATGGCCATTTTTAAAAGCTAAGATCATTTTCAAACCAAATTTATAACTGTTCAAAGGTGCATAACTATAATACAATAAATCATGAACATTAAAACTCGAAAATCAAATAAATTTTATATTTGTTCAAAGATGTATATCTATCACCCAAACTCATAAATATCATAGCTCGAAAAGCAAATCAATTTTATACTTGTGCAAGGATGTATAACTATAATCCAATAAATCATAAATATCAAATCTTTGAAAATCAATCAATTTCTTAAACCAAGTATGAAATTCTATAAATCCTCTGGTGTTTACTATTTAGAAATCTCAAGGTTAAAACTTTTCGTGGTAATATCCTACTTTACAAATTACTAATCATTAAATCACACTAAAAAAAACCTTTAACTCAGTTAGAGTCTTAAATGTATTCCAATTGCCAATATAACCATTCTAGTCATGTGTTTGACCTATGAGCATATACTAGTGTAGTCATCTTCCTAGTTGACACTAAGCACGAAAATAAGAATCAACGGTAGAAAGAAATCAAGCAAGATGCAATTCAAGGAAGTCGAACAAGAGTTCGGAATTTGAAGCCAAGGGAAGAGGTCAAGCTGTATGGATGAGATTCCTATAATTCTAATCCTATGTTGCAGGTTCACATCGGTACAATAACGTAACCGAAGTGACAAACTCGACCTGCATGGGCCACTACAAAAATATGTAACGCCCCAGTCCCAAAATACATAGGACTAGGAACGTAGACATGTCAGCTGTATTCACACGAAGTACACTCCAATATATGGAAACCTCGTATGAGTACATAAGATGTAAAATGCAGTAGAACCATAACTAATCTCATCCACGCAAAATAAATGAATAAAAGACATCATATAAAGATAATGAATTGTCTTGATACAATATGTTGGGAGAAGACAAATCCACTACCAACAAAATAAGGAAATAAAATACATAGAAAATGAAATGAGTGGCGAGCGAAGCGAAAACGATCCAAATGCAATCATCCTCGAAGAAGTAGCGATGATCACGGCTAAAGCTAGAACACCTGCGAAACACAAGAGCATACACCTGGCAAGACAACCAGGTCCTCAGAGGGACGTAACAAGACACATAATATCATGCCATATAACTGAATAAATATTGCTCAAATAATTAAGGGACACATACAATAGGGTACCAAGCCGTACTATAGTGAATATACAATAAAGAACAAACCTTTGACGCATGGGCCGGCTCAGTCAGGAATCAGGAATCAGGACCGTACCTCCCACTGGAGATAACCGGCTATCAGGACCATACCTCCCACTGGAGATAACCGGCTATCAGGATCGTACCTCCCACTGGAGATAACCGGCAATCAGGACAGTGTATATATGACCCATACGCTAAGGAGATGTTCTTCCCACCTAATGCCTACCATGTTGTATCCACAACAGTAACCTCTATAACCGCTAAGTCAAACTAGCATGCAACCTCTATTAGCGGTTATTCCTATCGCACGGCTTATACGCACCGGTGGCCAGCCAGTCACGCATGTCTGTGTTCTATGCGACACACAATTTCGTGATACCACGTGTCAAGGCCATGAATACAACACACAAGGTGGTCCCTTAAATCTAGGTTTAATGTGAAAAAAATAATACATAGCAGGAAAAATAAATGAACAGTAAGTTCTAACAGTTATGCCATGTATCACAGTTTATTTTGCATAAAGAAAATAAATAATGCATGAAATATGAGCTAAAATAAGTAAACAGCAAATGGCAAGGTGTCTTGCCTGATGTCCAAGTGAGGTAAGATGATGTCCTGGCGATGAATCAACAACAGCGCACAAAGAAGAAGGTGCAGGAACAACTTCAGATGCTGAAAATAGTTTATTATCTAATTATAATTAATACTGCACCTATTACATTTATTTAATAAATTCTAAAGTTAGGATATGGTATAGGTTTTCGTATTAGCTTTTCGAAAAACTAAACGGATCGCATTTTCGTTTCCGGAATCTCTCGAAATCGCAAAAATACTGAAACACGTTTATTTTTGGGACACTAGTTACTCAAACAGTTTTATAGAAATCTACAGAACGAATTTTGTCTATTAAAATATGTTTTTGGAAACCTTACCTCGATACGCTTCTTTTAAAAAAACTGGAGGCGAAATGGAGTTCGGAGCTAGGAGATATCGTCGTTCCAAGTTGCTCTTGCTGCTAAAAAGCGGGGCTGAATTTATGACGAAAAAAAGAGAAAAATTTTGACAAGGATGGTTTGAAAGATGATTTGTGGTGAAAATAATAAGGAGGAGTACCTGCCTATTTATAGGATGTGGGAATTCCCAATTCGATAAGAATTAGGATTCCTTTAAACCCAATTTAGATATTTCATAATTTAATTTAAAAGCAATCAAATCCAAATCCAAATCCAAATCCAAATCTAATTTAAATCAAATCAAATTCTCTTAGTTTAAAATCAAATCAATTAAATCCAATTTAAATCTATTTAAATTTTTAGCTCAAAATCAAATGGGATAAATAAATTTCAAATATTTAACTATTTAAATAAATCCAAAAAATCAAATCAAGATTTAAATGGCCACTATAACTTCCAAATATATTTTTCAAAATACCAATAATAATAATTCGAAAATAATAAATATTTTTAAATATCTTTTTGTATAATAAATCTCAAAAATTATATTTTTATTTAAATTAAACTAGCAAATATTTATGAAATATATGTATGCATGAATAATATTATTTATTCCGAATAAAAGGCCTTTCATAAATAAAATAATAAATTTAGTATATTTTGATAGCTAAATTAAATATTACATATATTATTTTGAAACTATAAAAATAAGAAATGTTTTTCTCAAAATATGTACGCTCACACATATTCGCACTCGTCGAGCAACTACGAAAAATAAAATTTCGTGCACGACATACAATACGACTATGCGACGTACAATACAAAAATTTTAAATCAGTACCAAATTTAATATATATAAAAAATATAGTAGAAATTTAGGGGTTTTATAGAAATAAAACATAAGTATTTGTCCTATCAGTCATCACCCTTCAAATGAAAGATCGAACATGGAGGAAATAACTGAAGACAAAAGGAATACAATCATTCTAGTATCTATTTCATGTGTATTCAAACCATTGGGGAAAAACTTTGAATCGGGACTAACTCGAGGTTTGTATGTGGATAGCATAATCAGACAATATATAGAAATAATAATTCTTAAGGGAAAATAGGAACTAAATAGGAAATTCGGACCAAGATATGAGGATGATATCTAAAGAGGCAAAGAGGAGGGATTGAACAATTTATCAAGGTTACATCATTACCTCTATAAAGTCCTGTCTACCAAGTGAATAATCTATCCGTATTGGATCATATCGTCATATCAAGAGATAATGGTGTACCTATAGGGATCTGACAAACTATCTAAATTAATAACACCTCATCTAAATTGTATGGCCTAGACTACCCATCGATAAATTTGTATAAGGGACTCCTAGTCCTAGTCATTCTCTTAAATTAAATTAATTCCTAACTCGTGAATGAGCATTTTCTAGTCGCAGGCTCGCAATAGTACGACTAACTTAATTACTATCACGAGTTCGCATGATTTACGAAAACAGACCTGTATGGGCTATCACAAAAACTTGTCACGACCCACACCCATATTATTTTGGATATGAGACGTGTCCAAGCCAGCCTACGCCGCAGTGTCGACGGTAGAATGCTGTATAGCTACAATGCTCAAAGTAACAAATAATGTTCATTTATAAAATTAATTTAATTTACAATATTCCCAAGTTTATATTTGTAGAAAAATATAAACTCTTACAAATATTGAAATGATACAACTCATCTATCTAGCTAATCTCTAGGTTTCTGTCTGCAAGTAACCCGTAACTCTCTATGCTAAGTGAATCCACAGCTAACCTAAAAAATATTAGTTTTCAGTCAGGAATGGAATGAGTACAATTCACTGAATGCAGTTTCAATATATGAAAATGACTATACAACAGAGGTTAGCCTTTAGACATATGATCTATAAATAAATAAAGAAAATCAGAATAAAACTAAATACCAAAACAGTAAATAAAAAACAATAAAATACTCACCGACTGACCGACTGAAGTACCTTTGATATGTGATCAGTATCGGAACAATTATGCGACATGGTCTACACTATCTACACGGTCTAAAGTTACACGGCTATACGAAATACTGCAATAAAGAAACACGGTCTACACGGTATAAATACAATAATAAACATGGTCTACACTGTCTACTTTGCAATAATAAATCACCGTTTACACGGTCTACTTTGTAATAATAAATTATTGTCTACACTGTCTACTTTGCAATAATAAATCACTGTCTACACTGTCTAAGGTTAGATCATATATCTTTGATACTTCACCTCCTCCGACACCACAAAGAATAAAAATAACACAAAGACGAAAATCACATCTCTAACGACTAACAATGATGCATAGTAAAGATCAATACTGAAAACAAACAATAAATTGTACTCACTTGTGGACCTTTGTCGGTGAAACCGATAATCCAAACTACTCGGTGTGCCACGATAGTCAAAACTTGTACAACGATCTCCGGATGCTGAAATAAACATTACCAATGTTCTCAGAATAGTCAAAATAGCTAGAATTGTCTGCCTTAAGTCTAATTCTGGACACAGGGGTGAAACGGTAATTTTGGGTCAAAACGTATCCTCGTTGGATCCGTTTTACATCAAAAGCGTGCCAGAGTCAATGGTCTCTAAAGTCGTCAAATACATGTCTACAGATTCTTTTTGATGATATGAACCCAACCGTATGTCCAAAGTTGGATTCCAGTGGGCTGTGCACAAAATCTTCCGTTGAATCGGACCGTAGGACCCACAAAATGACGATTTGATCGTCTCAGAATTGGACCAAACTTGGCAAACAAGACCAGAAATACGATACGGCCCTGCTGGCACAAGTTTCGTCTCGATCTGACGAGTGTGCACAAAGTAATTAGGAAATTTGCACAAAGGCCGATACGGTGAATTTCGACGGATATGCATCAAATTCGTCGCGCACACGCGACCAATTTAAATTTTGTCAAAGTACACACATCCAAGAAGCCGTTACGCACCTTTCGATGCTTTTGGTTCGCGACCACGTCGCCCGGATTGGCGGAACGCATGTCGTATCGAGAGATTTTTCATAAATTCTACAATTTTAAAAACATATTTTTCACAATTTTCAAGCCAATTTCTGTCACGGTTTAAAGAACTAAAATTAAAACTAAAAGTAGGGTTTTTATGTCCCATATGTTGTCAATAAATGCCTTCAAATAGATTTTCAAAATTGTGCATGGTTTGGGAGAAAACTGGCCATGAACTAGAGTATTTGGACTGGTTCACGTGTCCTGTTTCGACAGATTTTCGTCAACTTCAACTTGATTTCTCTCGATTTTCGGGTCACTAGAATCTAAAACAACTAACAGGGATCAAATATGGTTATATTGTGATCATACCAGAGTTTACGGGATGGGAAACGATCGAACGATCGTTGAGATTTTGCGTCACGAAGTTGGCTCCTCGGCAGTTACGCGCGACTGTGCTCGGTTTGTGCGTACGCGAGGTTTTCTGGTCGCCGTCCGACGACTCATGTAGCGACACGCTGGGTCAGGGTGGCCGCCCAACCATCGGGGTGCGTGGCGGGGGCATTGGAGAAGGTGGGGATAATAGGGTTTAGAGTTTTTTTGGTCGCCTGATCCCTCTCGGCTCTCTCTATATATATACATTATATATATGGTTCGGCTGTAAAGCCCCCTGGGTCGGGTTTCGTGGGCTGAGCTGAACCGTTTTGTTATCTTTTTTTTTTCTATTTACTAATATCTATATATATATATATATATATATATATATATATATATATATATATATATATATATATATATATATATAATATATAATATATATATATATATTCATATATATACTAATCTATATATTCATATATATATCCTAATATAATATTCTCCATAAAATTTAAATAAATCTCAATAGCATCTATTCCTAGTGTAGACCCTATCTGTATATATATATAATTATTATAATAATATTTAATTGACAAAAATAATATAACCAATACTAATAAAATGATATTTTATAATAATAACCTCAATAAAATAATAAAATTATAATAACAAAATTCAATAAAATAATAATGGTGTATATATACCATTATGTGCAGTCTAATAATCCTCAGAATGTACATGGACCTATTTTATACAGATGTCACTAAATATCAACTAATAATAATATTTATAATATTTAATTACGAATACTTAGAAAATTTTATTAGATCATTAAAACAGAATACAACACACTCATACCAAATTACATCAACACGAAAGTCATTGAACGTACTGCATGACTACATGGGCTTCGGCTTGTTTTGGGTCTAATCTGGACTAGTTTGGTACAACCGGATCCCCTTAAACTCAATAATATACTTAATAAATAGATAAATCTTCGGTAAGGGTTATGTCGCAATTTGGTCTGGTTTTCTAAGTTAGGACATCAGTATGGCTCGGTCTTCCCTATCAGGGCCAATACACTAGTTAAAGCACGCCATTGCACTATCCGTGCCACTATTTCTAGTCGCCATGCACTCTAAAACTCTACCATGGCTAAAGTCATCTATCGTAATAATTAACTAAGTAATTATTTATAAAAATTCTAAAAATCACCATTTAATTCAAATAAATAAATAAAAATATATTATCAAAATTCCGGAAAGAGGGGTTACAAATCTACCCACCTTAAAATAATTTTGTCCCCAAAATTCTAATTCATAACTATTTCTTAAATTCTAAAAGGAGATCTACTATTACCTTAATCTCCTTAAATTTAATTCCTCAAAAATAGTTTATATCCTTCTCATTGGCCATTTTGGCAACTACAAAAATTTCGAGGACTTCTATCCACCTTTGGTCATAATACTCCCTCAAAGCTACCTCAAAGCTATGTCACTAAAACTTTATAATCATCCAACTAATTGCTAATAATTGCTACCAATATATATCTACTGTATGTGGCATCTATAATCCCCTCTTATCTATTAAGCAACCCAAAAATTAACAAGCACAAATTTATACAAGTGGTTAAGAATATTAGTAAACTCTAATAAGCATGACCATTTATCGCTCCGCAATAGAAAGGACAGGAAGATACGGAAAAATAATCGAGAGCGAATATTAAGTTTCCAGTGCGGTAGAGAGTATCCAATGATAAAGATAGAAAGAAAGTTTATGAGCCATTGACCTATTTACTAGATTAGGCTACTCTAGTCCAATCACTTGTTAAATCGAAGAACCCGTCATTTCTTAGAGGGGCTTATAATCTGTACAATATAGGGGTTCCGTTCTCGAAATTAATCTAAAAGGTTCCATAATAGAACGGAATTTGAGAAATCAAGATCGTATTGCGTCTTCCAAGTAGATGGAATAAGGGTTACGAATGACCTCACATTCTAAGGGATGGAAACTACATAATAGGTATAGGGACCTATTTCAAATAGTTTAATTTTTATAGTCCAAATATGGTGGTATGCATGGATGGATTTTACTGGGTCATAATGGATGCCCTAATTGGACATCAATCGTTGGTTGGATGACCCTGGATATCAATCTATATTAACTGGACAAGATCCCTTATGTTAAAACTATTTCCACTAGGTTAGGGTAACCTGGAATAGGTTTCCAGTCCCGTGGTTGAGATAGTTGCCAGTCAGGTTGGTTAGCTCGGTCCTTAAAACCCAAAATTTTACCTTCAGTGACTTTTGTGTTTAAGTAGCATGAGAAGACACAATTTAGTGGCACACTAGTATCATGTGCGTAGTGGGCTTCGAGTAGATCACAACCACATATTGGGTCGAAAGGTTTGAGTCAAGGTTGAGGCTCTAATGGAAGTCGGAAAGTATACCGATATTTTGGTAAGGGTTATAGCTAGTCCTTTTGACCTGAAAGTTGTACCATAAATTAGAGTACAAGAGAACATGTTTGAGTGGGATATGATATACCTAGACGAAGGTGGACTCGTCAAGATCTTATATGTAAAATTTGTTAGAAGGCAACAGCTAGTCTCGTGCTCCGAATATTAATGACATGGCCGGGGACACAAAATGATCTAAATGGAAAGTGGGAGTCCATGGGCACTAATTGTCATCCCAATGGAAATCATTCTAATCAATTGGTAATCCTCGTATATCCCAAAATTTTAGAGGCTTACAGTCTACTCAGCTTAGAAGCTAGGACATGGTTTTAGGTATAATAAGGTTAGGAGAATTTCAAAGTCCGAATATCGTACCTCGACTCTTGTTAATAAAGAATAAGGCACGGCATAACGAAATACTGTAGATATAAGTCAAGTCAAGGATCGTTGTTCAATGAATGGAAAACGAGTGTGTACAATAACACATGGTCAATAAAATAATGATCTACTCATCTACAATATACAAGAGTTGTCGATGGGGTAACCAACTCTAAGGCACATCCTATGGAAAGATTTCTAAAAACTGAGTCATGAGTTTCTATTTGTATCAAGCCCGCCAGACTATTGTCACAAGGGTTCGAGTGGTATGGGATTTAGTGATCATGTATTAATGTTGAAAACTGGTAGATCATAGTATGACAGTGTATTTAAGCTATGGTATTGGCGAAGCTAGTGACTGTGGTGTTCCAGTACTAGTTCGTTCTTAATAATAAAATTTACATAACTAGGGTAATATTTATTGGAAACCAATCTCGGAGTGAGTGTCTACCATAGTCATGGTAAATGATTGCCCATACCTTTGTCAATTTATCTCATGTCTAAACTGTGGGTCTTGGTCGAGGAATGGTTGGGTTAAGGCTTAAGGGTTGCTAGTTCAAGCAAGCTTCAAGCAAATAATTAGAGACACACAACATTTGGTTTCTTGAGAATACATAGTCTCCTAGGTTGACATTTTGACTAAGGGTAAAACCCTAATCATTCTCAAATTCAGACGGCTAGAAGGACCCAATAGCAGTTTGGGGGTCTAGAGGAGAACGATTAACTCAAGGCAAGGTTCTAGTCACATGGCTGGCCGATGGTAGCTACACTGGTGTATACAACTATCATAGCCATGGGGAATACTCTGTATCTCTCTACCAATTATGATTTTTCATCTCTCTAAATCAGTGAAAGACAAAAACAAAAGAGTTCAAGAAAGATGTCATGGAATACAATTTCATGATTCAAAGGCGAATGTATAATTCAAGAAGAATTGTCAATGCAATCGCGGATGAGATCCTAGAGACATCTACATCTCAATCTACGTAGGTTAATCAAAGAGAGAGCGAACCGAGTGCACTACGGTTGATCAGACCGTCATATATCGATTCTGATTAGACAATATGTTAGTAGGCGTCCCCACTAAACATATGTCTTGAATCAAGCTCGAAAACTGAGTGAGCTTGCAAAACTAGGTTGTAATAGCAACATTGGTCAAGGTAGTCAAAATACAAATATGCGAAATTTTTTTTAAAGGAGGCATAAGTAGTTCGAGTTCTGTGCGAATCAAAACCTTATCCGGTGTTCTTGCTTATACAGTCTTCCTACTATTTTCTTATCCAAGGCTTTGGTCAACTAATGGGTTATGGACCTCAAAAATCTATATTCTAGGTAAACCTATTAGCGTCAATCAATTTTCTCGTCAATATATCACAAGGACTATGGAATGCTAGGTTGGGAGACTTCCCACCCAACTTGCAGAACTTCCACTAATATTGGCTTTGGATCTTAGGGGACATACATGGCATTGTCCTATCATCAATAGTATTCTAAACTTGTAATCACGTCTGAAATCATTTCACCGAGGATTATGCCCTGCCCGTATACTCTGACTGTGGTAAACCCTTGGTTTTGTGATTCAGATGTGATATGTTATCCGATACTCTACCTTATATTGACACAAGGGTGACTACGGTCAAAAGAGGACCACTCGCCATAGTTTTTAGTAACATTCTATAACCTATATTTTTTTAAACAAATTTCAACTCAAGGGGTCGTGTCTTACCAGTGCGCTGCTGGCTGCAGTGAATCTATGGTCTCCATAATTTGAATAAATAGCGACAGTGCGTTGCTGTCCTGCCATTTTGAGTTAACTAATATTCCTTTAACTATATCTGTAAAAATTCAGAAGCTTCTAGAGATTCAAGCAGGTTGACTATGAAATAAAATATAACTATTTGTCCTATCCGTTATCACCCTTCAAATGAAAGATCGAACAGGGAGGAAATAACTGAAGACAAAAGGAATACAATCATTCTAGTATCTATTTCATGTGTATTCAAACCATTTGGGGAAAACATTGAATCGGGACTAACTCGAGGTTTGTATGTGGATAACATAATCAGAAAATATATAAAAATAATAATTTTTAAGGCAAAATAGGAACTAAATAGGCAATTCGGACTAAGATATGAGGATGATATCTAAAGAGGCAAAGAGGAGGGATTGAACAATTTATCAAGGTTAGATCATTACCTCTATGAAGTCTTGTCTCACCAAGTGAATAATCTATCCACATTGGATCATGTCGTCATATCAAGAGACAATAGTGTACCTATGGGCATCTGACAAACTATCTAAATTAATATCACCTCATCTAAATTGCATGGCCTAGACTATCCATCGGTAAATTTGTATAAGGGACACCTAGTCCTAGTCATTCTCTTAAATTAAATTAATTCTTAACTCGTAAATGAGCATTTTCTAATCACAGGCTCGCAATAGTACGACTAACTTAAGTACTATCACGAGTTCGCATGATTTGCAAAAAAAGACCTGCATGGGCCACCACAAAAACTTATCACGACCCGTACCCATTTTTTTTGGGATACGAGACTTGTCCAAGCCAACCTACGCCGCAATGTCGGCGGAAGAACGCTGTATAGCCACAATGCTCAAAGTAACAAATAATGCTCATTCACAAAATTAATTTAATTTACAATATTACCAAGTTTACATTTGCAGAAAAATATAAACTCTTACAAATATTAAAATGATACAACTCATCTATCTAGCTAATCTCTAGGTTTTCGTCTGCAAGTAGCCCATTACTCCCTATGCTAAGTGAATCCATAGCTAACCTAAAAAATATTGGTTTTCAGTCAGGAATGGAACGAGTACAATTCACTGAATGCAATTTTAATATATGAAAATGACTATACAACAGAGGTTAGCCTTTAGACATATCATATATAAATAAATGAAAAAAATTAGAATAAAACTAAATACTGAAAAAGTAAATAAAAAATAATAAAATACTCACCGACTGACCGACTGAAGTACCTTTGATATGTGATCGATCTCGGGACAATTATGCACACGTTCTACACTATCTACACGGTCTACACGAAATACTGCAATAAAAAACACGGTCTATACGATATAAATACGGTCTACACAGTCTACTTTGCAATAATAAATCACTGTTTACATTGTCTACTTTGCAATAATAAATTACTGTCTACACTGTCTACTTTGCAATAATAAATCACAGTCTACACTGTCTACACCGTCTAAGGTTAGATCACATATCTTTGATACTTTACCTTCTCCGACACCACAAAGAATTAAAACAATATGAAGACTGAAATTACATCTATAACGACTAACAATGATGCATAGTAAAGATCAATACTGAAAACAAACAATAAATTGTACTCGCATGTGGTCCTTTGCTTGTGAAACCGATAATCCAAACTACTTGGTGTGCCACAATAGTCAAAACTCATACAACGATCTCTAGATGGTAAAATAAATATTACCAATATTCTCATAATAGTCAAAATAGCTTGAATTGCCTATCCTTAAGTCTAATTCTGGACACAGGGGCAAAACAATAATTTCTGGTCAAAACGGTGTCCGCCGTTGGACCCGTTTTGCACCAAAAAGCATGCCAGAGTCAATGGTCTCTAAAGTCATCAAACTACATGTATACAGATTCTTTTTGATGATATGAACCCCACCGTATGTCCAAAGTTGGATTCCGGCAGGATGTACACAAAATTGTCCGTTGAATTAGACCGTAGGGCCCGCAAAACGGCAATCCGATTAAATATCTCAAAGTTGGACCGAACTTGGCATACAGGACTAGAAAAACGATACGGTCCTACTGGCGCAAGTTTCGTCTCGATCTGACGAGCGTGCACAAAGTAATTGGAAAATTTGCACTTAGGCCGATACGATAAATTTTGACGGATACGCATCAAATTTGTCGCGCACACGCGACCAATTTGAATTCTGTCAAAGCCCACATGTCCACGAAGCCTTTAGGCACCTTTCAATGCTTTCGTTTCGTTACCACGTCATCCGAATTGGCGGGACGCACGTCGTATCAAGAGGTTTTTTATAAATTCCATAATTTTAAAAGCATGTTTTTTACGATTTTCAAGCCGATTTCTGTCACTGTTTAAAGGACTAAAATTAAAACTAAAGTACGGTTTTTATGTCCTAAATGTTGTCAATAAATGCCTTCAAATAGATTTTTGAAATTGTGCATGGTTTGGGAGAAAACTGGCCGTGAACTAGAGTAGTTGGACTGGTTCACGTGTCCTGTTTTGACAGTTTTTTCGTCAACTTCAACTCGATTTCTCTCGTGTTTCGTGTCACTAGAATTTAAACCAACTAACAAGGATCAAAGATGGTTATATTATGATCGTACCAGAGTTTACGGGACAAAAAAGGATCGAACGATCGTTGAGATTTTGCGTCGGAAGTTGGCTCCTCCGCTGTTACGCGCGACTGTGCTTGGTTTGTGCACACGCAAGTTTCTCTGGTCGCCATCCGACGACTCGCACGGTGGCGTGTTGGGTCAGGGTGGCCGCCCAACCATCGGGGTGCGTGGCGGGGGCGTTAGCGAAGGAGGGAAGAATAGGGTATGGAGTTTTTTTGGTCGCCTGATCCCTCTCGGCTCTCTCTCTATATATATATACATTATATATATGGATCGGCTTGAAGCCCCCCCTGGGTCGGGTTTCATGGGCTGAGCTGATCCGTTTTGTTATCTTTTTTTTCTGTTTACTAATATATATATATATATATATATATATATATATATATATAATATATATATATATATATTTATATATATATATAAATATATATATATATATATATATTTATATATATATTTATTTATTTATTCATTTGAAGAAACCCCCTCCTTTTATTAAACACGACTTGAAAATCGAAGCCGAAACACGTATACAAGGCGCAAAATGCCGCTATACATGTATACCAAAAAGAGGAAAGGGGAAAGAGGAGGCGAAACAACCGCCCTGAACTAGGGGGATCACTGACCAGCAGGATCTTGAAGTGTGGAAACACAGAGTGCTCCGCTTGCGGCATTGATGAAAAACTTCCCTAACGAGCTGGTCGGCAGAGTATTGTCAACCTTCGTATCTTGCCTTGTTGTGATTCTTCCAAATAGCCCATGTGGCGGCCGCTGCGACGATCTGGTGACCATGGAAGGAAAAACCCCAAGAGATCACTAGATCGTGGAAGCGTCCGCCACCCGGAGCGATGTTGAATAACTAGTTGAGGGTCCTCCAAATGCTGTCCGGTAGGGCTTCCTGGTAGAAGGTGTGATCAATAGTCTCCATCCGACGCTCAGAGCAGCAGGTGCATGCAGAAGCTAAGTTGATCCCGATGGTGTTAAGGGTGTCGTCAGTGGGTAATTTTTTTCTTATGGCTCTCCACATTAGGAAGGACCACTTCTTAGGTATACAGGTGTGCCAATAGTACGCAGTAGGGGTGTGCTGCCGCCCGATGCCCTTGATGGTGCTTCTCGCCGACCTTACCGAAAAGGCCTCCGACGCTTCCAGCTTCCATCTCAGCTCGTCTGGCTCGTTACCAATGTACAATCTGCGTGCGTGAATGCTGTCCACCGCTTCATTACCTGACCATTCGCGGATCAGGTCCCAGTTCCAGTCATCGTTGGAGGGGTTCCACAAGTCTCTGATTCTGCTGCCTCTCGAGATCTCTGTGAGACTAGAAATCATGCTATCTCTGACCCATCTCTCCAGAAAAGGGTTCGAATCTTCCGTCCCCAAACAGAGTCTCATCTTGGGCTCGACAAGGCCACGGCCAATGAGGATGCGACGCCATGCCGCTGAGGATCTGCAGTTGGAAGTGGCCAATTAAGGGTGGCAGTGTTTGAAGTACCTGGCTTTCAAAAACTTGCTCCATAAGTTGTTGCTCGTGCGCAGTTTCCACCATAATTTCATCGAGAAAGTTTTGACAATGTGAGTGAGTTTAGAGAATCCCAAACTCCCTTCGGTAGTAGGGTGAGCCACAGAGTCCCAGCTAGCCCAGTGATGCTTATCAAGGCCGTTGCTATGCCCCCAGAAAAAAGTACAAAAGATCTGTTCGATCGAAGACAGGACCTTCTTGGGCGGTGAGCAAGCAGCCAGAGTATGAATGGGGATGGAGGAGAGTACGTGATTGATAAGGATCATCTTGTCGCCCGGGGATAAGGTGGCATTATGCCACCCTTCGAGCTTCTTCTTGATTCTATTAGTCAAGTCCTCAATTAGGGCCACAATAGTGGGCAGCCAAGATAGTTGAATGGAGGGTGGGCTACGGAGAAAGATGTTAAGTTGGAGAGATTGATGGCATGCTCTTTATTGGTGTTGTGGTTGGCGTAGATAACGCTCTTTGAGTGATTGATCTTCTGGCCGGAGCATCTAGATTACCTCTGTAGTATGTTGTGAACAACTACCACCGCTCCTTCCTCCCCGGAAGAGAAGATGAATAAATCGTCACCGAAGGCCAGGTGGGTGATGATAGGGCAACCACTGGAAGTGTGATAGTGCTGGAAGTTGGGGGTGTTGACCATGTTATTAAGGTTCCTACTCAGGGCGTTAGTAGCAATGATGAAGACCGTGGTGGATAGAGGGTCGCTTTATTTGACCCCGCGATGGGATTTGAAGAACCCATTGGCCTCTCCGTTGATGACCGTCGAGAACCAGGAGTTGCTGACGGATCTCCAAACGATGTTGGTCCAATATTCCGAGAACCTTAAAGCTCTGAAAACCCAGATGATGAATTGCCAGTCCAGCCTGTCGTATGCCTTCTCCATGTCGATTTTGACGGCTATTTTACCCCCTCTAGCTGGAAATTTCATGCAGGTGATTAACTCTTGTGCCAGCATAATATTGTCCTGAATGTTCCTCCTACGGACAAACCCACTTTGCTCCTCCGATATGATCTTGGGGAGAATTCCTGCCATTTCGGTCGCGATGACCTTGGATATGATTTTGTTGATAAAGTTTCAAAGGCTGATAGGGCGAAAGTCACAAAAGGACTCCGAGTTATCTTTTTTCGGAATAAGGATGAGATTGGCACTAGAGATGGCTTTGGGGTAAATGGCACCTTCGAAGAAGGCGACGGCTGCTTCGGTGATGTCCTGCTTGATGATGTCCCAGGAAGAGCGAAAGAATACCCCCGAAAAGTTGTCCGGCCTTGGCGCACTATGTTCGTTCAGAGCCCACACGGCTTTCGAAACTTCCTGAGTAGTGGGGGATCGTTCCAATTGGGCGTTGTCGGTATCGTTAATGAGAAGGGGGATTTTGTTAAGGAATAACCTATCTTTGTAAACAGTCTCTTTAGAGAATAATTTGGATTAGAAGTCTGTAGCAGCAACATGGATACTCTTGTGGTCAGTAATGATTGCCCCGTTGTCATCTGTCGTCCAGTGGATCGATAGCTTTTGTCTGCGACCGTGTACGCATGCATGAAAATACTGTAAATTTTTATCCCCTTTACTGTCCCATTTCAACCTTACTTTCTGCTTCCAAAAGTCGGTCCCCACTTTGATCCTAATTTAAGCATAGCCTTGGTGAGGTTTAGGGCACTCCTGGCTGCAGAGGAGCAATCCGTAACGACCAAGTTCTCTGTTCGGATGACGTCATCCTCTGCGACCCGAACGGCTTGAAAGATGTCCCCGTAGGCTAGTTTGCTCCAGTTGGACAAGGCACGCCTTGTGGCCTTGAGCCTTTTGCAAACCCTGACTAGTGGGTTAGGGGATTCCTCACGGTTCCAGGCTTCCGCGACGATGCCCAAAAATTGGGGATGCTCGATCCAGAAGTCTAGGAATTGGAAGTTCTTTTTGGATGAATGAGTGTTGTTTTTTATCTCCAGCAGCAGCGAAGCATGGTCAAATTCCAGGGAGTTTAGGTGGGACAGGTTGGTAGTGACCCCCATGTCGTGCCAGAAGGCATTCGTGAGAGCCTGGTCCAGTCTGGAGTATTGCCGTCGATTCCTCTCCTGCATGTTGCACCAGGTGAATGCATTGCCAGTGAATTGGAGAGAGGTTAAATGGGCATTGAAGATAAAGTTGTTGAAATCTTGCATGGCCAAAACGGGGGGTTTTTTTTGCCAGTGAATGCATTGCCAGTAAATTGGAGAGAGGTTAAATGAGCATTGAAGTCTTGCATGGCCGGACCGGGTTTTTCAGAGCTGCAGGTGAACGCATTGAAGTCCGCAATATAAAGCTACGAAGAGTTGGTGTGCTGGTGATGGATGTCGAGGAGATCATTCCAGAGGAGTTTTCTGTCCGCGATATCGCAACTGCCGTGGACCGCTGATAGGATGGCTCGCTTGGGGAGGCTGGGGTGCTCAAACCAACAGGAGAGGGTTTGCTAAGAGTCCTGGATGACTCCGAATATGACATCATTCGTGCACAGGATCCAAATGTCATGCTTACCGGCCACTGCCGATGGAAGGCCCAGCTGCAATGGATGGATTTTAACCTTTTGGGTAGGATTTTGGGTTCTAGAATAATGAGTATGTCAATCTTGTGAATTTTTCGAATACCGGTAATTCTTCTTAATGTGGGTTTGTTCGCCAGCCCGCGAACGTTCCAGGATAGGATGTTAAGTATTAAGGGCTTTGTGGGGTTTTTTTTGTTCCGCTTTACAGCGGATCTGGTTTGAATGGTATATTATTTTTTTTTTTGAATGGTATATTATATATATATATATATATATATATATATATATATATATATATATATATATATATATATATAATATTTAATTGACAAAAAATAATATAACCAATACTAATAAAATAATATTTTATAATAATAACCTCAATAAAATAATAATATTACAACAACAAAATTCAATAAAACAATAATGGTGTATATATTCCATTATGTGCAGTCTAATAATCCACAGAATGTACAAGGACCTATTTTATACAGATGTCACTAAATATCAACTAGTAATAATATTTATAATATTAAATTATGAATACTTAGAAAATATTATTAGATCATTAAAACGGAATACAACACACACAAACCAAATTACATCAACACGAATGTCATTAGACATATTACATGACTACATGGGCTTAGGCTTGTTTTGGGTCCAATCTGGACTAGTTCGGTACAATCGGGTCCCCTTAAACTCAATAATATAATTAATAAATAGATAAATCTTCGGTAAGGGTTAAGTCGCAACTTGGCCTGGTTCTCCTAGTTAGGATATCACTATGGCTCGGCCTCCCTACCACGGCCAATAACTAGTCAAAGCACGCCATTGCACGATCCGTGCCATGATTTCTAGTCACCATGCACTCCAAAACTCTGCCATGGCTAAAGTCATCTATCGTAATAATTAACTAAGTAATTATTTATAAAAATTCTAAAAATCACCATTTAATTCAAATAAATATATAAAAATATACTATCAAAAATTTGAGAAGAGGGGTTACAGGTCCTGGCGCACTATGCTCATCTAGTGCCAACACCGCGTCATTGACCTTGCTCTCGGAAGGGTAGAGCTCCAGCCGATAGTTGTTGTCGTTGTTGATGAGGTGTGGTATCCCTGCCAGGATGGAGTTGTCTGTGTAGATCATTTCTTTAGTAAACAACTGGGAGTAGAACTTAGCGGCAGCCGCTTGGATATCCAGTTGGTCGTTAATGATGTACCCTGATTCGTGGGCTATTTGATGTAGGGTTAGTTTATGTCTTAGACCGTTGACGCAAGCATGGAAGTAGCTCGAGTTTTGGTCCCCGTCACTATCCCATCTAAGCCTCGCTTTTTGTTTCCAATAATCGGTCTCAACCTTCAGCCGAAATTTGAGAATAGCTTTGGTGAGGTTAAGGTCTGCCCTGGCTGCAGGTGAACGGTCAATCACGAACAGATTTTTGACGTGGGTGATGTCATCCTCTGTGACACGGACGACCTAAAAAATGGCCCCATTTGCTTGTTTACTCCAAATCGAAAGGGCCTGTCTTGTGGCCTTGAGCTTGTTGGCCAGTCTGATAAGTGGGTTGGGGGAATCCACTTGGGCCCAGGCTCTTCAACAGTGCGCTTAAAGTGGGGATGTTCGCTCCATAAGTCAAGCAAGCGAAAGGTTTTTTTGATCTGGGTGGATTTGCTTTTGATTTTTAGAAGGAGGGGGTGTGGTCAGATTCGGTGGAATTTAGTGAGATAGTTTAGAGGTGATCCCCGATCCCTCCCATAGAGCATTAGTGAGCGCCCTACCAAGACTAGAATATTGCCGACGGTCATCTTCTTGCATATTGCACCAGGTGAAAGCATTGTCGTTGAACTGGAGAAGGAAGAGGTGGGCGTTGAAGATAAAGTTATTAAAATCTGGCATGGCCGTGAGGGAAGGAGAGCAGCTGTCACGACCTGCACCCACTGTGAGGGTATGAGAGCGTAACAACGCCCAGCCTACACCGCAGTGTCGGCGGTAGAACGCTGTTCTAGGTCATGAACTATAACTAACATAATAGAATACTCTCCATAAGGAGGCCAACACAGAGGTATAACTCAATCACAATCTATAGATAGAATATGGCACGATGAAATAGATAGAGAAATTCTCAACTGAGGTACAACAGAAAAGAAATACAAGTCTTATCATCTCTAAAAATATACAACTCTGAATCAAGAACAACAACTAAACATAAAATAGAAAACAGTCTAAGCTATCTATACTAAGCAAGGTATCGTCCTCAGCAGCTGCCTGAACCTCCCCAGGGGTCCAGGTCGCAAGTGTTATCTAGGCAAGCTCCAAAGTAAGGGGTGCAGGGTTCCTCATCATCCTCTGTAAAATTTTTAACAGGTCCAGTCAGGACGGGAGCGAGCACAAGACATCTCAACAGTTCATAGCAGGTTAGAAAATATAATCATGCAGTAAAGTAAGATATAGATACTGAAGAAATACAGTATGTAAACAGAGAGAGAGAACTGTAATAGAAATATCTACTATAAGTAAAGAGCTACCAGTGACTAGTGATTTAGAGTACAAAGTCGACATATGAACGGCTTGATTTGTACATGGCTATACTAAAGAGGCGTACATGGCTATTCTACTTTGGAATTGTTCATATGGCTATTTATACTCCTCCGTACCCCCAATTAATACACAAGGATCCAACCAGGTTATGTTATGATTCTATGTAACAGCCCCCGAAGGGTGGTAAGCCCCCAAAGGGTGATATGCCCCCAAAAGGGTGATAAGCCCCCGAAGGGTCGTGCATAGTAGTCCCATAAATGGGGATTCTGGGAAACCCAATAAATGGGATAAGGATTCAAAGAAGACTTTGTGATCATATGAGTATATGTCACAAGTGATCAAAGAACCAAAGAAGCATAGTGATACGCCATGTAAGTGAAACGCACAGAACATAGAGTACCCCGATGCTCCCTGAAGGAATAACATCTCAAGAAGGGATCCATATAGTACTAATCCGTGTGACCAACGTGACAGTATCAAGTAAAGTAATTTAATACAGGAAATAATTCTAAGCATGATATGAAATGATCAGAGAATGTACTCACCGGGTATCTGAATGTCTGAAGTAAATGTACTGTCCGAGATGAGGTGTCTGACTCCTAGTTAGAGCAACACAAGTCAAGATGTATACAGGGGATGATATATGGAATGTATAATGCATCTGGATGCTGTCTAGGTCAAACTAGACTAAAGTCAATATTGGGTCAACTTTAGTCAACTATACTAGTCAAGCTAGGTCAACTAGGTCAAGTCCTAGCCCAAACAAGTCTAATAAGTCTCATTAGGCCTAACCAAGCCTAGGCTAGCATCACACACCAATCACAAGCCACACAATTTATGCTTCATACATATATAATACATATATACTCATTATATATAAGGCATACCTATATATATAGGGAATTCATCCATGGCTATATGCCCACATACATATGTATATTCACATATTTATTCATACACACATATTACATATATATATTTCATATATTATATATATAGGCATACAACATGTACGGGTTTACATTATATTCATGCAAAAAGGGGTTTTAGTCAATATGTGAGGGGTTGAGGGTATACATGTGTGTATGATATATGTAAGGATGAATGTGTGTGTGTGAGCATATATGTGTGTACAGGCAATCAGTAAGTAGTGTCAAGGTGTGTAGATGTGATAAGAGGGTACAACATGTGAGGTGCTGTGTGGGGTGAATTGGGGAAAATAGTATGACAGATTTTAGCTTGGGTATGAGTGAACTATGAGTTAAATCTGGGAGTGTGTGTAGTGTTTGAATTTGCAACCTAATTCAGTTAGGAAAACAGTCCCAAAAAGATGGAAATTGACAGTTCAAACAATAAGGAGTTGGCAACCTTAATTCGAATTTCCAAGCCAATGAAATCCCAGTTACATTCAATCTAACATTCAAACCATAATAAAATCTAAATCTCAGTTAAAGGAAGTTTAATAGGAAATAACATTTCAGTCCTAGTTGGCATGCTAACTCAACTAACTCAGTCCCAAGGTTTCGAACTTCCATTCAGTTTTAGGTTTTACTTGGATATCAATCCGGCATGTAAAATCCAAACACAGGTATTCAGTGCAAAAATGAATCAAAAACCAATTCCTAATCCATTCTCAAATTTCCTCATATGTGTGCGTTGTGACAGTGATCTACCAGAGGGGATTCAGCTTAGAAAAGGAAAGGAATTTTCAGGAATTGACAGTTTATTAGTAATGTAGGAAGGAACCACATCTAAATCTCATATTTTTAACATAAAAGAAAACTTGGTTGTTCACAAGCTAACCCACATCAATCTCAGGAAACAGGTTTCAGTACATGAGCCATTCAAAAATCAGTAAAAAGGAAGAATCCATATCAGTTGATAGTGTAGGCATGACATGAGTTCCCAGGTTTCACACAAGTAATTCTCAGATTAACAATGAGGAAATGGAAACCAATTCTCAGATTTCAGGTCACTATAAGGCAGTTAACATTGTAGCCATTTGAAATTTTCAGTAAACAGTGAATCAATAAATCAATTGACAGTTCAAAAGAATTTCAAACCCAAAGACAGTTCAATACATTATCAAAACCAATGCAATGTCTAATATTCTCCTTCTATGACATAAAGCCTAATCAAAATGTAAAAATCGATCTAACATGAACTAATAATATGTCCAGGATCTAATATGGCAATTAATCATTAATTAAACAATTAACAAATGGAATCAAGGCATGAAACCCTAAACTCGGTTATATCTCAGGTTTTGTAAAATGACAGTTCATAGGGTTCTCAAGAATTGAGAACCAACAGCAGTTCATAACAGTCCAAGCTAAATTCGAAAATTCCTAAACCATGTATCAACTTATCAGTAACTAATATACATGTATGGATTTTTAAAAAAGGGACTTAGCATAATCAGTTTTGGAACAACAGGCTCCTTGAAGTTCATGTGGTGTCAGTCATGCAAATTTCGAAACCAACTCAATGTCCTAATCCTCATATCCATGTTATAAACTTAATCTAATAAGTAAATCGTATTAATCATGAACACCCAATTATGTGGGATCATCTAATAACTGAACACAGCAATATTTAATAGGATTAAAATGGATTAATAGTTCTGGAAATCGAAACAACATATATCAGTCATATTTCGAGCCCAGTGCAATATCTATCACCCCATTCTCATATCGATACACAACTCACAATCAAACATACAGTCCAATGAACTAATGAACATCAAAAACCCATATAAAACTAAGAATTGAACACTCTGAAAAATGAAAACAACATTTCATGAGATTCAAAACTGGAAAGGAACTGACAGGTATCAGAATACTCAAAAAAAACCCAATTTGGATATCAAAACAATTTAAAAACCCAAAATAGTGACAAACAGATACGTGTCCCAAGTGTACATGTCATATGGAAGTATTTGTGTCCAACCAAGTGGACACAAACGTGTCCAAACAATAAAACACACATACAGATACGGACTGTGCACTGATAGTGTCGTGCACGCGTGCACGTGTGTCCAGTGCACGACACGGGCCACGTGGTGACACGTGGCCGTGCACACGTGTATGCCTAGACTAGGGGGACATGTACATGTGTCTATATCGTGTCCACGTGAGTCGTGTCAGGAGAAAAAGGGTCGTATCAGTGCAGATTTTTGCATGAATCAGTGCAGTATGTGACCAGTACAGCCTCGATTCCGTGTCCGACACGAATCGAGATGCACTGAAACTTTGGGGGAGTGTGCGCAGATACTGCCTCCGTGTCCATGCCAATTTTGGCGTGTCCAAGTGTCGTGTGTATTGCAAACGAGATGCATGGTAGCAGGGCATACGTGCGAGGCAGCGTGCAGCGTGTCCACGGCCATTTCCGATACAGAAATGACACGAATTCGTGTTCAGTAAGTGGGCGGTCGAAAACACACATCGAGGGCTTCCCAAATATGTAATTTGTTTTAGAAAATACAAAGGTTTAATCCATTCGAGCATTTCATCAAACACCTACATATATGCATTGATACGTGCCCGATACGGACACGAAATGGATACCACTCGACACCAAACCAATACCTCCGGCTAGGGGACACCTAGGGCTTCCTATTCATACAAAGAAATCAAAAATCTATAGAAGGAATAGGAAGTTACCTATATGTGCAATTTGCATGAAAAGCTTAAAAAGAGGGTGGTTCCTCTTGCTAGCTAGCTCCTCCAAATTGTCCAAACTCTGGAATATTCTTCCATAAACAGTAAGAACAGATGGATTAGAACCTACTACAACTTGTTTGAGGAAAAAAGGAGATAAAATGGAATTTCTATGAATTTCTAAAGTTGGGAAAATACCTCCTCCTCCTTAATCTTGTTCTTTCCTAAAAGAGGCTAGCCCTAAATGGAAGAGAGTATAAATAGGGGTGGGTTTCTCAATGTAGCTGGCCATAGTGGGTTAGGGTTAGGGTTTAGTGATGGGCTATGGGCTTGGGCCTCTATGGCTAAGTTATTAATCAAGGGTTCAACCATAAGTCATGGCTTGTGACTTAATATCCTAACTTGAGTCAAATAACTAAACCATAGGTCAACTCTAGTCTAACTAGGGTTGCATGACCTAACCAAGTCCAAACTCAACTAGGATTAGCTCCTAGGTTAGTCTACCATGGTCATTGCTAGTCAAAGTCAACCTAGTCAACCCTCATTCAAACAATTCCAAAATAATTTCTAAATATTCCCATAAATTCTAATAAATTCAAATAACCCCAAAAATGACAAAAATACCCTCAAACTAGAAATGATAAATGAAATACCCTAATCACAAGTCATGATTTTAAATTGTTTAAAAAGATTAAAAATCACCAAGAATCATAATATGTAATAAATATAATAAATAATAATTATAATTACAAAATTTCAAAATTACCCTCATCTGGAAACTGGGTGTAACCGTGGCTGCCAGACTTCTCTTTCCTACTGGTGATAGCATTAAAGTCCCCAATACAAAGCCAGGGGAGGTAGATGTCATTGTGGTGGATGTCAATGAGATCGTTCTAGAGAAGATTACATTCGGCGATGTCACAACTGCCGTGGACCACTGACAGTAGGGCACGCTTAGGGATCAAAGGGTGTTCCATCCAGCAAGAGAGAGCTTGCTTCGAGTCTTGGATGACTTCGATATTAACGTTCTTCGAACATAGCATCCAGATGTCATGTCTGCCAGCGATGGTCGTAGTGAAGCCTAACTGCATCTGTATGGTTTTGAGTCTCTTGGAAGGTATTTTAGGTTCAAGGATGATTAGGATGTCAATCTTGTGCATTTTGTTAAGAATGACAAGACGTCTCATGGTGGGTTTGTTCGTCAGACCTCGAACATTCCAGGAGAGGATGTTAAGCATTAATGATGCTTGGAGGGATGTGTTTGGTCCGCTTGGTTGCTGACCTGGTGCGCATGACTGAAGCCTCGGAAGCTTCCTTCTATTCTATCTTTTTTATGGTGGAGATAGTCTCAACAAGCATTAAACGGGAACTGCCGAGAGTGGGCTCCACTTGAGGGGTGGGGAGTTCTGAAGTGTGGTTAAGCAATTCTTTCGTCGAGTCCAGGGAGGACTTCTCGGGTGGGATGATAAGGGTGTCTTTGGTGTAGCTGGTTGGATCTTCTGCTAATATAGGATATCCAGCGGCGATAACCTGTTGTCCCCGAAGGGCCTGCTCTGGTCCCAAGATAGCAAGGGCTTCTGCACCAGAGATTTTATTATTGGATGGGTGGACATCTGAGGGCTTTGTAGATCCGGAATTCTGATCTGGGGGATTCTCTCAAATGGCCTTTGAGCGTGGTTCTCCGGAGCCCACCTCTTGTGACTCCTGCTCGGGGGCCGCAGACGATCCTTCGAGGAGGGCAATCTCCTGGGTGGTGTCTTCCTCTTCTGTGAGTAGTGCGTTGAACCGATTTGATAGATTAGGCGCTGGGGGGTTGTAGGGGACCATCGTTTTACCTGGTGACGCGCCTGGCTCACCTCTGTTGGATTCGAATCTTATGTGGGAATTTGGTAGTATATATATATATATATATATATGTATAAATTTTGTCATAATATTTTTTAAGTGACATAATACACCTTAAGTGACAAATTTACTGTTACAATTCTTTAAGGAAGTCATAAAATACACCTTAAGGACAAGTATTTCACTTGTCACATAGAACTTACTGTTACAATAATATAACGAAGTTACAAAATATACTTTAAGTGACAAAGATTTTTACTTGTCACATAATACAGCTTAAGTTACAAGTATTTCACTTGTCATAAAGAACTTGTTGTTACAATTCTTTAAAGGGAAGTCACATAATACACCTTAAGTGACAATAATTTTTACTTGTCATATAATACACCTTAAATAACAAGTATTTTAAATTGTCAGTAAAAAATGTTGTTACAATTCTTTAAGAAAGTCACAGAACATACCATAAGTAACATCTATTTTTATTTATCCCATAAAATTTACCTTTGACATGAGTCAAAAATTAAAAATTTATTTTAGTGACAACATTTTGTGACGAACAAAAAATATAGTCATAAATGTGTGACGATAAGCAATTGTTATCATAAAATCAAATTATGAGTGACAACAAAATTTACTTGTCACGGAAATACCCCTTTCAGTGATAAATTTTACACTTGTCACAAATTAATTGTCATAAAAATCCGAATTTCTTGTAGTGATAAAATTATTATTTTTAGCTAATACCATATTATTCCTATTATATATATGGTCCTACGAGCATTGCTATATTGGTAGACCAGTCATCAACATTACTAGTGATATTGGAGTACTTCTGCTTGTTATGCAATGGTCCACAAATGTAGTGGATCAACAACACTTTGTATATAAAGTTGTATCAATGTACTGTAAACAGTTTAATACATTACAGTGGAATGAGCTAATTATTTAATTTGGTACAATTTGTTACACTACATAGGTCAATTACTTTAAATTATTATATTTATATAATTTTATCATATCAATTTGATGCATTGTCATTAAATAGGTTGTCCCATACTCTTTTGAAGATGATACTCCAGTAATAAAGAGGACATCGTGTGGTCTAAGTTTGCATAGATCTTATATTATATACGATCGGTACACCATGTATCATTCGGCAGACCGTGTTCTTCGACAATTCGAAATGAGACAAATAATTTCGAATGATCCACCATATATGAGTTATGATGTACCCAATGCAAGAAATACAATCCTAGGTACCATAGATGACTGGAATAGTCGATACGAGAATTATAGTGTGACGAACATGTCTCCCCGAATAGAATCTTCGGTTTAATGTAAGTTCTAACTTACTATTGTATTTGGATTGATTAAATACAAGTAGTGTGCTAAAATTTTGTTTACAAAACACAGTCGTTGGTGACTTTACTTATAAACAATGGTGGGGAGATCCGTATATGATTAACAAAGCATACACATTTGAAGAGCCAAGGTTCAAGTGTAGCCATAGATGAACCTAGTTTGCCAGCTTTTGTTGATGACATATCATATTTGGTATGACTTTATTACAAATTCAAAATTGTATATATATATATATATATATATATATATATATATATATATATATATGATGTTCGTTCCAACCGTGGAGCGCCCATGGCCTAAGCCACCCAGCTAGCGCCCAAGAATATATATATATATATATATATATATATATATATATATATATATATATATATATATATATATATATATATATATATATGAGGAAGGATAGGTATCCCCACAATTTTTGCATCCCCATGCATCCCCATGTTCACATCCGTTGGATGTGCTTTAAGTCATCTAATTTTAACCATTAGTAAATCAACGGTTAAGATTAGATGACTTAAAGCACCATCCAACGGTGCAAATAGGGGGGATGCATGGGGATGCAAAAAGTGTGGGGATCTTGATCCTTCCTCTATATATATATATTTTTCCTTCCTATATATATATATATATATATATATATATATATATATATATATATATATATAAACTTTAATTTTCATATTTCATATTTCAGAGTATATTGGCCCAAAAATCTATCCAAGAACCAGAGAGCTATTTGTGGCCGCATGGTCGGGAGACTACACAAGATCTTGTTACTCGTGTTGATTTGCTGGATCCTGGACGAGATCATGACATGCCTCAATTGCATACACGTACCCCACCAGATTATCCGGATGGCACTGTTAGACGGAGACAATCTCGTCATCGTAGGATGGACGTTGGAGAGGGCAACATTGGTCTACACTATGCTAGAGAGGGCACTTCTCAGTAGTACGCTAGAAAGGGCACTAGCCAGCAGTACGATGGAGAGGACAGTACCCAGTAGTACGCTGGAGATGATATTTTTTTGCTAGAGAAGGCACTAGTCAACAAAACGCTAGAATGGGCATTTTATCAGCATTTCAGCCATATGACCAACAGATCTCGTCTCCAGCAGCGGCTCTTTTCTCTGATATGTTATATAATACATAGTTTTTCATCTCCATCTGCACCAATGCCTACTCAAACTTAAGATTTCGAGGAAGAAGAGGATGGAAGAGAATACAGATGAATGAAAAGGCGACTAGGCCTCAGACCTGGAATACGAAGGTGCTATAAACGACTTGCCTAAGGCTTTAAGTAGATGTTAGAAAGTTAGATTATGAAACAATGTTTGGCGTGAAATAAAATAATGTTTGAAATGAAATTCGATTATGAAACAATGTTGGAAATGAAATAAATCAATGTTTGCCTAGTATAATATTTGATAATACAATAACTTAATCTCTTGGTTGACTAGTACATATTCTTCTGTAGCTCCCCATCCCCAAATTTTTTTAAAATATTTTATTTATTTATTTGATTTAAATGGTGATTTTTAGATTTTATAAATAATTAATTAGTTAATTATGATGGTAGTTGATTTTAGTCAGGGTTAGGAATTAGAGTACAAGGTTACTAGAGATCGTGGCACAGATAGTGCAGTGACGTACTTTGACTAGTGTATTAGCCCTGGTAGGGAAGGCCGAGCCATAGGGATGTCCTAACTAGGAAAACCAGACCAAGTTATGACATGACCATCATAAATAATTTAATTATTTATTATTAATATTATTTGACGTTTAAGTAACCCGGTTGTACCAAACTGGTCCGGACTTGACCCGAACCAAACCGAGCCCATGTAGGCATGTAGTGGGACCAAATACGGCCTTGTAAACAGGTTTAGTAAATGCAAATATTTTGTATATATTTTTAGGAATTGACGACTTGTATTTATCAAATCAGTTTTTGTACAAATGATATACATATATATATATATATATATATATATATATATATATATATATATATGTGTGTGTGTGTGTGTGTGTGTGTGTGTGTGTGTGTGTGTGTGTGTGTGTGTGTATATATATGTATGTATTATACATGTGTATATGTTACGTATATATACATATGTGTGTAGGTGTATATATATAAATATATATACATGTATACATATATGTGTATATATATGTGTATATATATGTGAATGTATTTATATATATGTGAATGTATTTATATATTAGTAGTTGATAAATAGAAAACAAGAAGTAATAAAAGAAAAACATAAAAGCAAAGAAACAAAACAGTCAAACAAAACATCCCCACCCCCTCACGTGCGTCTTTCTTCCAATAAAGCAAAATGAGCTTAGCTCAGGCTGCTCAGCCTCAGCCCAACCAAGCACACAAAGAAAGCCCACAACAGGGAACCCCCGCACAGGAGTTCCCCACAGCGAATAAACCAAAAGCGGTATCCGCACCCGAAGCATAACTATATATGCTCGGGGACAGAACGAAACCCTAATACCATGAGAGCCTCCCCGACCCTGGATGATCGACGCCACCGACCGCGACCACCAGGCGAGCGCCAGAGCGCCGGCCAGGGCCACCGTAATACGCGCGCGCGTGCACGAAAACAGGGTAGCAGCCGCGAAGATAACATCGAACTCTCATATCTTCGTAATTTTTTGACCAAAATCCGATCTGTAAAGTCCTACACAGAACCCATATAACCCTATGGACTCTTCAGTAATTCATTTTCGAAGTAGTCATCTGATCGATTTGAAAAATTGAACAAACTTTGGGGGGAAAACTGTTTCGAAAACAGTTTCTAGGAATCCCAGATACCCATGTTCGTACCCGGGTTCCAGGAAACCTGTTCGATATTTTTGCGATCTAATTAAACACACTTAAAGACGACATATAGGGCTTCATAACCTAATTTGTAGTTTCGAATTTTATCAATTGTGTACAAAGAAATCAGTTTTCAAAGTTCGAAAAAATAGGATTAAAAACAGTTTTCAAAACTAGAAATTCTTCGATACCACATGTGTCCCGCCAAACCGGGTGACTTGGTCGAGAATCAAAAGCATTGAAAGGTGCATAACGACTTCGTGGATGTGTGATCTTTGACGAAATTCAAATTAGTCGCGTGTGCACGACGAATTTGATGTGTATCTGTCAAAATTTACCGTATCGGCCTCGGTACAAACTTCTAAATTACTTTGTGCATGTTTGTCAGATCGAGACAAAACTTGTGTTATCAGAATCGTATTATTTTTCTGGTCCTGTATGCCAAGTTTGGTCCGATTCTGAGATAGTTGACCGGATCACCATTTTACGGGCCCCACGGTCCGATTCAACGGGCAATTTTGTGCACGGTCGCCAGAATCCAACTTTGGACATATAGTTGGGTTCGTATCGAAAAACCAGACATGTTGACATATAGTTTGACGACTTTAGAGACCATTGACTCTGGCACAATTTTCGGTACAAAGCGGATCCAATGGCGGATATCATTTTTGCTCGAAATTACCGTTTTGCCCCTGTGTCCAGAATTGGACTTAATGACAGGCAATCCTAGCTAATTTGACTATTCTGTGAATGTTGGCAATATTTGTTTTAGCTTTCGAAGACGTTTGTGGATTTTGGACTTATTTCGCTTACCGGTTGATGGTTATTGTTGGCTTTTCGTACAACCTCCAGGCAAGTATACCTTGCCCGCTTGCACAATATAATTTATATGCATGTTCATTATCTTGCTGCTATTCTTTTTCTTACATTCGTGATTGCTTTATTCCATGTCAAGTACACTCATCCTGTTATAGTTTTACTTTACATGTTTCTAGTGGTCTGCATATTCTTCTTCCTTTCTGTTATAATATTTTTTCTGTTACACTGTGTTAGTTTCATATGTATTCCTTGATAAAGTCATCTTGTCCTATACTACGATTCCCACAACTTGATTACAACTTGACTTGACTTGACATAACTTGAGTAGGACTTGACTTTGACATTCTATAGATTGTGAGTACTTACCTTGACTACGGTCTACAGGATTTTTATATAGGATTGGCTACCGTCTTGGATGTGAGTGCTTGCCTTGACTGTGATTGAAATACTATAGATTGTGAGTGTTTGCCTTGACTGTAGTCCATAGCTTTGACCTATTAGCCATTTCTAGTATGGCATGCCAGTGTCTTAGGATCCTTGCGTTTAGATCTTATGTCTTGGTTCATTTTGTCTCGTTGGTTATCCTTGATTGTTTCTTACTTCTTTTATACTTGTACTGTTACATGTTGGCTTGTATATTATGTATCTTGCTAGTCCTCTGAGGACCTGATGATCTCTTCAAGTTTAGCAACTGCGTAGAGTTTAGTTAGCGGCTCATGATGGTAGTGATTACACCTGCAGGAACACAGGTATTTGCTTGTGATATTTCTTTATTATCCTCTTGTGCTTTGTATTCCGTACCATGATATATTCTGCTTATTTTATAGACTCATATCATTCAGGGAGTCTAATCGAAGAATATGCTAACGGGCTGCAGACCATGACCCATAAGTGTTCATTCTTGTCTTATATGATTCATGTGGTTTGAGATATAGTTTAGATTAGACATGATATCCTATTCTGGACAGCTTATACATATTCAAGTCGGGCTGGAGTTCGCATGATACGTAGCTGGTTTGCTCATGAGCTCGCGTCCGAAAACCAGGTGTGGGTCGTGACAAGTTTTTGTGGTGGCCCCTGCAGGTCAGAGCATATCGTATCGGTAACGTAACTGTACTGATACGAGCCTGCGCATCTGACTAAACTTTAGAAATCTCAATCCACTCTATCTTAAAAATTCTTCTAGAAATTCTCTACGTCCTTGAAAAATCCATATTTGCTCTCGATTATACTTTATTGCTTTTCGTACCATTGATTCTCGTCGCTTCCTATTCCGGGATGACGAATGATCTTGATGTCTAGAATTCATTAGGAATTATTAAATTATAGTATAATATTGCATGAATATTGAGTTTTGGTTGTTTATAGATATTAGGGTGTATAAATGCCACAAGCCCTAGATATCTGTTTGTAGAATTATTAGCAACTGGTTAGAAGATCATAAGACTTTAGTGACCGTGTTTTGAGGAGTAGTGTGACCAAAGGTGGGTAGAAGTTGTCAAGTATTCGGAGTGATTAAATGACTAAAGAATTTTACACAATATTTTGAGAGATTAAATTTGAGGAGATTAAGGTAATAGTAGACTTTGAATTTTAAGGGATAGTCATGAATTAGAATTTCGAGGACGAAATTATTTTTAAGGTGGGTAGATTTGTTGCTCCCCTTCCCAAAAAAAATTTTGAAATATTTTTATTTATTTATTTGATTTAAATGGTGATTTTTAGATTTTATAAATAATTAATTAGTTAATTATGACGATAGTTGATTTTAGTCAGGGTTAGGAATTAGAGTACAAGGTGACTAGAGAACGTGGCACGGATAGTGCAGTGACATGCTTTGACTAGTGTATTAGCCCTGGTAGGGAAGGCCTAGCCATAGGAATGTCCTAAGTAGGAAAACTAGGCCAAGTTATGATATGACCATTATAAATAGTTTAATTATTTATTATTAATATTATTTGACATTTAAGTGACCTGGTTGTACCAAACTGGTCCGGACTTGACCCGAACCAAACCGAGCCCACGTAGGCATGTAGTGAGACCAAATACGGCCTTGTAGACAGGTTTGGTAAATGCAAATATTTTGTATATATTTTTAGGAATTGGCGACTTGTATTTATCAAATCAGTTATTGTATAAATGATATGTATATAATATATTATATATATATATATATATATATATATATATATATATATATATATATATATATATATATATATATATATATATAAAATATATATATATATATATATGTGTGTGTGTGTGTGTGTGTGTGTGTGTGTGTGTGTGTGTGTGTGTGTGTGTGTGTGTGTGTGTGTGTGTGTGTATAAATATGTATGTATTATACATGGGTATATGTTACGTATATATACATATGTGTATAGGTGTATATATATTTGTGTAGGTGTATATATATAAATATACATACATGTATACATATATGTGTATATATATGTGAATGCATTTATATATTAGTAGTTGATAAATAGAAAAAAAGAAGTAATAAAAGAAAAACATAAAACTAAAGAAACAAAGCAGTCAAACAAAACATCCCCACCCCCTCATGTGCGGCTTTCTCCCAATAAAGCAAACCGAGCATAGCTCAGGCTGCTCAGCCTCAGCCCAACCGAGCACACAAAGAAAGCCCACAACAGAGAATCCCCGCACAGGAGTTCCCCACAACTAATAAACCAAAAGCGGTTTCCGCACCCGACCCTGTTATCGATCGCAGCATAATTATATATGCTCGGGGAGAGAACAAAACCCTAATCCCATGAGAGCCTCCCCGACCCTGGGCGCTCCACGCTACCGACCGCGACCACCAGGCGAGCGCCGGAGCACCGGCCAGGGCCGTCGCAATCCGCGAGCGCGCGCGTGCACGAAAACAGGGCAGCAGCCACGAAGGTAACTTCGAACTCTCATATCTTCGTGATTTCTTGACCAAAATCCGATCTGTAAAGTCTTATGCAGAACCCATATGACCCTCTCGACTCTTGAGTAATTCGTTTTCGAATTAGTCGACTGATCGATTTGGAAAATCGATCAAACTTTGGTGGAAAAACTGTTTCGAAAATAGTTTCTAGGAATCCAAGATACCCATGTTTGTACCCGGGTTCCAGGAAACCTGTTCGATATTTTTGCGATTTAATTAAACATACTTGAAGAAGACATATAGGGCTTCATAACCTAATTTGTAGTTTCAAATTTTATCAACTGTGTACAAAGAAATCAGTTTTTAAAGTTCGAGAAAATAGGATTAAAAAAAGTTTTCAAAACTAGAAATTCTCCAATACCACATGTGTCCCGCCAAATCGGGCGACTTGGTCGAGAACCGAAAGCATCAAAAGGTGCGTAACGGCTTCATGGACGTGTGGGCTTTGACGAAATTCAAATTGGTCGTATGTGCGTGACGAATTTGATGCGTATCCGTCGAAATTCACCGTATCGGCCTCTGTGCAAGCTTCCCAATTACTGTGTGCACGTTCGTCAGATCGAGATAAAATATGCGCCATCAGGACCGTATTATTTTTCTGGTCCTGTATGCCATGTTTGGTCCGATTCTGAGACAGTTGATCAGATCGTCGTTTTGCAGGCCCCACGGTCCTATTCAACGGGCGATTTTGTGCACGGCCCGTCGGAATCCAACTTTGGACATACGGTTGGGTTCGTATCAAAAAATCAAACCTGTTGAGATATAGTTTGACGACTTTAGAGACCATTGACTCTGGAACGATTTTCGGTACAAAGCTGATCCAATGACGGACATCGTTTTTGCCCAAAATTACCGTTTTTCCTCTGTGTCCAGAATTGGACTTAAGGACAGACAATCCCAGCTAGTTTGACTATTCTGAGAATATTGGCAATGTCTGTTTCAGCTTTCGGAGACATTTATGGATTTTGGACTTATTTGGCTTACCGGTTGACGGTTTATTGTTGGCTCTTCATGCAACCTCCAAGCAAATATACCTTGCCAGCTTGTACAATATAATTTATATGCATGTTCATTATCTCACTGCTATTCTTTTTCTTACATTCATGATTGCTTTATTCCATGTCTAGTACACTCATTCTGTTATAGTTTTACTTTACATGTTTCTAGTTGTCTGCACATTCTTATTCCTTTCTGTTATGATATTTCTATCTGTTACACTGTGTTAGTTTCATATGTATTCCTTGATAGAGTCGTCTAGTCCTACACCACGATTCCTTCGACTTGATTACAACTTGACTTGACTTGACTTGACATAACTTGAGTAGGACTTGACTTTGACATTCTATAGATTGTGAGTACTTACCTTGACTACGGTCTATAGAATTTTTATACTAGGATTGGCTACCGTCTTGGTTGTGAGTGCTTGCCCTGACTACGATTGAGACACTATAGATTGTGAGTGCTTGCCTTGACTGCAGTCTATAGCTTTGACCTATTAGCCATTTCTAGTATGGCATGCCAGTATCTTAGGATCCTTGTGTTTAGATCTTGTGTCTTGGTTTATTTTGTCTCGTTGGATATCCTTGATTGCTTCTTACTTCTTTGTATATTTGTATTGTTACATGTTGGCTTGTATATTATGTATCTTGCTAGACCTCTGAGGAGCTGATGATCTCTTCAGGTTTAGCGACTGCGTGGAGTTTAGTTAGCGGCTCATGATGGTAGTGATTACACCTGCAGGAACACAGGTATTTGCTTGTGATATTTCTTTATTATCCTCTCATTCTTTATATTCCGTACCATGATATATTCTGCTTATTTTATAGACTCATCATTCTTGGAGTCTAATCGGACAATATGCTAATGGGCTGTAGACCATGACCCATAATTGTTCATTCTTGCCTTATATGATTCATGTGGTTTGAGATATAGTTTAGATTAGATATGATACCCTATTCTAGACAGCTTATACGTATTCGAGTCGGGCTGGAGTCCGCTCGATATGTAGCTGGCTTGCTCACGAGCTCGCATCCAAAAATCGGGTACGGGTCGTGGCATCTTCTATTGTGTCCTACCGTGTTACAATTGTCGCAATGAAGTTCTCTTATTGATGATTCACGTGGTTT
Source organism: Iris pallida (assembly GCA_029216955.1). NCBI lineage: Eukaryota > Viridiplantae > Streptophyta > Magnoliopsida > Asparagales > Iridaceae > Iris > Iris pallida. Next base: position 15,225,546 of record JANAVB010025399.1, on the reverse strand, counting down.
GATGTGGTTCTTATTTGGTATTTCGGCTTTGCGTCAAATATCTGGTTCTCCAATTTATCCTCTACCAAAATAGCCTGAATGTTGTAAAAAATTGGAATTGGTTCTATTTGTGTCTCGTATACACTTCTCAGTCTCTCTGTAGAAAATATTATAAGATAATAACTTTTAATATTATGATTACAATATTTACAAACAAAACAGACATTGGTATATAAGTATGATACCACCATAAATATGAACAAAATCTATCATTTAATCGCACAATATATGTTCTACTTGTTGCATGCTCTAATATTTCAAACAAATAACTATCAATGTATAACATTTGTAGTATGATACCACGTTAAGTATGAACAAAATCTATCATCTAATCGTACAATATATGTTCTACTTGTTGCATGATCTAATATTTCAAACAAATAACTATCAATACGTAATATTTGTAGTTGGTGCTTCTTGTTGATAATACGTGTCATAGTCTTTAACATCATCGGACAAAAATCCATGTCTTCTATCAATGTTTTATTCTTGACTTGAAGTATTATAATCTTAGCTCTAATACCATCGAGAAGTGTAGTTTGGGTTTATCTCGTAAATTTATAATCCAATTGTTAAAATATTTAGCAAGATTAAAAGTATTAATATCTTATCTAGGACAAGGAGCATACATTATAATCCAATGTACATAATGATGACTTTCATCATTTATACCAACAAGCCAATTGTACATCGCCATGTTCTCAACTTTAATTATTTCAAATAAATACTCTACATCTATTTGATTGTACAATCTAACAAGCGAGTCTAACAAATTATAAAAAAATTTCCTTCACAATAGACTTCATGTTTTGTTTTAAATGTTGAATACAAAAAATGAGATAATTCTGAAAAATTAGATCGTATAGCATGTATTAATCCTTTTTGCTTATCAGATATAAATAAAATTATACTCTATTCATTAAAATAACTATCAAAAGATATTTTATAAGTGTTTAAAAACCAAGACCAAGAGTCAATATTTTCACCTTCGGTAACAGCATAAATAATATGATACAATTGATAATTAGGATCATGAGCATAAGAAATAAATAAGATACATTGATATTTAGATGAAAGAAAAATTGCATCAATACTAATAATAGGTAAAAAACCCTTAAAAATTTGTCAATGCACGTCTTGAAACAAATAAATTTTCTTTGAAAGATGTTGTGTTCGAAAGTCATAAGAAAACTTCTACTACCTGGATTCGAGTTTATAATTCTAAAACCATACTCCTCGAGACTTGTGACGCCCCAGAACCAGAATACTGGAGAGCGGGGGCGTACATAGCCAGCTACGTATATTGAAATGGAATCCATCTCGCTATACGGTCACGGCTGTCTAGATATGAGGGTTACTACAAGCCAACGATCTCTTAAGGTCAAGCCTATTGTCTCAATCTCAAGCAAGTAATATAGTTACAGATGTTAGACCTCCAAATATACAATAAAAGGCGTCCCAAATATTACATATTGGATGATCATGAAGCTAGTCGTACAAAATGTCAAGACTAGCAAGAGTTCAGTCATACATGATCAACCCTAGGATTTGTTAATCATGTTACAGTCCGTAGGCAGACAGTAAGTAAATATGCATCGAGCTAACAGGTGCTCGTCGACTAAACATCTCAAAAGAATAATTTTACAATGTAGTGAGCGAAACAAAATAGAAAACCCACTCGTAGCCCGGGTTCCTTCTAGTCGCCACCATCGAGCTGGAGGTTCGGTAGATCTTCGGGAGCTGCTCCGAAATCTGGCCACACAAAATCAGTTGGGTCAAACCCCAGAAAGAGCAAGTGCCACAAAGGAGGCCACGAAATAAGAACAAAAGCCAGCATATCATATCATAAGGAATAAAGAAAGGTACAAGTAAAGAGAACAACAGGACAATAAATGACTAGGGACGTTGAACCATTCCGGGAGCCAGGTTACAACCCTTAAACCAAACAAGGACCAGGGTCGTAACCCTTCGCCTGAATAGCACTTTGTCTCTACCCATTTATTGTTAAGATAAGTAAAATAATCATGTTCAGGGGTACCAGGTACAGGGACTAGACGAGACTTAGACAGGGCTGGACACATCCATTCACAAACGGCCAAGCAATTACTACGGCTTACTACTTAACTAACTAGGGTTATCACGAGCCTAATTACTAACAAGATGCAAATGAGAAATTCCCAGTCCCAAGCCCTGCAGACTATCTAGTTATCCTTTCGCAGGTTGAGAGTATAGTTCGGTACATCGCCCAGGAGACGATATACCCTTAGGTGACTTAGAGGGTACAACACATGACAGTGTGCAGGAAATGTGCCCTACTTGTCGGAAGGCTACAAGTCCATTTAAAGTGCCCAGATAACGAGATCGCCTGTGACTGGAAATTCTCCATGAACTATAGTTTGATCTAGTCATTAGCCTAATCCATATTCAGTGTGAATCCCTGACCGTGGTAACCAGGAAGTCACGTCCTAGACATGATGCAAGACAAGACAAGTGGATTGCACAAAGCAGCAAGAATGAACGTCCACGGAGTCAGAGTTGGTTATATGAGTCAAGTTAGCCATCGCAACAGCATCAAGTCAAGTCAAGTTACAAGTTACAGGTTTACAAGTTACAAGTCAGGACTGCACCGCCATGGGCCACTATCAAGTTATCCAGTATCAAGATTAATCATAAATTACAGGTTAAAAGTTAAGGGCGCACCCCATCGGGTCACTAACAAGGAGATCAGAAAGTACTAGAATCATACTTCACAGAAATCACGAAAAACCGTACTAGTTATAAGCAAAACACCAAAAAAAACGTGCCAGGTCGTGTTGGTTGAGACAGTCGTGTTGTGTGGAACAAGATCCCAAAACTCTAACCCACAAAAGAGAAGCCAAGTCCAAGGAATAAAACCAAACCATCATGAGTTGAACTACGCAGGAAATGAACTATGCATGAGTTGAACTGAGCAGGAAATGAACTGCACATAAGTGAACTATGCAGGAAATGAACTGCGCACAGATTAACTGCGCACAGATGAACTGTGCACAGATGAACTGCACAGAAAATGAACTGCGTACAGATGAACTGCGCACAGATGAACTGTACAGGAAATAAACTGCGCACAGATGAACTGTGCAGAAAATAAACCGCACACAGATGAATTGCGCAGGAAATGAACTGCGCACAGATGAACTGCACACAGTTGAACAGCGCACAGATGAACTGTGCACAGTTGAACTGTGCAGGAAATCAACTGCGCACAGATGAACTGTGCAGGAAATGAACTGCGCACAGATGAACTGCGCACAGTTGAACTGTGCATGGCCTTGCGCTAAAGAGCGCTGGCCGAGGGTCATCTTCTCCAACAGGCTGAGAAGAATCTCAATAACATCAAAACTTTAAATCTTCATAACTTGATCAAATCAAAGCGAAATTTAGATTTTTAAAGCTCTATATTGTGTAAAATTGAATTCTCTTTCACATGGAAGCCTCAAAACAAGCAAAAATCTAAGTTTAATAGATCAAAACCAAGGAATTCCGAAAATGGTTAAAACTTAGATCTAGAAAAATGGAAGCTCCAAATCACAAAATGCTAAGTTCTAATGTTGTTCACCATGGCCTAATCTTGCTAATGGACAAATAAAATAGGGTGCTTATTTGGTGCAAGGTGCACTTGCCTATGGTGTTGGTGGAGGAAGGAGGAAGAAGAAGATGGAGAAATAAATAAAAATTATGGAGGAGAGAGAAAGTTAGGTGGGGATTTTAATGGAGGGAGGTTGTGTTGTGTTGAGGGTAGAGATTAACTAGTGTGGTCCAATGAAAACCAAACCAAACCAATTCCTTCTCCATAAAATAAAACCACGCCAGGTCCAAAACCCATTTTACGAGAAAACCAGAATCCGCAAGTTAAACCAAAACACAATTACAGGCCAGAATTTGAGAAAATAAAATACAGGTTCGAAATGCATATACGCTTAATCAAAATACGTATTTCGAAATACGGATGTTACAACTCTACCCACCTTAAAAGAATTCCATCCTATGAATTTAAATCAAGATGCTTAGAGATGTAAGAGCCATCTATACTATCCATAATTAAGCTACACTAAGCAAACAATCAAACAATCATACATGCAAGCAAGGGATGGAAAGCATAAGGCATAAGGAAGACATTATACCTTACGAGTCAAACAAGTCAGGATATCGCGATCGAATGTCGTCCTCACGCTCCCACGTTGACTCACCTAGAGAGTGATGACCCCAAGCAACACGGACTAAGCTAATAGTCTTGTTCTTGAGTATCTTCTCTCTCTGGTCCAATATAGACACGGGCCTCTCCTCATACGAAAGGTTGGTACCAACAACCAATTCCGAATGGTCCAGGATATGGCTCGGGTCCGGGATATACCGCCATAATTGGGACAAATGGAATACATCATGCACCTCACTTAACGACGGCGGAATAGCGAGACGATAGGATACATCTCCTACTCGCTCCAGGATATCGAACGGCCCTATATACCTAGGACTAAGCTTATCCCGTACGCCAAAGCGAATGACGTCGCGGTTAGGCGAGATCCTAAGAAATACATGGTCGCCGATAGCAAACTCTAAGGGACGTCGATGAGCATCGGCCCAATGTTGCTGGCGATCTTGGGCCACTCGAAGACGGTCTCTGATCCCTTTGACCACTTCAACTGTCTGAGCAATCATTTCTGGACCGAGCATCATCCTCTCTCCGATGTCGTCCCATGCTAGCGGGGATCTGCACTTCCTGCCATACAGTGCCTCGAACGGGGCCATCTGAATACTGGCCTGGAAACTATTGTTGTACGAGAATTCCACCATGTGCAGGTGATCCTCCCACGAACCACCAAAGTCAAGGGAACAAGATCTCAACATATCTTCAAGAGTTTGGATTGTGCGTTCCTACTGGCCATCTGTCTACGGGTGATAAGCTGAGCTAAACTGAAGGTGAGTTCCCAAACTCTCTTGCAGGCTGCGCCAAAAGTGTGACGTAAACCTTGAATCTCGGTCCGAGGTAATACTGACGGGCACACCGTGACGCCTGACAATCTTCCTGAGGTACATCTCTGCTAATTGAGCCGTAGATTGCCCAACTCTAAATGGGAGGAAGTGAGCCACCTTCGTGAGCCTGTCAACTATAACCCAAATAGCATCTCTACCAGCTGGGGATCTAGGCAATCCAGTCACAAAATCCATGGTCACATGCTCCCACTTCCATTCTGGAATCGACAAGGGCTGAAGAAGTCCAGCGGGCCTCTGATGTTCAGCTTTAACATGCTGGCAAACCAAACACCGAGAGACAAACCAGGCTATCTCCCTCTTCATGCCATTCTACCAGAAATGCTGACGAATATCACGGTACATCATCGTGCCACCGGGATGAATAGAATATTGTGAACAGTGAGCTTCTGCCATGACCTCCTGTCTGATATCTCTACTGGATACACAAAGACGAGTGTCGTGTCGAAGTGTACCATCTTTATGGATATATAACTTTGGCCTTCTTCCTGCCTCATACTCTGCTCTGAGTCGATGAATCTTAAAATCTGTAGACTGCGCCATCCGGATCCTCTCAACTATGCTAGACTGAACCTGTAGACTGGCCATCAATGCCACATTGGTTGGAAGAACCACTTCAACTTCCATCTTCTGAAGATCTGCCAATAACTCTGGTTGCACCGTCAGGAAAGAAACTCCGGCTCTCCTGCTTAACGCATCTGCTACAACATTGGCCTTTCCTGGGCGATACTGTAAATCCACATCGTAGTCCACCAATAGCTCAAGCCATCTTCTCTGCCACATATTAAGGTCCTTCTGGGTGAAAACATACTTCAGGCTCTTGTGATCAGTAAATATCTCCACTATGTCTCCATACAAGTAGTGCCTCCACAACTTAAGTGCAAAAACTACTGCTGCCAGCTCCAAGTCGTGGGTCGGGTAATTCTTCTCATGATCACGAAGTTGACGTGATGCATAAGATATTACCTTTCCATGCTGCATCAAAACACACCCCAATCCTCTGCCTGAAGCGTCGTAATAAACTGTGAATCCTCCGGTCCCATCTGGAAGTGTGAGAATGGGAGCCGTTACCAAATCTCGCTTCAACTTCTCAAATAATTCCTGGTACTCTGCTGTCCAAGCAAACTATACATCCTTGCGGGTCAACTAGGTCATCCGTGCCGAAATCCTTGTAAAATCTGAAATGAATCGTCGGTAGTAGCCGGCTAATCCAAGGAAGCTGCGAACCTCTGCCACTGAGCTAGGTACTGGCCATGTCTCGATAGCCACAATCTTCTGAGGATCTACTTCCACTCCTCCTCGGGTAATGATGTGACCCAAGTACAAAATGTGATCGAGCCAGAACTCGCATTTACTGAACTTGGCATACAACTGATGCTCTCTAAGCGTCTGAAGGACGATTCTGAGATACTGCTCGTGCTCTGCTTTGCTCTTGCTGTAGACTAGGATATCATCTAGGAACATGATCACGAACTGATCCAAGTAAGGCATGAAAATACGATTCATGAGGTCCATAAATACAGCCGGCACATTGGTCACTCCAAAGGGCATAACAAGGAACTCCCAATGCCAATATCTCGATCTAAACGCTGTCTTCGGGATGTCCTGTTCTCTGACTCTGATCTGGTGGTATTCTGATCGCAAGTCTATCTTCGAGAACACTGAAGCCCCTCTGAGTTGATCAAACAAGTCATCTATCCTTGGAAAAGGGTATCTGTTCTTGATTGTCACTGTGTTCAAGGTACGATAATCCACACATAACCTGGATGTACCATCCTTCTTTTTCACAAGAAGCATCGGGGCTCCCCAAGGCGATCCACTTGCACGAATGAATCCCTTGGTCCTGAGTTCTTCAATCATTTTGTATAAAATCTCCAACTCTGAAGGCGCCATCCTGTAGACTCGCTCTGATACTGGTGCTGTCCCAGGGATCAAGTCTATAGTAAACTCGATCTTCCTCTCTGACGGCATCCCTGGAAGTTCTTCTGGGAAGACATCTGGAAACTCTTCAACTATCCTGGGTAACTGTACTGCTGCTACTGCCATCCGCAATACTGGAGAAGATGGCTCCACTGTGCCTCTGGAAAATAAAAACTCTGGCTCTCCTGGAATGCTGAAAATAACCCTGCCAATATGGTAGTCTATCCTAGCATACTGGTTCCTCAACCAATCTATGCCTAAGATTACATCATAGTCTGCCATAGGGAACTCTATAAATCTAGCGGAGAACTCTCTACCACTAACTACGATCCGACACGAGAAAAATACTCGATCTACTCCCACAAGACCATTACCAGTAAGTATATTGAGCCTTACTGATAATTACTCGGGCTCCAATCCTATCCGTGTTGCGAATCGTGCAGACATGAATGAATGCGATGCACCAGAATCAAATAGTACTGATGCTGGAGAGGAGTTGACGAGAATAGTACCTGCCACTACCTCACCTGGTGCAACTTTTTCTTCCATAGTCATCATCATGGCCTGACCTTGTCCTGTGGTTGCGGGTCCCCTCTGCTGGAAACCTCTCTGCCTACTCTGTACTTGAGCCTGGGTGAACTGCTGCTGGTTCTGCTGATAAAATGCCTGAACCTGAGGCAACAATAGCCTCGGGTACTGACGCTGCTGCATAGGTGCTGGTCCCCTAACCGATGAACTGGTTAGGTTGGAAGAGGATAAACTACCCCTATTTGGGCAGGCTCCTATCTTGTGATCTGCCGCTCCACAAGCCAGGCACAATCCCTGCGCCCTGCGACAATCTGCCACCACGTGCCCTGGCTTCCCACAATGAGAACATCCCATCGCGGAAGTCTGCTTCTGCTTCTGCTACTGCGGGTACGTCGGGGTTGAATGCTGAACCGACGTCACTGAAGCCGCCTACCTCTGAGTTCCAATGGTCAAACTACTAGCTGCCGGGGCTAGAGCAGATGATTGGTGCATCTGACTGTGGGACCGCTTCCTACCTCTGGTCCTATCTACGATCCTCTGGGATGTGTACTCGTGCCTCCTAGCTACCCTCAATACTGCATCGAACGTCTGGGGCACGAACTGCTCAACTGCCAACAAGATCTCCAAATGCAGTCCCTGCTGGAACCGTTGGGCCTTATCAAACTCGGTCGCCTCCAAGGTGGAGGAAACCTACTGAGTCTAGAAAACTCAGATTCATAACCGTCGACCGTTCTGCCTCCTTGCTTCAAGTTGTTAAATCTCGTCTGTAGGTCATACCGAGCTACGGCATCAAAATACTGCATCTGGAATCTTTCTCTAAACACCGCCCAAGTGACCGGCGCTGCTAATCCTACGGCCTGCGCCGCCCACCAACTGCGAGCTAAGTCCAGCAACTGTAGACGTACTACCGCCACCTTCTCATTCTCAGGTGTCCTAGCTGCTTCCAGAACCACCTCGGTATCCTGAAGCCAAGCGTCCGCGGCAATCGCATCCTCGCTGTCGTCGAAGAATGGAGGGTTCAAGCACTTGAAGCTGTTGGCCGTGCTGTTCCCTGGATGATCGCCTCTGGTCAAGGCATCTGCCACTACCTGGTGCAAGGCGTCTCCTCTACGATCCTGGGAAGCTATCAAGGTCCTGATGAGACCTACCAAGGTGCCATCGTCAGGCTCGGCGGGCTGGACGGACCGGATTGGTGGTTCTCCTCCGGTAGGTACAACTCTGGAGGCTACTCCAAAATGCTGGGCTTGATCTCCAAGTTGCGGCTGGTCCATGGGAAGTGCTCCACCTTGCTGATCGGTGGGGTCAGGTACAGTGTCGCTGAAGAAGACGACACAGGGAAACAATAAGGAAGGACCAGGACAGATCAACGATACAAGCACGTAATCAGGGCAAGAATCCAGAGATTCAGAGGATATGAACGGAGATCAAGGACGAGTACTGATTGAGACATCTATTTGGTAAACCCTCACATTCTTGACTGCCAAGACCTGCATGGGCCACCACTTAAACCATGTGACGCCCCAGAACCAGAATACTGGAGAGCGAGGGCGTACATAGCCAGCTACGTATATTGAAATGGAATCCATCTCGCTATACGGTCACGGCTGTCTAGATATGAGGGTTACTACAAGCCAACGGTCTCTTAAGGTCAAGCCTATTGTCTCAATCTCAAGCAAGTAATATAGTTACAGATGTTAGACCTCCAAATATACAATAAAAGGCGTCCCAAATATTATATATTGGATGATCATGAAGCTAGTCGTACAAAATGTCAAGACTAGCAAGAGTTCAGTCATACATGATCAACCACAGGATTTGTTAATCATGTTACAGTCCGTAGGCAGACAGTAAGTAAATATGCATCGAGCTAACAGGTGCTCGTCGGCTAAACGTCTCAAAAGAATAATTATACAATGTAGTGAGCGAAACAAAATGGAAAACCCACTCGTAGTCCGGGTTCCTTCTAGTCGCCACCATCGGACTGGAGGTTCGGTAGATCTTCGGAAGCTGCTCCGAAATCTGGCCACACAAAACCAGTTGGGTCAAACCCCAGAAAGAGCAAGTGCCACAAAGGAGGCCACGAAATAAGAACAAAAGCCAGCATATCATATCATAAGGAATAAAGAAAGGTACAAGTAAAGAGAACAACAGGACAATAAACGACTAGGGACGTTGAACCATTCCGGGAGCCAGGTTACAACCCTTAAACCAAACAAGGACCGGGGTCGTAACCCTTCGCCTGAATAGCACTTTGTCTCTACCCATTTATTGTTAAGATAAGTAAAACAATCATGTTCAGGGGTACCAGGTACAGGGACTAGACGAGACTTAGACAGGGCTGGACACCATCCGTTCACAAACGGCCAAGCAATTACTACGGCTTACTACTTAACTAACTAGGGTTATCACGAGCCTATACTAACAAGATACAAATAAGAAATTCCCAGTCCCAAGCCCTGCAGACTATCTAGTTATCCTTCCGCGGGTTGAGAGTATGGTTGGGTACATCATCCAGAAGATGATATACCCTTAGGTGACTTAGAGGGTGCAACACATGACAGTGTGCCGGAAATGTGCCCTACTCGTCGGCAGGCTACAAGTCCATTTAAAGCACCCAGATAACGAGATCGCCTGTGACTGGAAATTCTCCATGAACTATAGTTTGATCTAGTCATTAGCCTAATTCATATTCAGTGTGAATCCCTGACTGTGGTAACCAGGAAGTCACGTCCTAGACGTGATGCAAGACAAGACAAGTGGATTACACAAAGCAGCAAGAATGAACGTCCACGGAGTCAGAATTAGTTATATGAGTCATGTTAGCCATCGCAACAGCGTCAAGTCAATTCAAGTTACAAGTTACAGGTTTACAAGTTACAAGTCAGGAGTGCGTCGCCACGGGCCACTATCAAGTTATCCAGTATCTAGATTAATCATGAATTACAGGTTAAAAGTTAAGCGTGCACCCCATCAGGTCACTATCAAGAAGATCAGAAAGTACTAGAATCATACTTCACAGAAATCACGAAAAACCGTACTAGTTATAAGCAAAACACCCAAAAAAATATGCCAGGTCGTGTTGGGTCGAGACAGTCGTGTTGTGTGGAACAAGATCCCAAAACTCCAACCCACAAAAGAGAAGCCAAGTCCAAGGAATAAAACCAAACCATCATGAGTTGAACTGTGCAGGAAATGAACTGCGCATGAGTTGAACTGAGCAGGAAATAAACTACACAGGAAATGAACTGCACAAAGATAAACTGTGCAGGAAATGATCTGCGTACAGATGAACTGCGCACAGAAGAACTGTGCACAGATGAACTGAGCAGGAAATGAACTGCGCACAGATAAACTGTGCAGGAAATGAACTGCGTACAGATGAACTGTACAGGAAATGAACTACGCACAGATGAACTGTGCACAGATAAACTGTACAGGAAATGAACTGCGCACAGATGAACTGTGCACAGTTGAATTGTGCAGGAAATGAACTGCAACAGATGAACTGCACACAGATGAACTGTACAGGAAATAAACTGTGAACAGTTGAACTGCACACAGATGAACTGCGCACAGTTGAACTGTGCATGGCCTTACGCTAAAGAGCGCTGGCCGAGGGTAATCTTCTCCAACAGGCTGAGAAGAATCTCAAGAACATCAAAACTTCAAATCTTCGTAACTTGATCAAATCAAAACAAAATTTAGATTTTCAAAGCTCTAATTTGTGTAAAATTGAATTCTCTTTCACATGGAAGCCTCAAAACAAGCAAAAATCTAAGTTTAATAGATCAAAACCAAGGAACTCCAAAAATGGTTAAAACTTAGATCTAGAAAAATGGAAGCTCCAAATCACAAAATGCCAAGTTCTAATATTGTTCTCCATGGCCTAATCTAGCTAATAGATAAATAAAATGGGGTGCTTATTTGGTGGCAAGTTGCACTTGCCTATGGTATTGGTGGAGGAAGGAGGAAGAAGAAGATGGAGAAATAAATAAAAATTATGGAGGAGAGAGAAAGTTAGGTAGGGATTTTAATGGAGGGAGGTTGTGTTGTGTTGAGGGTGGAGATTAACTAGGGTGGTCCAATACAAACCAAACCAAACCAAACAAATTCCTTCTCCATAAAATAAAACCACGCTAGGTCCAAAACCCATTTTACGAGGAAAACCAGAATCCGCAAGTTAAACCAAAACACAATTACAGGCCAGAATCCGAGAAAATAAAATACAGGTTCGAAATGCATATACGCCTAATCAAAATACGTATTCCGAAATACGGACGTTACAAGACTACCATATACCTTAACATAACTATCATTTATTTCACCTAATGCCTCAGGCTCTCCAGTCTTTGGAATAAGTAATATATATATATGATGTCCCATGTGTATATCCTTGACAATTTGTGATGCATTATATGATAGATTTACTCTAATTACATCAATTATTCTAATATTAACCCATGCAACGGTAGCTAGGCGATGACGCGTCCTGTTGTAAGCCTACCCAAGAATGATAACTTTCTAATGTACTAACATTAATTATTTTGCCGGTTTCAATGGGTTTGACATATGCTCTCCAATTGCAATTCGGTTGATCATAAGTATATATAATTCCATAAAAAAATATTCATAGCACTAGCTGAACAACTAAAATTACGTTGAATTGTTACATTAATTATAAAACTTCTAAATTTAGAACGACTATCAGATTTTGTCCTATAAATAATTCAGGAGTGTTAGAATTATCAACATCACCATTTACCTCATAATCTACATTTTTAATTAAATCATCACTATTTTTGTTGGCATCCCCATCATCTAGTGATGGAGCAATTGGTTGAGAAGAAGAACTAGCACCCGAATTAAAATGCTGATAATTAGAAAAATATTCATCACTAATTCTCTTAGAAAATGTTGGTGATACTTGAATGACATATAAACTTATATATGGTGATTGCGAATTAATCTCAAGAATAATTTTTGCTTCTTCGCCATCTATCAACAAACAGGTAGAACCAAAAACACTTTAAAATAAATTTATAACTAATAGAAAAACGTTCAATAATAAAAATACGTAAATTTTCTAAGTTATATTCTGATAAGTTGTAAAAATTGGATTTCTCTTCCTTCGTAACATAACCTATCTTTCGTAACATAACCTATTTACTCTACCTCCGTGCAAACAAACTATTTTCATGATATGATCCATAAAGAATGAGAAAGGATGTGAGAAGTTTTAGCTATAGGTTTGTTGTTAGAATTTGAGAATATTATGTATAAGGGAGGGGAATGAGGGTTATGTATGAGAGAATGGAGGAAGGCGAGCTTTGGTTTTGCGATGGAGAGGTGTATGAGCTTCTGTGAAGAGGGAGAGCGATAGATGAGTGTGCAGCTGAGAAAAGAGAAGAGAGAAGAGAATGAATGAGAAGTGTCGAGAGCAGTGCAGTTAATAAAGGGAAAGAATCCTCAACGGAGTTGGCGGGCCAGAAGACATTCGAATATAGTCATTGGGAATGTAGCCATCGGCTAACCTAATCCTATACATATTTTGTGATTATATATATATATATATATATATATATATATATATATATATATATATATATATATATATATAACAACAATTCTATGTATACATTTTGAAGTCCAATATTAAAATTCAACATATGTATATATAAAATTATAATTTCTAATATAATTTAACTACAATTTTAACTTTGGGCCCAATCCTATATAATAGCAATAGTCAAACCGAACAAAGAAAATAAACCGAATAAATCGAATAGCTTATTTGGTTCGATTTCAGTTTTGGCTAATTTCGGTTCGGTTAAAACCTAATAAATTGAATGCAAACCCCTAATTTAAGTTTGCCTTGTCTTTTAAATTTGATTCGATTTTGTAAAGGATGTGTAACCACCACTTTTCTAAAACGTGGGTAATTTTGAACTTTTGTAGTTTTTATCATTTAATAATATTTAAACCATATTATGATTTTTGGGGATTTTTTTTATTTATTTTATATTATTTAGATGGGTGAATTATGATTTTGGTTGTTGCTAGTTTAACCCTAGAGACTGTTTAACTTAGAGACTAACTATGACCAAGGAGACTCGACCATGTGACTAGATTGGCTAATTACATATTTTTAGGCTAAGGATATTTTAGTAATTGCGCATTACTTGAATTTTATTAATTTATTAATTAAATTGCTTGTTGTGCGGTTTGATTGGTAGCTGAATTGGTGTTTTGGTGGTATAAGTGGTTTGACCTTAGCCAACCATGACCTATAACCTTAATGCTATATTAAATTTAGATTTATTATCATTAGAATTAATTTAGATTTTATTAGTTAATTTTAGAGTGATTAATTGATTTTTAGCCATTTTTTCTATTAGCCTTTTTGACTTAGGCTTTATTAGCAACCTAGGAAGCCCAAGCCCATGCATCTAACCTAACCCTAGAGACCCTAACCTGGCCGCCCACAGCAGTACCCCCTCCCCTCCCTTTCATTTGTGAAGCATAGCCTCCACAAGTGAAACCCTAACAGATCTCCTCCTCCAAAAACTCTATTTTTTTCATCCGGAGTCCGTTTCTCCCCAAAGGAACTCCGTTGAACTCGTCTAGGAGAGGAGAATACGCTGGAGCATTGTTAGCGAGGAGGTGGAGGCAATTGCTTGAGGGGAATCGACCGACACGACGACCGAGGGACTCCGATTATTGAGTTTTCGACACTCAATAGGTAAACCCTATTCTACCATAGTTATTCTGGAATTCCTTTCATTTTTGCATCCATATAGGTGCCCTAGAATTGCCCATAAAGTTTCGTAGGATTTTGGTTCCGTTTGATAGCGGTATCGGACACGCATCAGTCTCACGTTGCACGTGTTCGGCAAAATGCCACTTAGAATTGAAAAGTATTAAATTTTGATTCTGTTTTTACAAAATCCTTCCTTATATGATTTTTATAAACTTTTTTGAAGACAGATCAAAAATCGACACGATTTCGGCATCCGAACGGACAAGGACACGCGTGCACGAGATCCCGTGCACGGTTCCGTGCACGTCATGTAGTTTGTGCGTCATAACTCGACGCACAAAGCTCCATCTTGCGTGAGATTTTATGATCACATATGGAAAACCTCTGCCCCCATGCTCGTAAAAATTCATGGCTTTTCGTTGAGCGAGCGCGGAGAAATCGCGCGTGCACCGCTCAGCCGCACTGTGCATTCATCCCGATTTTTGTCGCTGAAACGGACTTCGTGCGCGCACACGACGCAATGAAGACCCATTCCATGACCTGGGACACATTGACCTATACCTAGAATACCCGAGGAACCAACCCCACATCGTGGCGTGGCCCCATGAGCAAGCCACGAGGGCGGAACCGCGTGCACGAGGGCACGCGGGCGCGCGCGCCCGCAGCAGGCCGCACGTGGTGTGGGGCTGCGTACGTCGCCTCGGTGCGATGTGTCACTGATTTGTCGTATCGTAGACCTACCCAAGGACCCCTCCAGCTACGTGCACGACCATGGGGCTTTTCGTTGTGTGTGCGGCGCTCAATCAAGCGAGAACGCATGCATACGTGCACGTTGACACGCAGTATCGGGTTTTCCGATACGCGTTCTGTGGACACGATATGGACACAATCGAACCCGAGAGTACCCGAGCATATCACGTAGGTTGAGAGCAGCGTGTATGCCGAGTTTCGCGGGTTGATTTGGTATATTTTGTGTTTTGAGTCGTTTTGTCAAAATTGGGTTTTTCGGGTTCAAAGTTTTGAATAGAAATATGATTTTTCGATCCTTTGACTTTTAGTTCGTATTTCCTGAATTGTTAGTTCATATATGATAATTAGAACTTGTGGGAAGTGATCCGCGGAATTATTACCTATTTGTTTGCCTTTTTCAAGCATAATGGGATTTTCATTGAATTAGAAATTTTGAGATTTATATGATATTTTGATTTCTGAGTTTAATGGAGATAATTTCTGAGTTTTTGGTCCTTGGACATTGTTTGGGACTTGTGGGAATCGACCCTCGGGGTTGATTCATATTTTCTAACCATTTTTTGGCAATTATGGTATTTTACCCATTCAATGCATATAAATATATACGTGTGTATATATATAGTCCTTTAAATGCCTAATTTCGAAAATGTGTATTTGAGAGGGTCAAGGCTCTGAATTCAGACCTGAGAATTCACTCCAGGTTCGAGTACGACCTTCATTAGCTTCATATTGGGTATATACCTATATAAGGATATATGCCTATATGTATACCTATATAAGGGTATATACCTATATAAGGATATATGCCTATATATATATATATATATATATATATATATATATATATATATATATATATATATATATATATATATATATATATTATTATTATTATTTTTTACTATAGATTGTGGAATGTTATATATAGAATACTCTTGTAGGCTCATATTGTTTTGTTCTCAAATTTTAGACCCTCTACCAGTAGCCCAACATCATTGTTCACTCACAAACCATGTACATATATATATATATATATATATATATATATATATATATATATATATATATATATATATATATATATATATATATATATATATATATATATATATATATTTATTTATTTATTTATTTATTTATTTATTTATTTATTTATTTATTTATACGAGTCATTAATCTTTCTTTCATGGAGTTTTTCCATTATTCATATAATTCTCAAGATGCGGAATCATAAAATGATTTAAGTGCAATAACCATACCAAGTGCCATTTTTACCCAAGGGTTTGCCACATCGGGTCTTTCAACTGAAATGCAGCAATCGACAATATTAGTACCTGCTCTACAATCTCAGTGGTTAATGATGCACGTAAGTATGATGTTATTGAGCTATGCATCTCTTTTATGCGGATCATTATTATCAGTTGCTTTTCTAGTATATATATATATATATATATATATATATATATATATATATATATATATATATATATATATATATATATATATATATATATATATTACTTATTTTTTTATTATATATATATATATATATATATATATATAATAAAAAATATATATATATATAATAAAAAAATGAATAAATATATATATATATATATATATATATATATATATATATATATATATATATATATATATATATATATATTGTGATGAATGTATAAATATAAGTAATGTAATATATTCTTGTGATATGACTATAGGAAGTGTTTGGACAGATTAGGTTCGTCGTTAGGAGCCTAGTTCGGTCGAATTGGCCGACAAGTTAACCAAGTTGACAAAAGTCTACTTTGCGTCAAACTTGATCCAAATCGACTCAAACGAACTCCGAATGACCTGAAATTTTGTGTATGACCTAGAAATTAGTAAACGAACTAGTTGACCTTGAGTTGACCAGGTTTGACTAGCGTTGACAAGGTTTGACCAGAGTTGACCAAGGGTTGACTTTGACCAAAAGGAACCTAGAAGCATGTAGTCTTGTATTGTAGCTATTTCCTTTGATATTTTTGACTTGGTTGTGGCACGTGCATACTTTAAATAGGTTTATATTGCCCCAGTTTAGCTACACTTCATCATCAGCAGTTCGATTTGCTAGGCGAGTACATTCTCTGATCTTTTTATACTTTCTTGGATTTGTTCTCTTGTTATAGACTAGTATACTTGATGCTGACATGATGTTCACACGGATTAGTATCCTATGGATCTTTTTATGCGATGTTATCCCCTCGGATACATCGAGTATATCATGTTCATGTACTTTATCGTGGCCATCATGTACTCTATATATTCATATTTATTCATGTGCACTCATGTGTTATTCATGTACACTCATGACCATATGAGCTCCATGTATAAAGTAGTTGTTATCCATGTGCAATAACATATCATGTCTTGATCTTTGTATATTGATTGGGGGCAGGGAGAGTGTAGTTGGTTATGTGATCATTATCCCCAGTAGGTATCCATGTGCAACTCCATAGTTTATCCATGTGTAACCCAAATCGTTTACATAACCAATTCATGCTCCAAATCACGTAGATGGTTATATTTCTCTATTTATTAAATTTAAATCTGATTCTTATAGTCTCTTGTTGATCCTCTTTACAGCGATTCATGTATAGTTTTCTATAGCTTGCTTTATATGTCCAATCCTGATATGAACTGTTGTGAGAGATATGTGCTCGTTCCGTCCTGATTGGGCATGTTGAAAATTTTACAGGTGATGATAAAGAGTTTTGCCCTACTTATTATGGCATTGGCTTAGATGACATTGATGACGTGGACGCTCAGGAGGATCCAACAGTCGCTGAGGACTTGTCCTAGTCTAGATGTGACTTAGTACTTTATTTGTTTTTCTATTTGAGACATTTTGAGTTGTACTTGAGATTTATTCTGGTGGTTCAAACCTAGACTTTTATTATATCTGTAACTCACTTGAGATTCTCTCTTCTATTCCATCTTAGTGTTGTGATTGAGTTACTTATTATTTACTCTCCCTTCGGAGCTTATTCTAGACTGTGTTAGATATTGTGACTCAGGAGGCGTAGGCTGGATGTATTCACTTCTCGTGCCCTTTTACTGGGTGTGGGTCGTGACAGGATGTAAGAAGAATGGTGAGCAGTATGCGGCCAAAAATCCAACCGAATAAGACTATCAGTTTTCGAGTTTTTAGGAGATGGTTCGGTTTGAAATTTCTTTATTTAGAAAATTATGGTTTTGCGGTTGCTTTCATTTTCAATCACACAAACCGCACAATACGACTACTTTGCCATCACCCATGTCCTGCTTTCTAAGCCTAGCCATTTCTCACTTAACACCCCAAACCTCAAGGTGTAATCCGGTCTGGCCCAAGCCCACTTCCCTAAAGCTCGGCCCGGCTCGCCATTGAGCCCGGTCCGACCGAACCCGTTCCTGTACCGGTCCGGGCTGGGTTCACTAAACCGAGCCCAGGGCCGGCCAGGGCCATCCTGAGGTTTTTTTTAAAGTCAAACAGTCGACCCGCTCAGGCCCGCCCGAGCCCAGCCCGGACCGGCCCGGGTCAACCGAATTTTTGTTTTGTTTTTTGAAGTTTTTTTAAATCTTTGGCCCCTATTTACCAAAATGCCCCCACTATTTGACCGTTTAAAATGGTATTTTGATCATTTTGTCCAAAATGACCAAAAACCCTTTACAACAACTCTTTTTAGAGGGTATTGGGGGTCATTTGGCTTCAAAACAATCCTAGAAATATGTCATGAATCAGATTTTTCAAACACAAACAATTCATTCCATCCAAAAAAAAAAAATCAAGCTCACAAAAAGAGCAATTCCGACAATCTACGACTTCCCGATCAAGCTCCCAACCCCGATCCGGTTTTTCTTTCTTTCCTCTTTCTAATTGTTTTTTTAATTTACATTTACAAAAATAGTTTTCTTTCCTCCATCTCTCTTTTTTGAGAAAAGATAAATTTTGATTTATTTAATTTTTGGTATCCTCCCTCTTTCTAATTATTTTTCTTTTTTTATTTGTCTTTTTAAAATGGCCAAACAAGGTTCAAACCAACCTACTGACGCTGTCGGACATACTTTTGAATATTATAATACTTTTTTGAGCAAAATTTTATTCTTGATGATTTAATTGGTTCACCTCCTAAAGTTGCTAGTGCTACCCAAAATGTTGTAAAAAGGAAGCAAAAGTCGAAGATTTGGGAATTTTTTGTTATTCTTAATGAAGCAAAACCTGACGGCTCACTTGTTTTAGATCAGAAAGGTGAACCAGTTTCGTGCGCGGCACAATGCAAGAAATACTCCTATATATACAAATGGAAGAAGGGAGGTGGCAAAGGAACATTGTCAAGCCACTACGATACCTGCTACGGCCCGAGCTCAATTCCGATGACCCAAACTCAGATAAGTTTCGGAGGTACCGCGGGTACTTCATTGAGTATGTTTTCATATTCAGCTGGCCGTTATAAAACTGAATTTACTAAATATATTATTGCTGATGAACTTCCATTCACTTCGGATGAAAGTGAATCTTTATATGATTATGCTACAATTTCTTTAAATCCCTGTTTTAGTAAAGTTACCAGAGGTGTTGCTAGGAAAAAGGCTAAGAGACTTTTTAAAGAAATGAGAGTTGCTTTAAAAGAAACATTGTCGCATGTTAGTAAAATATCTATTACTTCTGATATTTGGACAAGTAAGCAAAGTTATGCTTATATTTGTATCACGGCACACTACATAAATTTATAATTGATGTTGCAAAAGCTCATCATCTGTTTAAAAACTTTGAAATTTTCATTCACGGAATGTGTAATTGCAGGTTCTATTTTAAAATACGTGCGTGACTTTGATATTCACCATAAAATATTATCTGTATATTTTGATAATGTTAGTCATAATACTTTTTCTATATCTTCATTGTCTTTACTATTTTAGCCTATTTTGGAAGGTAGATTATTGCATGTTAGGTGTGCTTGCCACATTATTAACTTATTTGTAAAAGAATGTCTCAAATTTTTTAGTACACATTTAGACACTCTTAGATATTGTTTACATAGCTTGAACACGTCTCCAAGTAGGCAACAATCTTTTTAAGCCACATGTGCACATTTTAGTATTCGTTTTAGAAGATTTGTTAAGGATGTACCATACAGATGGAATTCGACATATTTAATGTTGAAATCCTCAATTCCTTTTAAGGATGCTATTACACATTTTTGTAATATGGATCAGAATTTTGAATATCAAGTAACTGAAAATGATTGGATAGTTGCTTCTTCTATTTGTGAATTTTTAGAAACGTTTTACAATGCTACATGTACTCTTTCTGGTGTTTATTATCCTACTTCTTGTTTAGCTTTACGGGATCTTTGTAATATGTCTTACTTGTTTTCTAAATATAGAAATGTTCCAAATTTTGACTATGTTGTAAAGAGAATGGAAGCTAAATTCACAAAATATTAGGGTGATGTACCTCTTTTATATTGTTGGTCTTCTATTTTTGATCCTACGATTAAATTAGAGGGTGTAGAGGCTTTTTTAGATAACTATGTAGAAAACATGGATCTTGATGTTATTGACTTGAAAGTAGAACTAAATGTAGTGTTGGAAAGATTAGTAATGTTTTATGAAGACAAAGTTATGTCGACCCTACCAACTCAAGTGAGTACAAGTAGTAGCTTTGGCATAGTCGACCACGCCAGTCGTATACTAAAAAGGAAGAAACAAAAACTCCCTTCCCAACCTACTCAAGAGTTGTCTTTATATTTAAGTTCTTATGAAGAAGAAGAAGAAGATGAATCTTCAAATTATTGCACCATTTTAGAATAGTGAAAAAAATACGACAAAAGATTTCCTGTACTTTCTACCAAAGCACGTGGTCTACTAATGGTCCTGGTGTCCACGGTAGTATCGGAGTTATGTTTTAGTACAGGATCAAGGATTTTGAGTGTAAAGAGGAACCGGTTGAAGCCAAAATCTTGAAAGCTTGTGTATTTGTTCAAGATTGGATTTTAGCAAAAAAAAGAATCCAAAACAAGAGAGATGAAGCTGCTAACATCAACGAGCTGGACTTCGAATCGCTTACAACGGGTGAAGCGATTAGAATCGAGGAAGAAGAAGAATGACTCAAAGGTATGATAAAAAAAAACTAAAAATCAAAAAAAACCAAAAAAAAACCAAAAAAAAAATTAAAACAAAAAATTAAAAAAATTGGAAAGAAAACTAAAAAAGGAGGGAAAACTTAAAAAGCTTAAAACAAAACTTTTGAAAAAAATACTTAGAAAGAAAAACTTAAAAACAAGAAACAAAAAACAAAAAGAAAGTTTGAAAATGAAACCAAAAATTTAAAACAAAAAACAAAAAAAAAACTTCGAACAAAAAAACAAAAACAAAACTTGGAACAAAAAAAAAACTTAAAACTAAAACAAAACAACCAAAAAAACACAAATTTAAAACAAAACAAAAAAAACTTAAAATAAAAAAACAAAAACATGAAACAAAATTTTTAACTCTACCTATGACAAGCAAAGCTTGCATTGCCGGTCCCAAGCTCGGATAAAAGAGGATGGAAAAATAAAAAAAAAATTTTAAAACATAAAATTAAAACTTAGAAAGAAAATATACTCAACAAAACAAAAAATACTAAAAAAACATAAATCTAAAACATAAAATTTAAAACACAAAATTTAAAAAAACACAAAAAAAAAGATCGGACAGGCCCGCTGGACCGGCCTGAACCCCAAGTTGGTACTCAAAAAAAGACCGGACCGGCCCGCTGGACCGGCTCGAACCGGCCCGCCCGAGCACGCAACCCAGCCTGCCCCTTGAACCGGACCGGCCCGGCACATCACTACCCAAGCTGGGTTACTAGGCCGGGCTGGGCTAGGTTCCTCCTAACCTGGCAGGGCCAGGCCCGGCCAGCGGCTGCCACCGGTCCGGGCTGGGCCAAATGTTTTGGGCGCGGTCTAGACCGGACCGAATTACACCTTGACCCAAACCCCCACACTCCCTCCCTCCCTCTCCCTCTCTCTCTCTCTCTCTCTCTCTATATATATATATATATATATATATATATATATATATATATATATATATATATAATCTCGAGATGAATCTGCTCTCCCCAGCTCTCCCCTCCGCATCTTCCCCGACATGGTGCCCCCTCTGCCGCCGCTGAAGGTCAGCTGCCCCGCCCACCCCCGTTTCCTCCCTCTTCGGCCATGCCACCCTCCCGTCCTCCTCCGGCCCATGCTTCAGGCCTCTCCGCCAAGGAGGCCCTCTGCCGCAGGATTGCGGCCGCCCTTCTCCCCTACCGCCCTCCTCCTCGTCGCCACCGACGCCCCCCTCGCCGACCCCCACCCCCTCTGCTAGAGGTGTTGGCCTTCTGCCAGTCCTCGGGGTACCTCCTTCCCTAGCTTGGCCCCCGTACAGCAGTAGCTCGTTGGCCGAAGCCTTGCAGCGATGGTCGTACCATCCCTCGGCGTTAGGCAGGCTGTCGCCCCAATCCAACAGACCTCGTCGATGCAGGAGCCTGTACGGAGTAGCCTCCGGGCCTCGCTGCCGCTCCGGGTCCTCCGCCTTGGAGGCTCTGGTGTGGAGTAGGCCCCACCTTTCCTCGGTCCCCGAGCCCACTTCCCGCCCTCCAGCCGTTTCCATTTAGAATTTGCATCGGGAGCCGTCAGCACGTGGTCCCGTGGTCCACTTGGAACACATACCCCTATTGGGGGACGAGCCCTCCTTGGCGCAGTTAAACCCCGGTCCCTCCTAGCCATGTGGCATCCCCACTTGGCGCAGTCCAACCCTGTTGGGGGAAGAGCCCCCCTTTGGTGCAGTCAAACCCCTGCCCTCTCCTGGCCATGTGGCAACGCCTGGTTGCTGCGCATCTGATGGTGGGGCTTCTGCAGCCTCTTTAGGTGCCTTTCCGGAGCGCCTGGCGCCCTTCCTTATGTTCCGCCACGTGGAAGCACAGCCCAGCCGCTTCATGGAGCTTCCCATCCGTCCACAGGTGGGCCAGTGGCCCCCTCGGGTCGTGCGCCCCTGTTGGGGGTCACGCTCCCCTATGGCGCGGTCAACCCCCAACCTTCCCCTGGCCTCGTGGCCCAAGGTTCTACAGCCCCTTTGGACGACTATTTCTGTGCGCCTGGTGCCCCTCCTCTTATTGTGCCGCAAGGGGGCGCATCCCAACCCCACCACACGCTCTCTGAAGCTAGCCCCCTTATAGGATTCCGTGCAACCTGCTATGAGGGCTTCCACTCTTCCCCTTGCACCTTCAACGGGCAGAAGAGTGGGCGCAACCCATTACCTCATCCCCCTCCCTCTTCACATTTGCCAGCTACGACGGATAACCTGTTGCTGCTTTCCGTTGAGGCCGTGCATCTGTGGCCTCCTCGTGTGGCCCTATTAGGCGCAAGCCACCCTTTTCTCCCTTCGGCTGCACCGGGTATGGGTGAAACCCAACCGTTCCATTCCTCTCCTTCCTTTGCGCCTTCTTTGGTGGCCCCGTTGGGCGCAACCAACCCCTCCCTCGCCCCCCTTCAGTTTGCGCTAGGTCTGGGCCTTCCCCTATCTGCCTATTCGTGCTTTCTTTCTATTGATGTGATGTTGCTCTCCGATGCGGCATGACTGTTGGGCACTTTTCCCCTTCCTGGCGCTTCCCACCCACCTCTCCCTCCCGAACCCCTTAGGGTTCCTGCGAACGCTCTTCCGGGGCCCGTTGGGGGTCAATCCCCCCTCTCTAGACGCAAACTTTCCTCTCCTGGGCTCTGTGTCTTCGGACGCAACCCCCTCTGCGGCCATCCCTGGCCCTGGCCCTTCTCTTCTACCGCCCACTTCCTTTGCTGACATCCTTCATCCTGACAGGGCTCCCAAGCCGGGACTCCTGTTCTATGACGTCACCCTTCCCGATATTGAGTACCCGCAGGCATCCCCCATGCCGATGGTACCCTTCACCAACCAGGAGCTCTCGTCCCTGGCCACCTCACTCCCCTTCTCCTTCATCCTTAAATTCTCAGCAGGCTACCTCAAGCTCGCCAGGGTAGCAGAGGTTATTACTGGTTGGCGGCTGACAGCGGAGTACAGGGTAGCCCCTAGACCCGAGGCATATTCTACTACACCTATCCTCCGACATGGACCACAGGACGGTGTGGTCCAAAGGCACTGGGAGGGTAGACTCCCACCAAATGAAGATAATCAAGTGGTCACCCAACTTCAACACCAAGGAAGACTCAGCAACGGTTGCCGCCTGGGTCACCTTACCCAATCTCTCTCTCGTTTGCTTCGTTTCGACGGCTCTTAAGTGTATTGCCAACTCCTTCGAGACTTACGTCGCCACCACCGCCGAAACCAGCAATATGACAAAAGCTCACTACGCTAAGATATGCGTGGAACTCGACCTCACCTCAGACCCCCCCAACCATAGCCTCATCAAACTCAGCAACCAAACTCACACTCAGCAAATCATTTACGACAACCACATTATCTTCCTTACTCATTGCCATTTACGTGGTCACCTAACGAAGCATTGATTCCGTCTCCACCCGGAGCTGAGGAAGAAACCGTAGAGGTCAGAACCCATTCCCAAAGGGAACCAGATTCACCAATTGGCTCAACCACCGCTGCTTCCCCCTCCGAACTTCCACACCAGATTCAACTCCAGCGAAGGCAAATCCAGCAGAGGCAACTCTGCAGAAAAAAGCTTTGATCCCCTACCACCCACCTAACCTTTTACTATCCCATTAATTCAGCATCCTCGCATCAGAAGCCATTGACTCACCCCTTGAGTCGGTTTGTCATACTGACGTCGACCAGGCCCCAGGACAGGACCCTGAGGAACTCAGAAACCCCCTAAGGAAACGAAAGAGTCCTTTCCAGCACCTCCGATTGTAACCGAACTTGCTCCACTCGGCAACTCCGCCGTCGATGCCCTAGCCATCCTAGGGACAGAGCAGGCCCTTAGAGGTATTTAGGTCCTCGCCGCCAGATTCCCTCTCCAAGGGGAAGGGAACCAGATTGGCATCTCCAACGACTCCCTCCTCATCCCCCCAGAGCAGCCCAACCTCGACTCAGCAGGAGAAACGGCCACACACCCTAAATGCCCCGAAGACTATTCCCTCGACACATCCCCTAAGAAGGCGGGGGAACCATCCATCACCAACAGGAAAGCAGGCAAAAAAGGGACCGCCAAATCTCCATCCATGTACACCAGGTCTGCGGCGAAGCGGTCTAACCAACCCCTCCCAATGCTCCATTAATGCTGAACATTCTCTCCAGGAATATACGCGGTCTGGCAAACAAACCAACGATGAAGAGAATCACCAGCCTTAAGAAAACTCACAAGAACGACATCTTGATTATCATCGAACCCAAAGTCTCATACAAGAGACTCAAATCCATTCAACTGCAGTTAGGCTTTTACTCGACCATTGCCGACAGACACGACATAGGATTATATGTTCCAAAGCCTTCAAAATCGGTATCATCCAAGATTCCAGTCAAGTCCTGTCTTGCTGGATGGAAAATCCTTTAATCCCTAAGCGTGTCATCCTCTCCGTGGTCCATGGCAGTTGTGACATTACAGAACGCAGCTTTGGAATGACTTCCTGAACACCAACCACCACAACCGTAACCTCCCTTAGCTTTACATCGGAGACTTCAATGTTATCACTTGCAGAGAAGAGAAGATTGGAGGCCGCCCTCCCCCTCTCCGCCATGCAAGACTTTAACAACTTCATCTTCAACTCTCATCTCACCTCCGTTCCGTTCACCGGCAAAGCATTCATCTGGTACAACATGCAGAAAGGCGATCGACGACAATTCTCACACCTTGATAGGACGTTAACGAACACCCACTGGCTCGATACGGGGACGAAATCCAAGCTCTCTCACCTTAACGCTACCGAATCCGACCACGCCCCTACTGGTTGGTATTACTAGCACTTCCAACCATTCCAGAAAGAGCTTTCGCTTCCTGGACTTCTGGAGCGAGCACCCCCAATTCTTAGGGGTCGTCACGGAAGCGTGGAACAGCATGGACTCCATAGAACCCCTTATTCGCGTGGCCATCAAGCTCCAGACTACGAGGAAAGCTCTGACGGTATGGAGCAAGCAAGCTTACGAAGATATCTACCAAGCCATTCGCAAAGCGAAAGACGACGTAACTCATGCTGAAGCAAAATACATGGTCGACTGCTCGATCGATACCATAAAGATGCTGAATCTCACCAAAGCCATCCTTAAATTTAGGCTGAAGATTGAAACCAATTTTTGAAAGCAGAAAGCGAGGATCAAATGGGACAGTGAGGGGGACAACAACTCTGGCTACTCCCACGCCTGCGTCAACAGGCGGAGACAAAAACTTACTCTCCACCAGACTGTCGTAGATAACGCACCAGCATCACAGATCAAAAGGGTATCCAAGAGGAGGACGTGAAGTTCGATTCCAGTCTTTTCTCCAAGGAGACGGTTCTTAAAGACGACACCTTTCTGAACGGGGTTCCCCTCCTTCATCAGCGAAACAGACAATCTTCGGCTTGAACAGCCTCCCTCGGAAGAAGAAGTGAAAGAAGCTGTCTGGGCCTTCGACGAGCACATCGCCCCAGGGCCAAACGAATTTTTGGGGGTTTTCTTTTGCACTTGCTGGGACATCATCAAGACGGACATCCACAACGTGGCCTCCGCCTTCCTCCAGGGAGCAACCTACCCGAGAGCCATCTCGAACACCAACCTCATTCTCATCCCGAAGAAAGATAACCCCGAGACTTTCTGCGATTTCCATCCTATCAGTCTCTGTACCTTTACCAACAAGATCATATCCAAGATCATCGCCTCCCGTATGGTAGGCCTTCTTCCTAAGATCATCTCGGAGGAGCAGAGTGACTTTGTTCCGGGGAGAAACATCCAAGACAACATCATGCTGGCTCAAGAGTTAGTCATCTGCATGAAATTCCTAGCAAGAGGGGCAACATTGCTATCAAATTAGACATGGAGAAATCCTACGACAGACTCGATTGGCAATTTATGATCTGGGTCTTTAGAGCCTTCAAATTCTCCAAAAACTGGACCAACGTTTATAGGGCCTAAAAATTAAGTTGCGCCCTGAACATACTAATCAGTGAACAAATTATGCCTCAAAGATCAGGTTGTACCACTGATATAAAGCTCAGAGAATACGCTGCACCTCTGATCAGGTTACGCCTGATATCAGACTGCGTCCAGTCTTATTGTGCCAAAATCTACGTGGCATCTAACATTTAATATCCATAATTACCTGACAACACTGACAACTGACACCACAGTAAACAAAAAAAATCTCTTCGAATTCCGTGAATTGTGCTAATCGAGGGGAGTTGGTTGACAGCTGTCACGTACACTTTGTAAGTTGCGCTTAGGTGCAATCCAGACAAAATATTTAGTTGTGCCTAGGCGCAATCTGAATGACTTCTACTCAAAAGCTGCCACGTGTCTAAGCGCGGCTCAATCAGGCACAGTTGACCGAAGCTCGCACAACCGATGAAGTTGAGACAACTTACATTCTAAAGCAGGATGACATGGTGCGCATACCACTAATCTCTCAAGACGTGTCTACTATCCTATACACGACCTCGCGCATCTCAATCACATGATGCCACGCGTCTAAATATAATTAGTACACGACTTAACAACTGAATAAAAGTTGGTGCAACAGAAGGTTGGCGCAATCCAATTTGGCACAATCTAGCCTCGTGCACATCAGAATAACTGCTAAAACAGTTATTTCTTGAACTCTATAAATAGAGTTTCCAATCATTATGAAATTATCAGATACATTTGCACAGAGATCAAGAACTCTTGTAAAATTACTGCTGCGTTCTCTAGAGGCTACAGTCTTCAAGTTCACATAGTCCAAGGGATAAAGTGATCGTCTTATGATTAGATTCCTACAGTTGTACTTTTCCATAATTCATTATACTTTGTACTATTGTTTTTCAAGTTTGGAATAAACTTTTTTATTTTTTGCAAACAAAATGGCGACTCTGCTGAGGATGACTTTCTCCTCCGACGAGAAGGTGACAACTCAATTTGACACTGCGTCGATCGGCAACACGCAGAAGACTCAGCTTGTTTAGGTCAATCAGATAGCCTATGAGGATATTATTAGCAAGAAGAGCAACAAACGTACAGCGGCTATCGCCAAGAACAGGACTGTGTGGGCTCCTAAATCTCCCCTAGTCACTGTTGCCTAGGCGTAACCTGAGTGTTCAGTGGCTAAGACACAGTCTGTCGCGGCGGCTCAGGCATAGCTTGCTTCTGTTGCACGTACGCAACCTATTCATCATGTTGCCCATGCGCAGTCTACTACTCTCCTTGCTGCCAAAGCACAACCTATTCAAGATATTGTTGAGGTGCAGTCTACCCATGTTGCTGCCAAGGCACCGTCAGTAGCCCGTAGGACTATGGCGCAACCCAAGCAATCAGCACTTCAGGCACAGTCTGCTACTCTAGCATAACTCAAGGGAACTAGTCTTTTGGCTATTTCCTCTTCTAATTCTTAGGTTCTGAACTTGAAGAATCAATGTTCTAGTGCTAACACTAGACAGAACAAAGGGAAGAGTCCTTTGACACTTCCTCAATTGGCACAATCTGTGCCTAAAATGATCTCGCGACAGAACAAAGGAAAAGGCTTCTTAGCTGACCCTTCACAAAATAAAGGAAAGCACCCTTTGGTCTTTTCTCAAACTTTCCTAGTCTATGACTCAGAGGAAGATCTATCAGATTCTATTCCTTTAAATATAGGTCTTTGGATCTCTAATATTGGAAAGAATACTGACCAAATATGTATCTTACCTACCCCTATGGGGTTTGTTCAAGACCTTCCTACCTTGCAAATTTCAAGATCGAAGTAAGAAAAATTGAGGGTATCACAAATAGAGACACCTGGAACAGAATTTTTAGATTTAAGCGCTTATCATAATAGGCGTCAACCAATATCAACTTTGGCGAAACGTAAGAACCCTATGCCGAAGGCCAATCTGTACCAAAAGCCAAAGTTTGAAAAGAAAGACCCAACCACCTATGCTAATGAGTTGAGTACATCTTTGTACACTCAGAAAACTAAACATTTGAGGAATAGGAGACATGTTCCTAACATCATTAAGAAATATGTTCCTCCGACTTCTTCTCGTCCTGTAGTTGTAACTGATCTGCGGCAACGTCTTACACAATGACGAGAAATTACAGGGATGTCTCCCTCACTTCCAAATCATGCTTCAAATCGCCACTGCCTTCATGAAGTCATCATCAACTATTGTTGCCAATTGGCTCGACGATCTATCTTCGATCATCTGAATTATGCTTCAACCCCTGAACATATAATAGAAGACGAAGATGAGCTATTATATGCTTTTGTCAACATGACTTCTCAAGGCATTGGGGGTAGGAAACGTCCAAGACATAATGCATTCCGTATCCTAGTCAGCAATATACTAGATCGAGGAATCGACATTTGAACCAAAGTGTCTTTAATCAAGAAGATTTCCCCATCGCTCATGTAGGAGAAGACCCTTTCTCAGAATTTGATGCAGATAGTGAAAGTTCTGAACAAACTATCTCATCAATATCAGTAAGAGAAGTGATAGCATATATCATTATGGAAGATCAAGATGCCTCTACTTCAACCAGTCAAGAGCAACGAATTATTGCATTGGAGGACAAATTGAAGACCATGGCAGAGATAGTCGCAAGCATGCATACTATAATCGTGGCTCAACATACAGTGCCACCAATTGTAAACCTATCTACAAATCTAGATCTTATAGCATCTTCCGTACCTGCTAGTCTGGGGGTACCAACTCCTCAGGTTGCTTCCATGCTAATTCAAGTTGATCCTAGTCAATCTGGTACTGGGGGTGGTAATTACCATGCTGTTTCTCCTCCTAACACTTCTAACCAGCCTACCAATTTCCAAACATCAGGGGATGCTAATGAGGCTGTAAAACTCTTACGTACTCAGTTTGAAGCCTTCAAAAAGAAGGATGGCCTACAAAGACTGGGTATAAAGCAACCATATCCTACAGAGTGGAAGGAGGTTCCATTTCCTCCTAAATATAAGCTTCCAACCATCATGCTGTTTGATGGCAGCACTTCTCCAAGTCAGTACATCAATTATTTTGAAGTGATGACTGATCAATTACAGCCAAATGATGCTCTCCTTACCAGAGTGTTCGTCAGTTGTTTAGCTAGCGCAGCGTACAACTGGTATCGTAGCCTGCCTGATGGCTGTATCACTTCTGTTGCCGGTTTCAAGCAAATTTTCTTGGA
Source organism: Iris pallida (assembly GCA_029216955.1). NCBI lineage: Eukaryota > Viridiplantae > Streptophyta > Magnoliopsida > Asparagales > Iridaceae > Iris > Iris pallida. The sequence continues at coordinate 15,195,221 of JANAVB010025399.1, read as the reverse complement.
ACAATTTTACGAAGGAGTCAACGACATGACGATATTTGCCCTCATTAAGATTAAACAGAGGCATAATGAATCCACGGAGAGTTTCATTGAAAGATTCCGCCAAGAGGCACTCAAAATGCCTTTAGAAACTCCATCTACTATATCAATAGACACTTGCAAATAAAACTTGTTGCCTATTATCAGTATGTGGACAGGATCAACATAATTCCAGGATTGGCCTTCTTTCATTGTCAATGCCAAAGCAGCCGAGGTCAGTGCCAAAAAGTTCAAGCAGTTAGGAGCCCAAATGACTCATTCAAACCAAGATGAACATTCTACACCCGGGGGTAATAATCTTCAGAATAACCGTAAGAGTAAAGATACATTGGCCATTAATCTTAAAGGCAAGAAGTCTTTGGCTGTCAACGTCACTCAGACGACATCCACTCCATCAGCACCACCACAGAAATCAACTCGTCCAAAAGAAGAGTATTCTTTTGATGAAGATGATACTTTAAGCATCTTCGATTGCTTGATCAGAAGCAATAAGCTTCAGCTTCTAGAGGCAAAACGGCCAGAAGAAGTGGGTAAAACTGATCACCCTAAATACTGTGTTTATCACAGATTTATAGGGCATCCAACCAGAGCATTTTATGTGCTCAAGGGTAAAATCCAAGAGTTGGTCAACTCTGGAGCAATTACTCTGCAATAGGACAAGAAAATGGTGACTGCCAATGTAGTTTCTCTACAATTCGATAATTTTTTACCGCAACTTATGCAAGATGGTGTTGTCCCCATTCCAAGGACTACTCTTGAGATCGTGAATCTCCCACCTCCTTAAAATAAAGGTCTTGTTCCGTTGTCAACTGACAGAGGAGAGATTATGTGGATTCACCTAGATCTGGTAGCAAAATTTGAAATGCCTTCCTCTTCTAAGCAAAAGAAGCATTCCAGATCTAAACCCAAGAACTGTAACATGGTATCCTTTGAACCAGTAACAGAAGAAGAAAATCTAATGGGCACCAGATCAGAGAAACCCTATCTTCGAGAGTATTCCGAAAATCAAGAGAACCGTGCTCCTGATGTTCCTCCTTCTCGTTCTTCTTCTTCCCCTCTTGTTATCAATTTGACTAAGCCTGCTAAGGCTAAAGTTCCTGTTGTAAATGATGGTATAAAAATTAATAAAGCATCTCCTTTGTAGTATACTGATGTCTTTTACTATACTCAGTGTTATTTGGATATGCTAGATAACTTTAAACCACTTACAATAGATATCGTATCATCTCTGCAAAATGTGGTATCATTGGATTCAATACAAGAGTCGTACTTCTTAGTACCATCTCGAAAGAAAGATAAAAAGTATATATTCTTCAACAAAAGAGAGGAACCAAAAATTGTGCTCTATAATGATAATAGAGATGATACATGAAGGCTACAATTATGCCGCTATAGTCAACAATCCAAAGCAATCATCTATAAACTGGGCTATGATTTCAGAACAGGCCTCAACAATGGTAAAGGAAGGCGGCCTCCCCTTCGTATTGTTGTTCCAAAAGGAAAATCACAACAATACCACAGCAAATCGAAGCAGAGCTTAGGTTATGCTTCACCTCTCCAAACTCCAGAACCTTCTAAATCTGATGAAGAAGAACGATCTAACTCTTCTAATTCTATTTCATAGGATTCTGACACCAGCATTGGTCATGTTCATAGGGTGATGGTATCTTCTAACATGGTGTCTGTCGAATTCTCGGAAGAAGATGAATATGACATTGAAGAAGCTTCTGAAGTGGATCCTTGGACACAAAAGATGGACAATCAGTGGGAACTTTATTTCGAACAACGAAAAGCACCTACTGAAGATCAACTTGTCCAAATTGATATTGGAGAGGAAGGTGTATCACGACCAATCTTCATTAGAAAAAATCTACCATAGGATGATAAACAAGAGTTAATTCATCTTATTCGTGAATATATTGATGTCTTCACCTGGAGTTACGAAGATATGCCGGGATTAGATCCTTAAATTGTAACTCACAAGCTTAACATTCTGCCGAATGCCAAGCCGGTCAAACAACAACGGTGATTCAAGCCTGAAATGATGGATGCAATTGATAATGAAGTCAAAAAGCTTATAGCTTACGATTTTATCAGAGAAGAACAGCATCCTGACTGGGTAGCCAACGTTGTACCAGTCCTGAAGAAGACCGAAAAGGTTCGAGTTTACATAGACTTTCGGGATCTCAATGATGCTTGCCCTAAAGACGAGTTCCCTCTACCGATTACTGATGTCATGATCGATAAATACATGTGGATTCGAACGAATTTCTTCCATGGATGGGTTTTCTGGATATAATCAAATTCGGATGAACCCTGAAGATGAGAAACATACTTCATTTCGTACTCCTCGGGGTGTATAATATTATACGGTCATGCCGTTTGGTCTTAAGAACGCAGGTGCAACTTACCAGTGGGCTATGAGTACTATTTTTTACGATCATCTGCGAAAGACGGTTGAATGCTATATTGACGATATTGCTGTCAAAAGTCGTCTTAAAGAAGATCACATTCAAGATTTAAGAATTATCTTCAATCTAATGCGCCAGCATCAACTCAAAGTGAACCCCACCAAGTCAATCTTAGGTGTCTCTAGTGGTAAATTTCTCGACTTCGTCACTACCTCTAAGGGTATACACATTGATCCCGAAAAGATCAAAGCCATTCAAGAGATGCGTCCTCCACGTAACCTAAAAGAGCTACGGGGATTCCAAGGTCGACTTGTGTAACCCCTCTTCCCGAATCTTAAATTTTATTATTTATTTATTTATTTTTAGCTTTAAATATTCTTAAATAGTAAATAACTTTTATTTTAAAATTCTATTCTAGATATTTTGATTGACGGAAGAGTTTGTCAAGTTATTAAACAATTTTGTATTTATAGAAAAAAAATATTCTGGAATTGTTGTATCAACTATTATTTTTTAAATTTTGATATTTATACTAGAAAAGTATTTGGTAGACTACTATCAATTATTTTAAAGAATTAATTTTATGATTTTTGTTAGAAATACCATTTGATAATATTTAGATATTATTTCCAATTCCTATTATGAGGAAACTTCAAGTTAGATTGATTTGTAATTATATGCTTTAAAATAAGAATTAATATTAATGATTTTTATTTATATGATTAAATTGAATGATATTTAGAATTATTGTAGTAATCAATTTTCAATTAAGATTTAAACAAATTAATATTATCGAGTATATGTATATATATAATATATGAAGTGATTAGATTAGTTTTGTTTCAAATAATTATTTTGAATTAAATTAGGGAAAGGATTTACCTAATACAAATCCTAAAATCTTATCTAGTTAGGAGTTTGACTTAATATAGGAAGCCCTATCCTAATCATCCCAGCCGAACTCCTCTCAGCGAGCAACAAGGCTTAGGCTGAACAGGCCCCAACCCATGCTAAAAAAAAACTTCCCTAAACCCGCGTTTCAAATAACCAGGCCCATGTGATGGGCCAACCATCAGAGTTCCCAACAGCAAGTCGGGCATGTTCCCAGCACAAACCGCAACAGTAAGTTATCAAAGCCCGACCCCTACTGTTGAACAAACCGAACGAGGACTATATATATAGCGCGAGGAGGAGGGGGAGCTTTCGACCAAACTCCAAACCCTAACAGCGTCACGCCCCCAACCCCGGTCGCCTGGGCGGCCACCCGCCGTCGACGCAACCGCGCGCCGCCCTGGGAACCACCGCCGGCCGGCCCAAGTTTGCGCGGACGCGCGCGCGCACAAGCGCTGTGCAGCAGTTGCGGCTGCAAAGTCCCCACTTCGCGTAGAGATTTCAGTCGCCACGTTGCGCCGTTTTGCGTATCGTCTTCGCAGGTATTTCGACAATCTAACCGAGTTTGCGACTCTTCAATTATTTTAGTCTGAGTCGCGATGTACGAGAAGAAAATCAAATCCCAAATCTGGGAAAAATCCCGATTTCCAGGATATAGAAACTGCCCCAACGTCCGATGTTTGCGGTCAATTTGTGACCAGAACATCGCGAGTTTTAGAAAACCTCTTGAACAGACTTCTAGACAACATAACCGAGATGGAAACGCTATTTTTAGAATTAATTCTTGTTGATTAATTGCTGTTTAAAATTAGGGTGAAGTTGACGAAAAATCTGTTTTAAAAACATGAAAATTGTTCCACACGACGTGCGTCACGCCAAACCGGACGACGTGGTCGGGTACCGAAAGGATCGAAAGCTGCGTAACGACTTTGTGGTCGTGTGGGCTTTGACGGAATTCAAATCGGTCGTGTGTGCGCGACAAATTTGATGCGTATCCGTCGAAATTCACTGTATCGTGCACGTTGCACAAACTACAATTACTTTGTGCACGCTCATCAGATCGAGACAAAACTTATGATAACAGGACCGTATCATTTTTCTGGTCCTGCATGCCAAGTTTGGTCCAATTCTGAGACAGTTGAAATCGACGTCGGTTTGCGGGCCCCGCGGTTCCACTCAACGGGCGATTTTGTGCACGGCCCGTCGGAATCCAACTTTGGACGTACGGTTGGGTTCGTATCGAAAAATTGGATCCGTAGACATATAGTTTGACAACTTTAGAGAACGTTGACTCTGGCACGCTTTTCGGTGCAAAGCGGGTCCAACGGCGGACACCGTTTTGGCCCGAAATTACCGTTTTGCCCCTGTGTCCAGAATTGGACTTAAGGACAGGCAATCCTAGCTAATTTGACTATTCTGAGATCATTGGTATTGTCTATTTCAGTATCCGGGGACTGTTGTACGGGTTTTGACTATTGTGGCATTGAGTAGTTCAGACTGTTGGTTTCACCAGCAGAGGACCACAGGCGAGTACAGTTTATTGTTTGCATTTCAATATTGATCTTTACTATATTTTATTGATTAGTCATTGGTTATGTGATTATTTTCTATTATAAATTGTTGAGTCGGGAATGAGAAGTACCAAGGATGTGTGATCTGACCTTAGATCGTGTAGACCGTGTAGACCGTGTTGCACTTATTTCTTGTAGACCGTGTAGACCGTGTTGCATTTATTTCTTGTAGACCGTATAGACAGTGTTTTATTTATTTCTTGTAGACAGTGAAGATATTGCTTTATTTACTGCATTTAAACTGTGTAGATCGTGATTATTATTTTGTAGACAATGTTTCTTTACTGCAATATTTTCTGTAGACCGTGTAACTGTAGACCGTGTAACTGTAGACCGTGTAACTGTAGACCGTGTAACTTTAGACCGTGTAGACCGTGTCGCATAACTGTTCCAAGACCGATCACATATCAAAGGTACTTCTAGCAGTTGGGGAAAGTCTGTTGTGTCTATTTATTTACTATTGGTTTTCTATATTTCCTGTTTATTTTCACAACTCATAATTGATGTCTAACCTTTGTTTTATAGTCATCTTCTTTATTTGAAATTGTATTCAGTGAATTGTGCTCGTTCCATTCCTGACTGGAAATCATATTTTTCAGGTTAGCCGTGGATTCACTTAGCTTGGGGAGTGACGAGAATACTTGCAGACAAAGCCTAGAGACTAGCTAGATAGTTGAGTTGTAGTCATTCATTTGTACAAGTTTATATTTTTCTACAAATGTAAAACTTGTGATCATTGTAAGTTAAATTAATTATATGAATGAGCATTATTTGTGATTTTGATCTTCATGGCCGTGACAGTGTTCTACCGCCGACACTGCGGCGTAGGCTGGCTTGGACACGTCTTGTATCCGTTTTAAAAAAAAACGGGTGCGGGTCGTGACAAGTTTTTGTGGTGGCCCATGCAGGTCAGTCTTCGCAAATCACGCGAACTCGTGATAGTACTTTAGTTAGTTGTACTGTTGCGAGCCTGCGACTAGGAAATGCTCATTCATGAATTAATTTAATTTAAGAGAATGACTAGGACTAGGAGTCCCTTATACAAATTTACCGATGGGTAGTCTAGGCCATGCAATGTAGATGAGGGTTATTAATTTTGATAGTTGTCATATCTCCATAAGTACACTATTACCTCTTGGTATGACGTTATGATCCAATGTGGATAGATTATTCACTTAGTGAGACAGGACTTCCTAGGATTAATGATCTAACCTTGATGAATTGGGCAAAATCCTTCTCTTTGCCTCTTAGATATCCTCCTCATATCTTAAACCGAATTGCTTATTTAGTTTCTAGTTGCCCTAAGAATTATTATCTAGTATACAATTTCTGCTTATGTTATCTATATACGAACCTCGAGTTAGTTCGACCCAAAGTTTTTCCTCAAAGGTTTGAATACACAGAATAGATACTAGAGTGTTTGTAGTTCTATCGTCTTTAATTATTTCCTCCATGGTTAAATCTTTTATTTTAAATGTTGTGATCGATAGGACAAATACCTACGCTTTATTTCATAGGCGACTTATTTGAACCTATAGAAGCCCATGAAGTTTTACAGATATAGTTAAAAGAATATTAGTTGACTCATGATGGCAGGACAGCAGCGCACTGTCGCCATTTATTTGAATTATAGAAACCATAGATTCACTGCAGCCAGCAGCGCACTGGCGAGACACGACTCATAGAATTGAAATTAGTCTAAGAAAATATAGGTTATAGATTATTTCTAAAAAAAAACTATGGCTAGTAGTCCTCTTTGATCGTAGTTACCCTTGTGACAGGTAGAGTATCTGATAGGATATCACCTCTGAGTCACGGAACCAAGGGTTTACCATCGTACGAGTATACGGACGAGGCGTAACTCTCGGTGAAATAACTTCAAAAGTGATTACAGGTTTATGATACTAAGGAGGATAGGACAATGTCATGTATGTCCCATAAGATCCACAGCCAATATTAGTGGAAGTTTTGCAAGTTGGGTAGCACGTCTTCCGATCTAGCATTCCGTGGTCCTTGTGACCTATTGACGAGGTAATTGACCGACACTAATAAGTTACCAAGAATATAGAATCCAGAGTTCCATAACCCATTAGTTGACCAAGACCTTATGGACAGGAAGATTTTAGAAAGATTGTATAAGCAAGGACACCAGGTAAGCTTGATTCTCTCTAAACTCGAACTACTTGTGCCTCTTTTCAAAAATCTCGCGTACTTGTATCTCGACTATCTTGACCAACGCTGCCATTACAGCCTAGTTTTTGCAAGCTTACTCTATTCTCGAGCTTGATCCGAGGCATATGTTTAGTGGGGACGCCTGCTAACTTATTGTCTAATCAAAATCAGTGTATTATGGTCTGATCAACCATGATGCATTCGGTTCGCACTTTATTTAATTACCCTACGTGGATTGAGATATAGATGTCTCTAGGGTCTCATCCACGACTGTATTGACAATTCCTCTTGAATTATATGTTCGCCCTTGAATCATGAAATTGTATTCAGTAACATCTCCCTTGAATTCTTTATTATTTTTGTCTTTCACCGATTTGGAAAGACGAAAGCTCGTGATAGTAGAGAGATACAAAGTACTCCCATGGCTATGATAATGGTAGGCCCAAGTGTCGCTAACATCGGCCAGTCATGAGATGGAGTTACTCGTTCTCCCATCGACCCTCAAACTACTATTGAGACTTTCGAGCCAGCTGAAATTGAGAATGATTAGGGTTTTACCCTTAGTCGAAATGCCTACCTAGGAGACTATCTATCCTCAAGAGACCAAATAGTGTGAGTCTCCAATTTTTGCTGGAAGCTTGCCTTAACTTTCAACCCTTATGCATTGACGCAACCTTTCCTCGATCAAAGCCACAGTTTAGACATGAGATGTGTAGAGAAAGGTAAGGACAATCATTTACCGTGACTGTGATAGACACTCATTCCGTTAGGTTCCAACCAATATTGCCCTAGTTAAGTAAATTTGTTAAGACCTAACTAGTGTTGGAATACCACAGTCACTACTTTAGCCAATACCATAGTTTGAATACCCTGTCAAAGTATGATCTAGCAGTGGTCAACAGCCCATACCACTAGAACCTTTGTGAAAATAGTCTGACAGGCTTGACACAAATAGAAATTCACGACTCAGTTGTTAGAATCCTTTCATAAGATGTGCCTTAGAATCGGTTACCCCGTCGACAACTCTTGTATACTGTGGACGAGTAGATCATTCTATTTTATTGACCATGTGTCATTGCACCCACACTCGTTCTCCATTTATTGAGAAATAACCCTTGACTTGACTATATCTACCGTATCACGTTACATCGTGCCTCATTCTTATTTAACAAGAGTTAAGGTACAATACCTAGATTTTAGAAATTCTTCTGACCTCATTATTCCTAAAACCATGACCTAGTTTCTAAGGTGGGTAGACTGTAAGCTTTCTAAAATTTTAGGATATACCAGGATTACCGAGCAATTAGAATAACTCCCATTAGGATGATAATTAGCGCTGCAGAGACTCCCACTTTCCATTTAGATCGTTTAGTGTCCCCGGCCGTGTCATTTATATTCGGAGCACGTGACCAGCTGTTATCTTCCAACAAATTTCATACGCAAGATCTAGACAGGTCCACCTTCATCTAGGTATATCATGTCCCACTCAAACCCGTCCCCTTGTACTCTATTTTTGTGCCAAGACTTTCAGGTTAAAAGGACTAGCTATAACCCATACCATAATACTCGTACACTTCCCGACTACAATTAGAGACCCGACCTCGACTCAAACCTTTCAACCCAATATATGGTTGTGATCTACTCGAAGCCCACTACGCACATGTCACTAGTGTGCCATTCAATTGTGTCTTCTCATGCTACTTAAACACAAAAGTCAAGGAAGGCGCACCTTCAGGGCTTAGAGAACCTATTTAACCAATCCGACTGTCCTACTAGCTCAACCACATGGGTTGAAACCTATTCTAGGTTACCCTAACCTAGTAGAAGTAGTTTATTATTGGGATCTTATCCAGTCAATATAGATTGAAGTCCACGGTTTATTCTACCAACGATTGATGTCCAATCAGAAAATCCATCCATTCACACCACTATAATTGGACTATAAAACCGAACTATTCGAAATAGACCCCTATATCTATTATGTGTCCCCATCTCTTATAATGTGACCCGTAACCCTTATTCCATCTACCTAGAAGTCGTGATACGATCTTGTATTACATTCATATCCCTTGCTCGTGAGTTTAAATAACCACGGGAAAGATCACAATCTCGATTTCTCAAATTCCGTTCTATTATAGAACCTTGTTTAGAATTTCGAGAATGGGACTTCTCTATTGAATGGAGTGCAAGCCCTCCAGGAAACGAAGGGTGTTTCGATTTAGCGAGTGACTAGACTAGAGTAGCAACTTTCGCAAACAAGTCTATGGTTCGTAAACCTTCTTTCTATCCGCATCATTGGATACTCTCTACCGTCCTAGAATTTCACACTTGCTCCTGATTATTCTTCCTTATCTTCCTGTTCTTCCTATTTCGGAACGATGAAAGGTCATGTTTATTAGAATTTACCAATATCTACTAGCTACTTGGTAAATTATTGCCTGTTAGATTTCAGGTTGTTCGATAAATATGAGAGGATTATGGTGGCCATAAGCAGTATATATACCTACTGGTAACAATTTTAACAATTAGTTGGAAGATTATAAAGTTTTAGTGACATGAGATTTGAGGGAGTAGTGTGACCAAAGGTGGGTAGAAGTCCTCGGAGTTACGTAGTTACAAATGTCTAGGAGAAGGATATAAATTATTTTCGAATGATTAAATTTAAGAGGATTTAGGTTAAGGTAGACTTTCTTGTTGAACTTTAAGGAATAGTTATGAATTAGAATTTCGAGGAAGAAATTCTAAGGTGGGTAGAGTCTTCGTTGGACGAATTAGCTTGGGAGTCATTGCTACCTTTAGTGTCGAATTTTTGAGCGGTGTAGAGCATTTTGGAATTCAAGATCGTAGCCAAGATTCAAACCACAAGTCGTCTCTCTACTCCTTTTATTTTCACCATAGATGATCAATCTTCTATTTGAGGAACTTTTCGGTATATCTACTTGATCAATGCTTCTTACCATATTTCCTACCTCTTCACCAAGCAACCAAGCCTGTCTATCTTGGTAGTCCTCAAATTCGAGGACGAATTTATTTCTAAGGTGGGTAGATTTGTAACCCCTCTTCCCGAATCTTGAATTTTATTATTTATTTATTTATTTTTAGCTTTAAATATTCTTAAATAGTAAATAACTTTCATTTTAAAATTCTATTCTAGATATTTTGATTGACGGAAGAGTTTGTCAAGTTATTAAACAATTTTGTATTTATAGAAAAAAAATATTCTGGAATTATTGTATCAACTATTATTTTTTAAATTTTGATATTTATACTAGAAAAGTATTTGGTAGACTACTATCAATTATTTTAAAGAATTAATTTTATGATTTTTGTTAGAAATACCATTTGATAATATTTAGATATTATTTCCAATTCCTATTATGAGGAAACTTCAAGTTAGATTGATTTGTAATTATATGCTTTAAAATAAGAATTAATATTAATGATTTGTATTTATATGATTAAATTGAATGATATTTAGAATTATTGTAGTAATCAATTTTTAATTAAGATTTAAACAAATTAATATTATCGAGTATATGTATATATATAATATATGAAGTGATTAGATTAGTTTTGTTTCAAATAATTATTTTGAATTAAATTAGGGAAAGGATTTACCTAATACAAATCCTAAAATCTTATCTAGTTAGGAGTTTGACTTAATATAGGAAGCCCTATCCTAATCATCCCAGCCGAACTCCTCTCAGCGAGCAACAAGGCTTAGGCTGAACAGGCCCCAACCCATGCTAAAAAAAAAAACTTCCCTAAACCTGCGTTTCAAATAACCAGGCCCATGTGATGGGCCAACCATCAGAGTTCCCAACAGCAAGTCGGGCATATTCCCAGCCCAAACCGCAACAGTAAGTTATCAAAGCCCGACCCCTACTGTTGAACAAACCGAACGAGGACTATATATATAGCGCGAGGAGGAGGGAGAGCTTTCGACTAAACTCCAAACCCTAACAACGTCGCGCCCCCAACCCCGGTCGCCTGGGCGGCCATCCGCCGCCGATGCAACCGCGCGCCGCCCTGGGAACCACCGCTGGCCGGCCCAAGTTCGTGCGGACAGCGCGCGCGCACAAGCGCTGTACAGCAGTTGCGGCTGCAAAGTCCCCACTTCGCGTAGAGATTTCAGTCGCCACGTTGCGCCGTTTTGCGTATCGTCTTCGCAGGTATTTCGACAATCTAACCGAGTTTGCGACCCTTCAATTATTTTAGTCTGAGTCGCGATGTACGAGAAGAAAATCAAATCCCAAATCTGGGAAAAATCCTGATTTCCAGGATATAGAAACTGCCCCAACGTCCGATGTTTGCGGTCAATTTGTGACCAGAACATCGCGAGTTTTAGAAAACCTCTTGAACAGACTTCTAGACAACATAACCGAGATGGAAACGCTATTTTTAGAATTAATTCTTGTTGATTAATTGTTGTTTAAAATTAGGGTGAAGTTGACGAAAAATCTGTTTTAAAAACATGAAAATTGTTCCACAGGACGTGCGTCACGCCAAACCGGACGACGTGGTCGGGTATCAAAAGGATCGAAAGCTGCGTAACGGCTTTGTGGTCGTGTGGGCTTTGACGGAATTCAAATCGGTCGCGTGTGCGCGACGAATTTGATGCGTATCCGTCGAAATTTACCGTATCGTGCACGTTGCACAAACTCTAATACTTTGTGCACGCTCATCAGATCGAGACGAAACTTGTGCTAACAGGACCGTATCATTTTTTCGGTCCTGCATGCCAAGTTTGGTCCAATTCTGAGACAGTTGAAATCGACGTCGGTTTGCGGGCCCCGCGGTTCCACTCAACGGGCGATTTTGTGCACAGCCCGCCGGAATCCAACTTTGGACGTACGGTTGGGTTCGTATCAAAAAACTGGATCCATAGACATGTAGTTTGACAACTTTAGAGACCGTTGACTCTGGCACGCTTTTCGGTGCAAAGCGGGTCTAACGGCGGACACCGTTTTGGCCCAAAATTACCGTTTTGCCCCTGTGTCCAGAATTGGACTTAAGGACAGGCAATCCTAGCTAATTTGACTATTCTGAGATCATTGGTATTGTCTATTTCAGCATCCGGGGACTGTTGTATGGGTTTTGACTATTGTGGCATTGAGTAGTTCAGACTGTCGGTTTTACCAGCAGAGGACCACAGGCGAGTACAGTTTATTGTTTGCATTTCAATATTGATCTTTACTATATTTCATTGATTAGTCATTGGTTATGTGATTATTTTCTATTATAAATTGTTAAGTCGGGAATGAGAAGTACCAAGGATGTGTGATCTGACCTTAGACCGTGTAGACCGTGTTGCACTTATTTCTTGTAGACCGTGTAGACCGTGTTGCATTTATTTCTTGTAGACCGTGTAGACAGTATTTTATTTATTTCTTGTAGACAGTGTAGACAGTGCTTTATTTACTGCATTTAAACTGTGTAGATCGTGATTATTATTTTGAAGACAATGTTTCTTTACTGTAATATTTTCTGTAGACCGTATAACTGTAGACCGTGTAACTGTAGACCGTGTAACTTTAGACCGTGTAGACCGTGTCGCATAACTGTCCCGAGACCGATCACATATCAAAGGTACTTCTAGCAGTTGGGGAAAGTCTGTTGTGTCTATTTATTTACTATTGGTTTTCTATATTTCCTGTTTATTTTCAAAACTCATAATTGATGTCTAACCTTTGTTTTATAGTCATCTTCTTTATTTGAAATTGCATTCAGTGAATTGTGCTCGTTCCATTCCTGACTGGAAACCATATTTTTCAGGCTAGCCGTGGATTCACTTAGCTTAGGGAGTGACGAGAATACTTGCAGACAAAGCCTAGAGACTAGCTAGATAGTTGAGTTGTAGTCATTCATTTGTACAAGTTTATATTTTTCTACAAATGTAAAACTTGTGATCATTGTAAGTTAAATTAATTATATGAATGAGCATTATTTGTGATTTTGATCTTCATGGCCATGACAGCGTTCTACCGCCGACACTGCGGCGTAGGCTGGCTTGGACACGTCTTGTATCCGTTTTAAAAAAAAATGGGTGCGGGTCGTGACAACTTGCGTACATCAGGTGGTTCATTTCAATTTTATCTGGACGTTGCAGACCATTTACTTAATTAATGAAAAAAATATATCTTTTGTTTGGACGGAAGAATGTCAACGAGCATTTGACGACATAAAGCGGTATTTAATAAGTCCGCCAGATCTTGTACCACCGATCTCAGGAATACCCTTCTTAATGTATGTCCGAGGAATGGATCATTCATTGGAAGCTTTGTCGGCTCAAAAAAACAAGGAAGGTCATGAACAAGCCATCTACTATTTTAGCCGAACGATGATTGGAGCTGAACATCGTTATAGTCCGATAGAGAAGGAATGTGTAGCTTTAATGTTTGCTATTCAGAAGACAAGACATTACATCATAGGCCAAACTATTCATGTTATATCCCGAGTCAATCCTCTTCGAGTCTTAATAAAGAAGCCAAGTACACTCAATTCTAGGTTTGCCACATGGGCCATATTACTAGCACAATATGATATGGTTTATGTTCCTCAAAAGTCTGTGAAAGGCCAAGCACTTGCTGACTTCTTAGCAGCTCATCTGTCCCTGAGACATCTAAACTCTATAAAGAGATTCCGGACGGAACATTAGAATCAAATATGATCTCAGAAAAATTTCCTACCTGGAGGTTGTTCTTTGATGGAGCTTCTAGAATTGGACCTGGAGGTATCCTTGTAGCTGGAGTAGGAATTGTTGTTGTTTCACCCGATGGATTAACTATTCAAAGGGCCTATTCTTTAGATGAATCATGCTCTAACAATGTGACAGAATACAATGCCTTGCTCATTAGACTCCAATTAGCCAAACAACTAGATATCGAATATCTCGAAGTATATGGCAACTCTAAACTGATTGTTAATCAGGTTAGAGGCATATATAATGTCCGACATCAAGATCTAGTACCATATCATGAAGCAGCAACAAAGATAGCTTCTTCATTCAAAGGATTCTTCGTCGAACATGTATGTCGTGCATGCAATACAGAAGCCGATGCCTTAGCTAACCTAGCTGCGGTATTGGCAGTTCCAGTCAAAAGACAACATATGGTTGTTATCTCTAATAGGAAACTATTCTGCATTAAAAATAACCACAACATTGAATTCAACAACCTAACTGAAATCAACAACACTTGTGAGGACTGGAGAACACCTTTCATTGATTTTGCAGTACATGACATCTTGCCAGAAGATCCTAAAGAAGCTACGAGTATCCGTCGTCGATCGCTTCGATTCTATTATAATCATACTACTAAAACACTCTATCGAAGAACTTTTGATGGATTACTCGTGAGGTGTCTCGCTGGTGATAAAGCAAAGCAGATAATACGTGAAGCTCATGATGGCGTTTGTGGAGCACATCAGCCTGGTCCTAAACTACAAGATCGTATTCGACGTATGGGCTACTAGTGGCCCTCTATGGTATCAGATGCTATTGACTATGCAAGAAAATGTCGTGCATGTCAGATTCATGCAGATTTTATTTACCAACCATCAGAATTTCTTCATCCGACTGCTGCCTCATGGCCTTTTGAAGCTTGGGGCATGGATATAATTGGCCCTATCAATCCTCCTTCATCCAAAGGGCATCAGATCATCTTAGTTATAACTGATTATTTCTTCAAGTGGGCAGAAGCTATCCCATTGGCTGAAGTTAAAATGAGTAGAGTCATCAACTTCATCAAACATCATGCGATATACAGGTTTGGTGTCCCTCACCGAATCATACATGATAATGGACGACAATTCATCAGCCAAAGTTTAATAGGTTCTGTGATGACAACAGAATCAATAATGTTGCCTCGACGGCCTATAATCCTGCGGCTAACGGGTTGGCTGAAGCATTTAACAAGACCGTTATCAAACTCCTCAAAAAATTTATCTCTATCAACAAACATAATTGGAGTGATAAACTTGGAGAATGTATATGGGCTTATCGCACTATTGTCCGTAATCCTACAGGTTGTATACCTTTTTCTCTAGTATATGGGTGTGAAGCTGTTCTTTCTTTAGAAATTCAAATTTCATCATTGAGGATCGCTATTGCTAATGAACTTACTACAGAAAACAATGATCGTCTTCGGCTTCAAGAGTTGAGGCGCTCGACGAGAAAAGGTTACTGGCTCAACAGCATATTGAACTTTATCAAGCCCAGATCTCAAAAGCTTTCAATCGTAAAGTTAAAGTGCGAACATTTCAAGAAGGCGAGTTGGTCATATTTGCATCATTAAGAAGACTATCCTCCTCTCTGGTATTGCTAGCTTTGCTTTCATACCTGCACTCATAAGTAGCCTCAAGAACTTTCCAAATTTTATGAGGTGTTGTGCAAGTATTAATAAGATTAAATACATTTGTGTCTATAGCACAATAAAAGATATGTATAGCTTTTGCATCAAGGCTAGCTAACTTCTTCTCTTCCTCCATGTAACAATAATAAGACTTGTTGATTATAGAGGATGTGAGAATAGAAGTGATAGTAGGCTTTTTGTAGCCATTGACAAGAATTGACCATAAATCAAAATCTAGAGACTTCAAGTAGAAGCTCATCCGTGTCTTCCAATAGCTATAGTTTGTTCCATCAAATAGTGGGAGTCTATTTGAGGATTGCTCTTCAGTTGTGAAGTACATACTTGCCATATGTGATATAGTGATCTATGCAGCAGAAGTTATATAATAACAATATTACCTTACTTTACCTGTATAACCCGCTCTGGTAATAAGGATCTGCTCCAAGGATGTTAAGCCAATATAATAGAGTCCTTGCTAGGATACCAATTAAAGGAGCAATTAGTATAAGCAATAATATCTCTAAAAGGAGCACCTGCAATAATATATCTAGAAGGAGCACTTACCCTGATACCAATTGTAGGAACAATTGGTATGATAACAATACCTATATAAAGAGTACCCACTTTGATACCAATTGTAGGACCGATTGTAGGAACGAGTTGTAAAGCGCAATACTCTAAGGGGGGTGAATAGAGTAGGCAGCAGAAATTAACTATTTAAAAATATTAGTAACAAGATCACAGATAATATATCACAGATATGTAAATAAAAAGTAGAGAGTAGAGAGAAAACACAAACACAAGAATGTATACTGGTTTCCCTCTTGTAAGGACTAGTCCAGTCGGAAGAACTCTAGCTTCCAGTTAAATCTACTATGGAAAATCACCACAAGTTTTCATCCGAAGTTCTTGCAACTTCTACAACGCAAGCTTTGATCCGAAGTGCTCGACCAACTTCAATTGTGAGGTGTCTAACTTCAATCAAGCATCTGATTACAATCGCTCTTGAAACTTCTAGACCGTACCGCACTGGCAAATCGACTAGAGGATTGTAACTGGCTTAGAATTTTAAAATGAATAGCTCAGAATACTTTGGAAGAAGTAGTAGGCTTATAGAGAAGAGATATGAAAGAGTATGAGTGAATTGAAATGATCGAAATCCTTCTCTATTTATGATTTTTCCAAAGGCAAAATTCTGATAGAATTCGGGCAGAATTCGGACAGAACTCTATGAGAAAATCTCGTTGGGATCCATAACTGCAGGAAGACCAAGTTCAAAAAGCAACGTTCACTAACCGAACTCTGGTCGAACTCTGGCCGAGTTCTGTTAGAGTTCTGTCAGGGTTTTTACAAATTGGTTTTGGGCTTTTTGAAAAGTCAAACAGTTATGAAGTAGTTTGGGCTTTTGTAAGTGGTCTTATTTTCAAAATAAAAGAGTATTTTGAAAACGTATCTTGGGTAGCCTATTTTCCAGTACGATGTAGTATACATCGTATTCCTAGACTCAATAAATATGAAAAATACAATGATGGAATAGGAAAACCAAGAGCCCTTTGATGACGCCTTTCTTCAAATATTTGAGCAGACTTGAAGACGCCTTTTTCTTTGACGGCGGTCGTCCAAAGATAAACAGATCTGGAAATCTGAATACCTTTCGGGGGCTTCACCCCCGAACCCCTGACGGGGGGCGCTGCCCCCTCGATCCATGTTCGCTAACCGGGCAGCGGAACCCCTGATGCGAGGCCCCGGATAGATCGTTAGGCGGTTCAGAGAAATCTTCTTGTATAACGCTGTCTTTGGCCCATCAATAATTCTCTATTGCATGTCCTGGTTTGACAAAGCTTGATCATGCTTACAGCATGTCTATAAATACATGTTAGACAAACAAAACCAATATGATACAAGCATAAAAATATAATATAGAACATTAGGACAATGCTAATATTAGGTCAATACTAAGTTTAAGTAGCAACATGATAGTGACTACATGAATATTAGTGACGTCGATATGTTAAACTTAAATGATTAGCCATATTCAAAAACATGATATAATCTTTGGGCTAACATGGGTGTGGTTCCCAACCTATGTGGAGAAGACCCCAGAGTGCGACGAGCGCCATCTGTGTGTCAGAGAAGCTTGGGGAGGTAACGAGGCCATTCGGAGATGAAGTAGAAGTTTGGGAGCTATCATAGTACTTTCTGGAACAGGGGAGGTAGAGTTCTGGCCGAACTCTGCCCCCTTGGTTCCAGAACTGTTATGTTACGAAAAGACACAGTTCTGGCCGAACTCTGTGTCGACGGGATGAGGCTGATTTCAGGATAATTTTATACCGTTGGATCATATCCTACGGTCCAGATTTTGCTACAAATTTGGAGCTTTATACATGGTTTTTTCTAACCTAATAACAACACACAACATTGAGGAAAACAGATAGAAGAGAGGCAAGAGTGCCATTGCAACTTTGGGACAGAAGAAGGAGGATTGAAGGCCGTTTTCGAAGGAGGATCGTGTTCGGGTAATCTCTACTCGTCATTTTTGTTTTTCGTAGCCTTGTAATCAATTATTCTTGCTTCCAAGTGTTGTGAGGATCTGTATTGGATCGGAAGAAGTTTGTAGAGGGTGTACTCCTTTGTTTTATTAGTGAAGGCTTCTCAAGGGTTGGACTCCGATCGTCCCATGGTCTTGTCCGCAAGGGTTTTCCACGTCAAAAATTCTCTGTGTCTGCGTGGATTGTGTTTAATATTTGGTTTGTGCGTTGTATTGCTCGGTTATCTCACAGGTACTCTCTAGTTTGGGAAAATATTTTCGTGCTTCTTTTCCAACAATATGTTGGATTTATTTTTACTGAACGATATATATATATATATATATATATATATATATATATATATATATATATATATATATATATATATATATATATATATATATATATATAGGTAGAAAATATATATATATATATATATATATATATATATATATATATATATATATATATATATATATATATATATATATATATATATTTTCTACCTATATATATATAATATATATATATATATATATATATATATATATATATATATATATATATATATATATATATATATATATATATATATATATATATATATATATATTATATATATATAGGTAGAAAATATATATATATATATTTTCTACCTATATAGGTAGAAAATATATATATATATATTATATATATATATATATATATATATAGGTAGAAAATATATATATATATATATATATATATATATATATATATATATATATATATATATATATATATATATATAATATATATATATATATATAGGTAGAAAATATATATATTGCTTTAGATTTGTTTTGAAAGATACGTCATTTGTTATATATGTTTTAAGAAATTATTTAGATTTTTTTAGAGAGAGAGAGAGAGAAGTATGTTTTGACAGGAGAGTTTAGAGGCATATAGCTTCTTTTTTTCCACTACACCAAATTGCTGAATTTCTAATGGGCCCTTTTTCTCCTTTCTAACAGTTAAAGTCCGTTAGAAATTACTAACAATGTAGGTCCGTTAGTATTCACTATAGTCTGTTACAAATATATATATATATTTTTTCCTTAAATAAAATAAGTTGGTGAAAAGACAAAAGCCAAAAAAAAAAAATTGGCGCTAGGTTTTCCAATTCCCTCCAAAAAATCTGAGGGACAAAAGCCCTAGTTTAACCCAACATATATACCATCAACTCTCTCTCTCTCTCTCTCTCTCTTCCCTGATCTCTCTCTCACGCCCTCTCCCTTTCTCTTATTCAACCGCGGGTCCAACTGACCATCTCGACTTCGGCGACTCCTTCAACCGCGGGTTCGACTTCGGCGAGTTCTTCAACCGCGGCAACTCCGGCAACCACCTTGGAAGTTCGACTTCGGCGAGTCCATCAACCGCCGGGGGGGGGGGGGGGGGTTTGTCTTCATCGACTGCAAACAAACTCCAAGTCTCGATTTTTTTGCTTCAACCAGATTTTTGGGTAAGAAAAAATCCTAATTTTTTGGGTGAGAAAAAACCCTTAGGTTGTTCTTGATTGAGCTTTTATTTTCATGGAAAATATTTCCATTACAAATTTTCCATCAGCTGTAGTGTTTGATAGCATATATTTTCCATGGAATTATTTTCCAAAAATCTACCGTTTTCCATATTTTCCTCCAGAACGGTGGAAAATAAATCTGGCGGGGGCAATAGGAAAATATCAATTTTCATGAAAAATAACTATTTTCGATGGAGAATAACGACAATCAAACACCCAAATCAATTCCGTGTAATTTATTTTCCATGGAATTTGTTTCCTAGTAAAATAATTCCGTGGAATTAATTTATTTTTCACCTTGTAACATCAAAGAAGTTTCCCATTTAGGGTGTGTTTGATTGCAAGGTGGAAAATATGTGGAAAAGAAATTGATTCCATGGAATTATCTTCCTAGGAAAAAAATTCCATGGAATTTAAAAAAAATTCCATGGAAAACATAATTTGGGTGTTTGATTGCCATTATTTTCCACGAAAAATAGTTATTTTCCATGGAAAATGATATTTTCCTATGGGTTGGACAAGTTTCTTATCAATTGTATATATATTCTCGATACTCTTTTCATAACATTAGGCGTGTCTCTTTTCATAACATTAGGCGTCTAGTTTCTCATCTTTGTTAAGTGAATTTATTCTAATTATAATTCCTGATATTAATTAATGTGTTTGTCAATAATTCTTAAGAAATTTGTTTTTTGAGAATCAAAGAATTATTCTAGGATATTATTCGTGGGCATTTATTCCAAAGCTATCCACAAGAACTTGTATGACACAAGAATCTTTTGACTTACTTCCTTTCGAAGGGTATGTTACACTTAATGTTTGGCAAAGAAGTTTGCTTGAGAGACCGACCATGCCTCAATGACCAACTGTAACTATTATTCTTATCCACATGAAACTCAATATTCTGAACATCTTTTGTTGCAAAAAGGCAAAATCTCATTCGACAACATATTCCATATATGCATGGTTCTTATATGACATTGTTTAGATCATAGTTGTACAATCTTCAGGTTAATTCATCTCGAAAATATATAGGATAGATTATATGCATGTAAATAACAGGAGAAGAAGTAAGTATACATGACTATTTCATGGTTCATGTCTTGACTGGGATTTTGGTATATACCGGTGGCCATCCTAAGTTCCAACAGTTTCGATGAGCCTAAGGTTTAAGGTTCATGTAGTACATATCTATGGAAGTCAACTTTAATGGTGCCATGCTTAAGTAGCAGTCGTGACCGACTAAAATTAAGTTTCTACATATTTCTAAGAATTAATACTACATCTTATACATGGTGGATAACAAAATATTTCACATCCCAATAGTGGGGTGTAGCAACATGTATCCGACTTATCATCCATCCAATTTTAGGTGTTGCACCATTCGATCGATATAACATATATATATATATATATATATATATATATATATGGATATATGTCATACTTTATTTCAAAACTATCCATGGAGACAATGTGCCGTAGCTGGATTTTCATGTAGTTCTACACCACTAGAATTTGCTACTAAAGCTGGAAAATCACCCTTCCCCACCTTTGTCATAAAGTTAAATGTTTGGATCCAAGTTGTAACTAAAATTAACTCCCCACATCACAAAAAGAAACGAATGATATAAAAGCCATGCCACAGTGTGAATCAGTGCTGTCAATATGCAACATGTGGAATTAATACTCAACCATATCCCCTCAGCTGATATATGTATCAGCTCCCATTACTTATGACCCTACAAAAGTGATGGAAGAATTCTAATTAAATTGGCAAAGATAAAGAGGCAAAAGTGAACCTGAAAAAGCTTTTCCAAAGTAATAGAACCAACCAGCTGCATTATTAAAGCAATCAGGAGCTCAAAAGCAATTAAAGAATAAAGCAAGTATTTTGAATGATTAATCCACCCAACTTCTTTGGCCATAGTTTAACATAATATAATTATTACTCGTAATTTGGCTTCTACATTATCTCAAAACTAGATCCATGAATTGATGGATCCTCCAGGGAGTCCTATAGTCACGTCTCGGTCTCGCGTCAAATAAGTATCAGAGCCTAGGTTACGAATATTTTGTCAAGTAGGTAAATGTCACATTCCAACAGTGAGATGGTATCTATTGCGAATATTATGATAACATCTTAGCCGATATTTGAGCGAATTACTTAGGTATCTATTGCAAATACCTTTTTTCTTATGTCAATCTTTCTGTTGCACATGCAACATAACTGAATAGTTGAATTTTCTTATAATTATATGCAAGGATCATACCTCTTGGATTACCTTTTCATTTTTAAGATGTTCTTTTAATGAATTGATATTACTTTGAAGAACCTCCCTGGAATAATAACAATAATTACATTATATAAGTAAATAACTAAATATTTTGGGATTGCCTATTGAGATTTGTTTATTGGAGAACCAATCTTCTAGGTTGGCATATTGATGATAGTACCTAAACCTTTCATGGATGATACTTTAATAAAATGAAATTATAGCGTGATCAGAAACTAATGCTCCTTTTTGTTTCTCACACAAATTTGTTCTTGCGTTTTGTATCATCTCATTTGTATATAATGTTTCTTAATAGCTAACATCCTTTTTTTGGTTGGATGATTCGATTATATCTCCCTTACGCATACTCACCAAATTTTAACTCCTTTGCTTAATATTTATCTTAATAAATATTGTATTCTAATTTTGTGAAGTTTTTGTTTTATGATGCAGTATGTCGGAACCAAATAACAAAGAGTGGATGAATGAAAATGATAGATTGGGCCCTGCATATACAAAGGGAATTAAAGATTTTCTTGAATTTGCCATTAAAAATCGTGCAGCGGGGTTGACAACATTACCTTGTCCATGTGTTAAGTGTCGAAATAAATTAAGATTTCAAGAAAAAATTGTTGAAAGCCATTTAGTTAGGAATGGCATTAAAAAGTCATATACTTTATGGGCTTTACATGGTGAACAACCATCTAGTAATATTTGTAAGAATCCACCATTGCAACAGGTTGAAGAGGAAACCATGGATGACAAAAATATGGAGGATGGGGGAGGGGTAGGAATTGGAGACTTTATCGATGATTTATATGGTGTTAATGAAGTACCTCATTTAAATGATGAGGATGTTGGTGGTGCAGGAGTTCAAGAAGAACCTTACGTCGTTAATGAGAAGTACAATAAATATAAGAGATTATCAACTGAGAAGCTGTACCCATCCTGATGCTCCTTTATTCGACCCTCCACAAGGGGGAAATCATACTTTTGCGGGTTTGGTCGATGGAGGATTCCTAATTTGGCTAGATTGTTGGTTGGAGTATGTTTGATGATCTCTATCTTACTTTTAGTATTAGTTATCTTTTGCAGGAATGTTATGGACTGAAACTTGTTAAACATTGTTGTCTTTTGTTGGTTTTATTTAGCTTATGTAGATGAACCTTAAAATACATGTTTATGATGCTTTCAAGTATTTTGATTATGTTTACCAGTTATATATGTGATGCTTTTAGATATTAAAAAAAACTTTTTAACTCTGCCAGTGCATTGCTTATCTTTGCATTGTCGGTCCCAAGCCCGGATAAAAGAGGAGGGAGAAGGTTTTATTAATACTTTCATCTTTTTAACTTCATAATTTTATCTTATTTCCATTAAATGTCCTAATTTGGATTTGCATTGCAGGTATCGTGAAGTTGTTAGCTTTGCAACCACTACATGAAATAGTAAGCAACAAGAACATATGATTTTAGACTGTTTAAACCATTCGGACTTCTAATTATTTGCATAGTTATTTGCATAGTGCTTACTGTTCAGAGGCTTTGTCAACTAATTATTTTTTGGTATGAAGATGTATGTATGAAGATGTATGTTTTGATTCCGAAATATATTTTTATTTAGATACTTGTTGAAGAGCTCTCATCAGGCTGAAGTACTCATGTCCACCATCTCCTGTTTTAGATACTTGTTGAAGAGCTCTCATCCGTAGACGAGGTACTCTTTTTCTCAATCTATCAGGCAATACTCTGTCTATATATGGTCGGTCCTCCAATATTTTTACCATTTGTTAAATGACACTTCATAAGAAATTTTATCAATTGCCTTACTAGTTATATATCATTGTGCTGATGTATGCGCAGAACTTGTATAAGGTCTACATCTTTTTATTTATATTTATGTCTTTTAGACAAGGTCGTACTATCGAATCGGTTTCGAATTTTTCCTATGAGTATCGGAATCAGCAATATCAACAATATCAATAATTTTGGATTAGAATATCGGATTTATTTTTTGCAAATGTCATGAACTGTGTGAACGATTATTGTAATATTCTCTTCTTTATTTGGTACTTTTTGGCATTGGGTTAACATATCTTGCTTGGATACTGTAATATCAGTAGTCTGATATTTTGACTAGATGACTTCCAGCTTTCTGGTGTATACTTATTCCTGCTGTTTTGTCTCTAAAGGTTGTTAGAAGCTTGGCATGGTAAAAGGATTTTACTTACTGAAGTTGTGAAATTGCTGTTAGATGAGCAGAGTTTGGGTGTTCGAATGGCACTCGCTGAGGTACTTGTTTGAACTTCCTTGGAGATGCACCATTCCTTTTCTAACATTTCTTTTATTTCAATCTTTCTTTCTAGTTCTTTGGCATAAACTTGTTAATTTTTCAAGAAACATTTGTTCAGTCATGAAATTGATACCAAACTATTTATGTGCCAGTTACTTCTTGTTATGGCTTCCCACTGTTACTTTAGTGGACCTTCGGCAGAGATGTTCATTGAGTTCCTTGTACGCCAATGTGCTATTTCTGATGAGGAAGTGAAAGATTTCTGGAACTCTAAGGAAGCCATTTTGAAGAATAGCCCTTTTCAACCTTTTTGTCATAAGAAAATGGAGGTTTTATTAAAACTCATTCTTTCACAAAATTTCATCGTTCTTCTATATTTGGTACATGTACTACATTGAGCTATTTCACCCATCAGGTGATGCTAGGGCAAGTTTGTCCTGAAGAGTTGAGAGCAATCTGTGAAAAAGGAATGTATTTCTTTAGCATTAACATCATGCTCTAACATATACTATAGCAGGATCAACCAAATCTTTGGCATGTTTTTATCTGATGCATGAGATGTCTTTGGATGCCTAGAAAATTTGTCTCATGTTCTAGACTTATTCCTGGTAACAAGGTGAGCATTTTTTGGGATAAAGGCTTTGCTACTGCTGCTATTGTTGTTATATGTAGGATTTATGTTTTTTTTCAAATGAGGAGCTTCAAAACATTTATTGCTTGGCAAGTTTCAGTGGTGGGAATGGAAATCCCCTACTTTTATATTACCTTCCTTAATTTGCTGCTACTGAACCATAGCTTTTGGGCTATCATAGAGTTTTGTGTGTTCAATTTTGCTTGGTTTTATTCTTCTCCTGGTTATATCGGTAATCTCATGAATTCTTGTGGTCGTGTTGTAACAGCAGATGGTTAGTTCCATACTAATTGTTGTTGCATTATAGTGAAGTGTCTTTCTTATAGTTACATAAGAGAACAAAGTATGCCAAACTGTATAGCTGATTAACTAATCATGCCTACTATCTTTGTTTCTTGGTTTGTGTTACATCCTTAAATGTTTAATCATGTAACTGTTATTGATATATTTTTTGTTGAATTTTTTGCATAAGTCTCTAAAATATCTTATTTCTTGTATGGTTACAGGTCCAAGATTATCATAGGATTTGAGGATCGTGTATGATATCTTTCCTACAATTTCAGCCTTTGAGTTTTGAACCTTCGCTATAGTTGGTGTATCATGATTATCATTGGTGTATCCTGATGTAGATTCCTCTCTAGACTCCCTATAAATTAAATACTACTTCGCTACCTTTGTAGACATTGTTCAACATACTCTTTTGCAGTGATCTGAAGTGCAACGTTTCGAGCAGGCATATGATTTACTGGAGAATAGATATGTTGCGTGTAAGCTGCATGGGCTGAATGCTCAATGGAGTGAAGAGAAGAAGCAAAGTTACATACGCCATGCAGTTCGTGAATACAACATCCATAAGACACTGATACATCCACACATTGTGCGGCTATGGGACATCTTTGAGATTGACCATAATACCTTCTGTACTGTCTTACAGTATTGCAGTGGTATGTTTGCTTCCTTACCGACCTTTTATAGCCAATAAAATTCATCTATATCCCTTAACTGCAACTAATTTATTCAGTTTTAACAATTACCCATTTGTACTTGCAAGTTTTTGTTTACTTATCTTGCTTCTCTTTGCGCCTAGCAAGTATGGACACGAGTAAACTGGCGTTGTTGCTGTGTAGGATGTCGGAAGGAAACAAAACTTGGACACACCTCCTACACATCTCAAACACTGGAAAACCAAGTTTAGATCTTAAATGTGCTAAACACTTGTTGAAAATATGTCCAATGCAGCTCACTATTTTGGGATCATTTCATGCTCATTCACTAGTTCCAGATTCATTTTTAAAGTGTTCTATGTTTACAGTTTATGCTAGCATGGTGTTCTTGGTCCATGAACGTGGCCGAGTTTCTCAGCCTCCTCCACTTAATGAAAACCATGTTTTCCAATCTTCATCATTGCCGAAGCAACATATTCCAAAATTTTCTGAACATGAGCTTATAGAGACAGGAAAGGTTTCACTAAGAACATAATGCACCACAACAACAAAGCCTTTATCCCAAATTTTTGGGACTAAGAACATAATCAGATGTAAGTAACCATGTGTTGAGGTTCTCCCTTTCATAGGAGTCGAGAGTAGTCTGGTGCAATTCAGACTGTCAGAGACCAAATTTTTTTCTTAATAATCTGATTTTGTTTATTGTATAAACTCGAGTCAAGTAACCTTAAACAGCATTTTGAATTTCAATAGCTGGAATATAGCTTTAAAAACGCTTGTTATTTAAACTGGGAAAAGGAAATCTGATGAGTCTTTTTTTTTTCTCACTAACTCCAGGGAAAGATCTTGATGCGGTCCTGAAAGCAACACCTATTCTTCCTGAGAGGGAAGCTAGAATAGTAATTGTCCAGATATTTCAAGGCCTTATTTATTTGAACAAGAGAGCTCAAAGGATAATTCATTATGATTTGAAACCTGGGAATATTCTATTTGATGAGGTCGGTGTTGCGAAAGTGACAGATTTTGGTCTTAGCAAGATAGTTGAGAATGACGTTGGATCCCAGGGCATGGAGCTTACATCTCAGGGAGCTGGAACATACTGGTTAGTGTCAAATGTACTTCTATTAGCAATTTTACAATGTTTTTATTTGTTCATGGGATCATATCGAGACATGATATTCATAGAGATGTTCTGGTTCTTGTTTTCTAACTATGGAAACACATTGTCACAATGCAAAATCTTTGAGGCCCCTTATGAAATTGAATATTTGCTTTTGACTACAATAGCTAAAAATATTCCTTAAAAATATCACTCTGAGATTTTTATTCTATGCATCTGTAGCTACATCATAACGGGCATATTTAATGGGAAGATCAAATTGATCAATGTTTTCATTAATTTGTGTATAAGCATTCAAACCCCTTTGTTTTGTGACATGTTTTGGATCTTGTGGAACATGATCAACAAAATGGATTTCAACTTATCAATGGCTAAACTTCGTTTCAGATATTTGTTAAAGAAGTAAGATGGTTCTTAAAGATTTTAGTGCTAAACTTCGTTTCAGATATTTTGTTTTCAAGATTCTACTTCTGCTGCAACTATTTTTATGGGTAATTGAAGGTAATCCCCTCAAGGTTTGTAAAAATTAATAAATTTCCTTGCTGTCAAAAATTTGCAAGTGAAATCCATGTTCTTTCCTTGAATTGTCAGCTAGAATCCCATCTGACATCATTTATTTGCTAAAACACCTTCATGCCCTTCTAAAATTAATTGCAGGTGCAAGTGGTGAGATAGGTGCACATTTTTATTGAAATATAGGAAAAGCAAATAATTTGAATTACTCTCGTGTTAGTAATTCTAAAATTAATTTTTTTTTCCATTTTTTTAAACATACTAACGACCCAGTCCCGTTAGTATTAAATTCTAAAATTGTTTTTTTTTATATTTTTAAAATCTTCCAACGGCCATAGCCCGTTAGTATTTATATCCACATATATTTATATGCCTGTTAGAAAAATAATTACTAACGGCTACAGCCGTTAGAAAACTTTAAATACTAACGGGCATGTCCGTTAGAAAGGTAGTTAGTAATATTACCCACGCCTAAATACTCACGGAATATACCCGTTAGAATTATTTTTTCTAACATGTTTAGACTGTTGGAATATGGGTGTTTTGGTGTAGTGTTCTTTTCTCTACGTAAATTTTTTTATTTTTTTAAATTATTTTGTAACTTTATCCCCTAATTATTCCAGGAATGGAATATATATATATATATATATATATATATATATATATATATATATATATATGGAGCGGATCAAAAGCCCCCCTTACAAAACCCCTCACTCTCAGCCGTCCATTTAATGTTAACATTAATGTTAATATTAATGTTAATATTAATGTTAATGTTAATATTAATGTTAGTATTAATGTTAATATTAATGTTAATATTAATTTTTATTTTTATTTTTATATTAATGTTAATGTTAATATTAATGTTAATGTTAATGTTAATTTTAATATTAAATTTAATGTTAAGTTTAATGTTAATTTTAGTATTTAACATTAATATTAATATTAATATTAATATTAACATTAAATGGACGGCTGATAGTGAGGGGGGTTTTCTAAGGGGGGCTTTTGATCCGCTTCCATGTATATATATATATATATATATATATATATATATATATATATATATATATATATATATATATATATATATATATATATATATATATAAATATATATATATATATATATATATATAAAATATATATATATATATATAAAATATATATATATATATATAAATATATATATATATATATATATATATATATATATAAAATATATATATATAAAATATATATATATATATATATATATATATATATATATATATATATATATATTATATATATATATATATATATATATATAATGGTGTCATTGACCTCTAGTCTACTGGTAGTGGTGAAGCATTCGACCCAAGTGGTCAGGAGACCAATTCCAATAGGACGTTCCATGCAATTAGCATAAATATATACTAAATGTTATGCGTTTGCGATCAAGACTGAATACTAATACTGTCCAGGCAAATAAAATTTTGAGATATGGAGTGAGGTCAAGGAACGTTGCATTTTTATTGCAACTACCTTCATGGAAGTATCATTTTTTTTTCTTAGTTACGGAGATAATGGATTGCAACTCCGTTGTAAGTGGTTATGCTCTCACCTATACTTTCATGTTGTCATCCAAACAAAATAATTTAAAATTTCTCACTTGCGTGGGACAAAACAATGTATACAAACATATTTTAAAAAGTGACACATTTACACTTTCATTACAAATGCGCCTTGCAATAAAAATGTTCAAACATGCTCGAAACCCACTTAAGTAGTAGTATGTAGTGATGATTTTAATTGGAAGACAAAACCCTACACCCACTTATACATAGTAAGCTTTAGTAACCTAAATATTAATTACATGTTCAAACCATACATCAACAAATACATTCAAAGAGCTAATACCACCGAACCAACTAATTTACTTATTAATTTTTTTTAGATTATTATTGTAAGAGTTACTTTGTCCTTCTTTCTCTCAATAATCTTGTTTTTGTTTGTTGTATTTAACTGGTAGAAAAAACATCAATAAGGTTACTCAAGTACTCATTTTTTATCTATCTTTTATTTGTTAAATTTGTTTAGAAGACTTTATTTATTAAATTGATTGATAAAATTGTTATACGAGAATTTTTTTATATAAAATTCGTTTAGGAAAAATCGATATTTTTTATTTACCTGTTCAAGATTACAAACCTCTGTTTACTTCTTTGAATTGTTTTTATATTTTATTTTAAGAGATGATATGTTTTGTGGATGTTTGAAAAGATTGTTCAGAATGCATTCCTTTATCTTCTTTTATTTGTTAAATTTGTTTAGAAGATTCTATTTGTTAAATTGATTGATAAAATTGTTTGTTAGGAATTTGTTGTGCCCTGTCGATTCATGAGATGAAGAACATAAATTAAATTGATTACGGAAGCATACCTGAATCCATTGTCTCTGCTTGACGGATCTTGAAGCAGACGTTTTTCTTTGTGGGATTTGATCTTCCAACCCGCTACGGCCCTTAATAATAAAGATTAAATCTTTATTCCTCTCTTTGTTGATGGGGATACAGAAGAGAATAGAGAAACCCTCTCTTTGGTGGCCGTATGAGTTGGGGACCATAACCCTAATGAATACACATATATATAGATATGTGTGTTGTGATATTTCTAATTTGGCCCCTCATCAAATTAGAATTATCTCCGGTATCTATACATTAATTCTATGACAATTATACCCTTAAGCCAATTTCCATATATACCACTTTAATTTGGCTTAATTATTTAGATAGCCCAAACACAATTAACTTTACATGTGTGGCCCCATAATTATTGAATAATTCCAACAATCTCCCACTGGGACACATATGTAACCTTATAATTGTGTTAACCTTAGTGAGCTCATAAATCGCTACCTTAATCCTTAGGGTATATCCGGACAATCTCGTCCATTAACCATATCAACATAGGATCAAAGCGACCTTCGTCACATATAGCGTAACTAAACCATCAATGGTCACATATACCAATATAGCTAAACGACATAGATCAATCATGGATGCGTAGCATGGAAATTACACGCAATGTGATCAATACATGTCTATTTCCAACTGGTCCTACTTAACTTTAATGAGAGCAATACTTTAACATAATGAAAACAGAATGAACTGTATTTCCATATATCTGATCAGATAAATATCCAAAATATTTAATGCATAAATGTGTCCAAAACTAAATAGCACCCAAATACATAAAATACAAACTCCTACTATATTACCATATTCTTAATTAACATCCATATGAGCAGTATGCTCATGAAAGACCCTGGGTGATAATGCTTTTGTGAGCAGATTCGCTAACATAGAGTTTGTCCTAATGTGCTATATGGACACTATAACCATTCTGAATTCTTTCCTTCACAACTAGAAACTTTATGTCAATATCCTTTACTTATACAAGTTTTTGTTGCTTTTATTATCATACCATAATTTAAGTGGTCTTTCAACACCGTGCTGTAGGCGCAACTTTGTGACAATTTTGCAACCATATTTCCTGAATAGATACCCCACAGCATGTTATAAACCTTGCTTTCATGGTGGAAGAAATTATGAGTGCATGTTTGACACTCACCCAAATATACCTCCATTAGTCAGCATAACCTGATGTGGATCTCCTGCTGTGTTGGCATCCAACAAAATCGGAGTCGGAATACCTTATGATCTCCAGAATTATCCGATCTCCTACAAAGAGCATATAATTTCATGTTCTCTATTAATTACTTAAGTAGTTTGGCTGCTATCCAATGATCCATCCATATTTGCTTAAATATCTGCCTAACATCCTAATATATACGCAATATCCTGACGCGTACATACTTGAGTATACATTAGACTCCCTACAACTCATTATGAAGGAAAAGGTTATTGTATTTTCTTAATTTTAAGGCTAACCTTAGGGCACTTGTTTGAGACTGAATTTGTCTCCTTTAACGAGAGGTGGCACCTGGTTTACATTAAATACTTCAATCAATATATAAAACCAGAAAATTATTTCTACTCCCACTGAACTTGTGATACACACAATCTTCAATAGTGTTCATCTCAAAACCAAACGAGATAGTCACTTGTTAAAACTCAAAGTGTCTTTGACGAGAAGCCTGCTTGAGTCCATAAATAGATTCTGTCAGTTTGTAAACCATATTCTTTGGATCTTCTGACACAAGTTTTCTGGTTGCACCATATAAATTATTTCGTCAATGTTACCATTGAGAAATACATTTTTGACATCCATTTGATATAACTCAATATTAAAATGTACAACGAGTACTATGATTGGCTTAAAAGAGTCTTTCAAAGAAACCGAAGAGAAAGTCTCTTTAAAAACAATCCCTTCCTCTTCTCTTGAGGTTGTTGAGTTTGTTCCTCAGAAACAATTACCTTATCTTGAATGGGGGGTACCTTTATGTTGTCTTGTTGAGGTAGCTCAACATCGACTTATAGAGGTAATTCGACATTGTCCTATTGAGGCTCCAAATTCACTTCTTGATCAATGACAGGTACAAAATCTTGCACATCGTCAAAAGTGATAGTAGGAATCGCAATCGATTCCTCCTCAAAGACAATATCATTGACTTTATTTCTCTCCCAAACTCAACATCCTCAAAAAAAAATATTACACTTCTCGTCTAAAAAAAAATTCTTTATTTTTGTGTTTAGTACCACGTGGTTCCATATGCAAGGTTTCTTTATAGGACGTAATAGTTTCAAGTGATAATAGCATGTCACGAATATTTAAAATAAAAATAATACCAACACTATTTTGAATTATAGATAGATCAAACTTTATTGTTCCCAAATGAACAATGATAAATAAGATTGTCAAACAAGAAAACTGAAACTAAATTTTGTCTAAAAGACGGTACAATAAAAGCTTTAGGTAAAATTGTCTATCAAATCCAATAATAACTAATATCCAAAATTTGTCCTATTGCATCCACTTCTACCGACTTGTCGTCTCCCACATAGATGTGTCTTTCACCATCAATTGGCTTTCGGTAGATCTGGCAACCCTGCATGGAAATACTGATGTGAGTAGTTGTACCAAAATCTAATCACCATGTGTTTCTTAATATTGAAGCTAAATTATACCAAATTAAGAAATGTACTTTTCTTTACACGCCATGCGTGGTACTTTGTACATTCCTTCTTTACGTGTCCCGGCTTGCCACAAAAGAAACAACCATTAGCCTCAGTTTGTTGTTTCTTTTGCACTGGACCCTTAGTAACTTCTGTATTCTTTCGCTTAGTGCCCTTATACTTGTCTTTAGGGGTGGTAGCCAAATTAGCACTTTCAGTTTTATCTTGCTTCAATCTCTCTTCTTCTTGTACACAGTACGAAATGAGCTCATTTAGAGTCCATTTTTTTCTTTTGACAGTTGTAACTGACCTTGAACTGATTGTACTGTGTAGGAAGTGAGAGCAATACCAAATAAACGAGCAATTCATCCGACAAGTCGAGCTTAATTTACTTAAGTTTTGAAGCAATATGAGACATCTCCATGATGTACTCCCTTATGTACCTTTGCCTTTATACTTCATGGTAATCAAGCGCAACAAAAGTGTGCTTGTTTCCGCCTTATCATTCTTTGTAAATCGCTTCTCGATTTCAGCAAGGAATTGTTTGGCATTAGTAACCTCATCAGATACTGCACCCCTGAATGCCTCTGGAATATCGCGCTTTATGATCATTAGACTCATACGGTTTGAGCGTTCCACTTTTCGAAGTTCGTTCTGTCACCAGATGAACTGTCATCCTTAGGAGTAGTGGGACGCTCAATCCTAAGTGCAAGGTCTAGATCCATGCAGTCGAGAACAATATATATGTTCTCTTTCCAGTCCTTGAAGTTTGTCCCGTTAAGCATTGGAATTGAGTTCAGATTAGCAGATATTGTAGCAACACTAGCTGAAAAGAGAACAAAAAATAAATAAATAAATAAATATGCTCTAATTAATAACCAAAGAATAAAAGATAGTCAAACAAATTCAAATAATGGTGAACCCCATCTCAAGATACCTAGTGCATCATTAATATCAAGTCTTTGGACAGTGATATTAACTGCAAGTGGTACTCTTGGTGTAGTGATCAAATGTTGACAATAAGTCATGTCAAATAGTAAGCCTATCTTTGGATCGGGTTATTATTCACATGTAAACCGTATAATTGTCACACATTTATCACCACAAGTATGTGTGCAATTCGGCCAAGAATTAACCTTCCTTTGGGCCGGCTAATACCCGCATGAATGTACACACACAAACATCCGACATCCCTCATAGACTATCTACGCAAGAGAGGTCACTTTGGCGACATCTTGTTTCAATGAGTCTACTTAGAATATTGGACAACTATTGCTAGTCATAAAAGACACCAAAAAAAATTGAATGTTGACTAAATTTTACAAAACTGAATTATGTCCAAAACTTCATATGCATGCATATTCATAAGATTATTACTCAAATAAAGTAATCAAAAGCATAATCATGAATTTTAATTTGACAAAATTGGATATTATCAATATAACAAAATTCATAAAATAATCTACGGAGGATATGCATCCAAAAATAATATCAAATAATTCATAAGGATTACTTTAAATAGAATAATCTATAGAAGACCAAATATATATGCATCAACAGATTACATCAGATAATCTTTTAAGATTATACCAAAATTGGTCTACTGTATCAAAAGTATATGAATCTTGTGCATGATTTAAATCACAAATTAAATCACTTTAAATAAAAGAACATTCAAATATTCTTTTAACATAAAAATAATATGCATCATAAAAAATTATATCAAAAGAACTAGAACCAAATCCTAGTTATAGAGCCAAACAAGGCAAGGGACTCCTGATTTCCTTTTATAATCCTCACTTTTTCTTAAACCCAAAATCCCTCGATCCAAGGAGGAGGGAAATAATCTACTAAGTATAAACACAAGAAGAAATAGGAATATGACACCATATAAAGTTCTCGACTACAGCAAATACAGAGAAGTCCAAAGCAATATAACTTCGATACCTATATTCCCACACTCACGTCCAAAATAATTCCATAAATAAGTCATATATATATATATATATATATATATATATATATATATATATATATATATATATATATATATATATATATATATATATATATATATATATATATTATATTATATATTATATATTATATTATATATATATATATATATATAATATATTTATATATATATATATATATATATATATATATATATATATATATAACAACAAATAAGGTAAGAGGTCTCCTACTTCTTGATTACAGCAGCCAAACAAAGCAAGCTGATACAGACTCAAACACAAGAACATCTAAAACAAGTTAAATATGATGTAGCTAACTCAAAAGATCAAAGCAGCGGAACTAAAAATTGAAGCTAGTGAGTACTTCAATAAAGAACAATATTAAAAAAAACTATAAGAAGAGCAACTTCAACACGCCCATACCAATTTAAGAAACTCATCAAGAAGAAATAGCTTCTCCAACCAAATCATTTTAATGGAATCAAACAATTTTTGTTAAACCGAAATCTTAGTATGATTTAAATTAGGGAACCGAAACCTTAGTACATGCAAATCATCTGATTCCAACAAAAAAAAAACTCAATCGACGGATCATAAAACTTTGATCGAGCAATGGAAACCCCTAAATTAAATTAGATCAAACGATCTAGGGTTTATGAACACCAATAAAAAATTGAATCTAAAACTTCAAACTCATCAATCAAATAGGAAGGCTCTGATACCACTTGTTAGGATTTTTTGTGTCCTGTCGATTCATGAGATGAAGAACATAAATTAAATTGATTGCGGAAGCATACCTGAATCCATTGTCTCTGCTTGACGGATCTTGAAGCAGACGTTTTTCTTTGTGGGATTTGATCTTCCAACCCGCTACGGCCCTTAATAATAAAGGTTAAATCTTTATTCCTCTCTTTGTTGATGGAGATACAGAAGAGAATAGAGAAACCCTCTCTTTGGTGGCCGTATGAGTTGGGGGACCATAACCCTAATGAATACACATATATATAGATATGTGTGTTGTGATATTTCTAATTTGGCCTCTCATCAAATTAGAATTATCTCCGGTATCTACACATTAATTCCATGAAAATTATACCCTTAAGCCAATTTCCATATAGACCACTTTAATTTGGCTTAATTATTTAGATAGCCCAAGCACAATTAACTTTACATGTGTGGCCCCATAATTATTGAATAATTCCAACATTGTTATCCAAGAATTTTTTTTATAAAATTCGTTTAGAAAAAACCGATATTTTTTATTTACTTTTTCAAGATTACAGACCTCTGTTTACTTCTTTGAATTTTTTTATATTTTATTTTAAGAGATGGTATGCTTTGTGGATGTTTGAAAAGATTGTTCAGAATGTGAAGGAGTAGTTCTCATCACAATTCAAGGAGAGTAATCACCAGCAAGTGGATGTAATGTAGTTGATGTCGTTAGAAAGTGAAAATGAGAGTGGGTGAAGACGCGAAATGTGACAGAGAAAAGACCTCTCAAATTCTTACACTCATACAACCATGCCATTTATGATTCTCATGTTGACAAGCGGAATCTCCATTACACGTCATCCATTATATCAAAGAAAAAAATGCTAAAGTCTACAACTAAGGGTTCGTTTAGATCAAGTTTTTGTATTCTAGGAATAGGTTTTCAATTTCTTTTTCATGAAAAATGAATTCAACGTTTCCATACCCATGTTTGGTTAGGTTGGGAATAGGTAGTTCAAATTTTTTGAAAATTTTATCTCCATGTTTGGTTTACAAAGGGATAGAAATATTAATTTATTTAGTTTTCCTTTAATACCCTTTTATTAATTTCATGATGATTTACATGTTTGGAATAAAACTTAAAATTTTGAAAATAAAAAGAGGGTATAATCGTCCAAACAAAATAGCCAAATAGGAAAGCAAATTTATTCCCAAGGGGGACTTGGAAATAGTTTTCCCAAGTCAATGGGACCCCCTAAGCCCCTCATATTCCCTCCTTATTCCCAATCCTAAACATACCAAACATAGGTAAGGAATTCAATACTCATGTCCAAACCACAAAAACTTGAACCAAACGTCCCCTAAATGTTTACAATTTTTTTTTACAATCTTTCTCTCCTACCTTTAAACATGGGTTAGTCCCATCTCCCCTCCCACCTCGTGCTACATAGGCTCCATCCGACCCTACCACTTCTTCCATTCTCCAATCGAAATTCGATATATGAAGGTTGTAAGAAAATTGTAAGTATTTGATTGTAGGCATAGCAAAACTATTTACCACTGTAGAAAGAGAAGAAGTTGGAAAAAATGCTAAAGAAATTTCTTTCCAATTGACAGCATAGAAGATTTAACAAATAAAAAGACTGAAAGAAAAAAAAGTGTCCACTTTTAACTTTGTCTCTGCCATATCTAGAATCTCTAGGCAAGAAAGAAATCTTTTACCAAAATATACAAGGTTTTATTAGTTGAGGTTGCAGATAGAGGTGGTGTGCCAGCTTATGGCGACTCATTGTTATGCATATTGTGAGGGTCATTTATAATTGTCACTTACTCCATTTTACTTATAAGTATACTTATAAAAAAAATTTACTTATAAGTGATTTTTTTTTTCACTTATAAGTAACCTTGTTGTTTTTTTGGCACTAATAAGTGTTATTTTATCATTATGTTCTCTCTATAACAATATAGATAATAGATGACAATTTAAAAATATGCATGCCTAAATATTGTACTACAAATACCAAAATGGTTAGTTCAACACAAATTCACATATAATGTGTTCCATAATTAGAAATCTATTATAAAGTAAAGAGATATGGAGATAGAAAAATAGAGAAAATTATTTTTTCATTCACTTGTATCACAATCAACTTGAGAACAGCCCTTTATATAGGCTTACAATGAAGGTTTAACATCATTATGATAATTAAAGGAGAAATGCCAAAAGACATAGGTTATGGATAACCAAATGTCATAGGTATGGATAACCAAAAGACATAGGTTATATAGGCTAAATAATTATGGTAAATTATTCATATTTACAATACTCCCCCTTGGATATTCACCATTAATTATTTGGCGGTGTATGCGCATTTGTTGCCTCGTTAAAACCTTACTAAGAAAAAACTCAGCGAAAAAAAAAAATCTTAGTCAAGAAAAAAAAGTATAACGTGCAAAACTCAAAATATTCTTCATGAGTCATACTTCCCCTCGATATAATAGATTTCTTGACTTTGATCACTTTCGTCCTTTGGAGCTCATGTGCATAAAATAATTTTGGTGGAAGGTGCTTATTTGATCTCCTTTGATGAATCACTCTCGGACTTGCGTAATGCAAGCCGTAGTGTCTTTGAATATTATTGTAGGCTCATTTGTAACTATAGGTAGTTGACAATTTTTTCGTATATGATAAATGATCGATCACAACCACACACGTTCTCTTATTGTAATACAATTAATTCTATATGGTTAGAGGGGGTTACTACTGAAGCTTGCTTTGTTGATCGCTAAGATATAACTGGATGGTTATTAATAAACATATAACATGTTTGGGAGCAACCCTTATGAGGGTCAGAAAATATTTGAGTCTGCACAACCAACTAGATAAGAATTGTTAGTGAAATTACAGGAGTAAAATAATACCATGTCAGTTGTTCCAAGGGATACCTCAATACATGTTTAACTCCATTCCAATGTCTACAAAACTATATCAAGATAATAAATTAACAAAAAATGCAATACATGGCCTTGTGTATTGGCTAGATATAGTAGTGCTCCAATAGCACTAAATACGGTATTTAAGGACCAAAAATTTTTTCATCTTCTCCCTTTGGTCGGAATAGATATTTTTCCAAATCCAAATTGCGTACAACCATAGGCGTATGCAAATCAAGACTAACCTTTTGTCATGCTCCGGTCCTGTAGGACCAATCGTCCTCGCTAAGGCGTAATACCGCACGAGCCTAAATTGCGCTCGTGCAAGACGGATTCCATAACGGCCGATTACAGGCTAAGCGACGGGGTCATCGTACAGAAGTCCCAAAGCAGTAACATTGATTAATACCAGCGGAAACTTGAAACAAAACCCAAGTCATTCAAAATGCTCTTTATTGATATTGAAACAAATATTACATAGGTGGGTACGAAGCCAAAATTGTAATCACTCAAGCTCAGTCTACTCACAATACAAGTCACTATGCTCTCCCTCCCATCTCTCAATACAATTTGACGAGCCAGCGGATGCTTCAGATAGGCGATGTCCATACATTGAGCTCCTCACCCACCCATACAAAACCAACACGTTCACTTTACTTTGTGCAACATAACCCTTTTTTATTGTCTTTCTACTCTTGCCTTAGGTTCGATTTTAGGACATAGACTCTCGACCTATTTGTGTCTCTAGACCATCATCGTGCTATCACACCGATAACTTTCTTATCCTTGCCTCTAGACAATTCACGTGCTTGCAATGTTAACTTATCAAGTCGTACTTGCCTTTCGGCCCATACTCAGAAATGCAACTACACGATAGTACCAAAATTTCCATATGACCGTGCTACATGTCCATTGTGCTAACATCATGATCGTATCATAAACTCTATTCGTGGGTCCATATTGAGACCGTACCTCGTAACTCAGTGTGACAACCATATTGTCGCCTCGTGGCCTTTGTTGCTTTAATCATCAACTGACTCGATCAAGATTGGAGAACTATGTGTCATTTAACCAACTTTGCCCTTCGGTGCTTCTTGACTTAAACTCGAAACGAATCAAATCTAACTTATACAACTCTATGCCAACAACTTAATACTCGACGCCACATCTCATGCTGAAGTACGTGTCTACGTTATAGCCAAATCTTAGGCCCAAACATTGTGTTCTGATCGTGCACACATTCAACTCGACTCATTGATACCATGCACACAATACTCGACTCAATCAAAAGATATATACGCGAATCACCGCTATTATGCCAACTCATCTATATGAAGGGTCTCTGGCATTACAAGCCATACCCGAACATAGCTAGATATAGGATGGCCCAACCAAAGCAAGTAGCGAGCCCCAATGACCGTCCACCGAATACCTGGTTGCCTACAGCATTAGCTATACATGTTCCTCCTAGGCCAGAACGATCATGTGGCCCCAGGTTGTCGTTCCGAGGAAACAATCGCCCTTGTCGACAAGTTGTTCAAATGATCATGCAAGACTCGACTCTAACTAACGTCTTATACAGTCATTCTTCTTCTAGTGTTACCATATCTTCAAGACCAAGTTCAAGACTTCTAGCATTTGAGATCGCCTCGACGACCCATGGTTGCGAGCATTCTTCTATTTTGTCCTATCATTTTTACTCAACTCAGGAACGCCTTATTTGGTAGCCCTGTTTCCAAACTCAATTGAATCAACCATGACTCGTGTAATAAAATACTAAGTCCGTGACATCGTATCTTACGGTGTGTTTGGTAAACCGTATTTGGAGGTGGAATTTAGATTTTTATGGATTTGGAGACAAATCCACGGAATCCTATGTTTGGTTGGAGATGGATTTGGATATGGAAAGTATGACAAAATCCAAAACTTGGATTTGGTTAGATTTTGGAGGAAAAAAATAATTATTCTTTAATAATTTCGTTAAAATATTTATTATTTAAAAATTTTCTTAAAAAATAGTAAATTAAAAATTAGATTAGTTAATCTTTAATAATTTTGTTAAAAATATTTATTCTTTAATAATTTCGTTAAAAATTAGTTAATTAGTTAATTTCGTTATAATCATAATTAATAATTTATTAATATTATTATAATATTAATTAATAATTAGTTAATTAGTTAATAATCATAATTTACTAGTATTATTATATTATTATTATAATATTAATTAATAATTTATTAATATTATTGTAATATTAATTAATAATCATATCCTATGTTTAGTATTATTAATTAAAAATTAGTTAATTAGTTAATTTTGTTATAACCATATTAATAATAATAAATATATTAATAATTTGTTAATAACTATTTTATTATAATCTTAATTAATAATATTTTAATCACAATTAGAATCATATTTTATAATAATTTAAGTAATAATTTACAAATCATAATAATATTAATTACTATTTTTAAAATATTTAATTTATAGTTAATTAATCGTTAATTATTAATTATTAATCAATAATTATAATTTATAATTATTAACCGTTAATAAAAAAATTATCAATTGTTAATTATTAATCGTTAATTATAATTTATAGTTATTAATTATTAATTATTAATTATTAATTATTAATTATTAATTATTAATTATTAATCATTAATTATTAATTATTAATCTTTAATTATTAATATTTAATTATTAATCATTATTTATTTAAAAATTAACTAATCATTAATTATTAATTTTATAATTAATAATAACTAATCGTCAATTATTAATTACTAATTGTTAAATTACTAATTTTTAATTATTAATTTTATAAATAATAATAAATATAATTAATAATAATTAATTAATAGCTTAATTATTGATCATGACTACAATTTAATTATTAATCATAAATCCAAATCCTATGTTTGGTTGGAGTTGGATTTGGAGTTGGATTTGAATCTTGAAATCCATGATTTAAATTTGGAGGATTTCCAAATCCAAATCCAAATAGTAAAATCCGGTTACCAAAGAAGCCCTTAAGCCAACTTATGTTCTATGTGATACTACCGTCCAACTCATACTCCATATGACGAGCTTTGAGACCGTAGAACTTTTTGGCTACACCCAGCCGTAGAACTCGTGGGACCGTGCTTGCTACTGCTCTGATAGCCTAACATAACTTTGCCTAAATTAATCGTGCAACAACTTGACGAGCAAAGACTGCGTCAAGCCTTGCATCGTGAGAACGTGTCGTGCACACGTTCGACTTTAAACAACCAATTTCTTTGGATGCCTAGACTTATGCCACATGTCGTACGATGCAACTTAACATGTGGGACAAGCAAAGGCTATGTCAAGCCACAAATGCTGGAATTGTACATGCTTTATCAAGCATTTATGCGGACGATGCCTATGACTTAGGCTAATTCATATTTTGTGGCAAAAACCAACTTTTCTTTCCCCAAGCCACGGGATGAATGACCGACTGTCATTTTTGAAAGCCATCGTACAATACTTCTAAGTCGACCGTGGGACCTTTCCATATTCTAACTCAGTTTGACCTGACTTGGGATTATTCCCTTAGCTATATTTATTCGTCTTTTTTATTATCAAGCCTACTCGTGCATTGAAAACTTTTATTTATTAGTGCGAAGGCCAAGCTGAGGCAAGTTTACCGAAGCCACCCACCTGAGCGAGAAGTCACCTCGACCGAGCGGGACTTCGAGCAGGCCGTTGCATGGCTAAGTCTGAACGTCATCGGCGTTTTGAGTCCTCCGATTGACTAAGCGGGACGGTGCACTACATCATATACCACTCAGAAAAATTTTCGTCCTCGAAACTAACTGAGTACTTACTCATCGACTCATCACTTTATCCAAAATTCAATAACTTTCGTACACACTACTCCTATGTGTTTCTTCAATCCGAGCAACGATCGTACTACCCTCAATCTTTTCCTTGAAACCCTTGATACCCTTCTATTCCTTTAGTCTTACTTTGAATTCAACGTATCACTTAGTTGGATCGTGCACATATTTCAAGCGTCCCCAAAATACATACATTTCAACCAAGCCTTGTGATAGAGAATTCTGTAATTTCCACTAGAGTCGAATCGTGCACATATTCGGGCGTCCCTGATATATATGCATTTCAGCCGAGGCTCATGAGTGGTATTCTCATACTCTTGAATCATTCCATTCATCAACACCAATATCCAAACTAATCAATCCTCAAGATCACTCGTACCGATGCTAACTCTCACAACATGGACGTCTCGCCTAACCGCTAGGCCATCTCTCTAGGCTAAAGCCAATTGTCAGTATTGGAATCATAATCCCCAAACAATAATATCAATATTGACCCCATCCTAAGTTCAAACCAAAGTTGATAGTACGAGATTTTCTACCCAAGCTCACATCACTCCGATTTCTAAACTTTGAACATAGATTGTTCATATTTGTATTCACAACGTTTAGTCCAGGGGTCCAAGAAATTCAGCAAAGTCATCCTACTTTAAGTTCTGCTCAACCAATTCTCTTGCATATCGCTACCGCATGCCCAAATTTATAATTCGCATAGTCTATCTCTTCAAATGTGTTTGATATAATCTAACTACCCATTCTTTCCAAGTCAAGTACGCTACGACACAATTTGTCGCTAAACCATAATTCTTATTCCATATTCCTAAGTCGTTTATCACAATTCACGTATTCGATCATGATAATTATCCGCATCGGGACGTAACTCTTATTTTGAGTCCAGACTAGTTCGTTTTTGATACGCAGATTGGATCTACTCAATCCTCAAAATTACTTAATCATCAATCACCAATCCGAACAATCCTCGAATTTACCTTCGCATCAAACCACAAGTCGAAGCAATCCAAATTGCCATGCCTTGATTTTATGAGTTCGATCATTTCCTCGACATGAATCACCATGTCAGCGCTCACGCAGAACGACCACCTTAAATCTGACATGCGCATGTGCGAGGCTGGTGTTGTGCTCGCGTAAGATAAGAACGTCGACATTATGGCTATCGTCGAAGCAATCAAGATACTTTCCTTTCATCTAAATATTTCTTTCAATCAAAATCCCCAAGCATAGCATCCATCGAAACAATAACATTTTTTTACACGATCATCATTCCTCGAATTAGAGTACCACCGAGTTATCGCACATCGATCTTTGATACGCTTCAATACCATCGATGATATGTGTAACTTGCCGATCTTTATTTGTAACAAATTTTGAGTTGTGCGACTAATGCTACTGTTCGAACTAGATAATCTCCTCAATATTCAAGATCAAATTCGATCATTTTCCTCCGAACTAGTAGATAATCAATTTGTTCAAACCCCAAAATCACGTATGCACATCCGTCTATCTTAAGTCATCGACCAACATCTATCCCAATTCCTTATAGTCATTCTAAATATTCGAATCATTCTCATGCATCCTAGCATCCGATCGTGCTAACTTATCGTATATGATTCATATCGATTTTCTCAATCAAGTCATCCGTTCGCTACACCTTAACTTTTCTTTCATTCAGTTTTACCTACTCAATCATTCTATATTTCATACTTGCACAATCATAATCACGTGTGCATCATACCTAGTTTGTTCGAATCATCTTATCAAACTTCAAGACTGTACTTTTACTTAATGATACTCAATCTAAGGCTTTGCGTACTCGTCGCTTGCTGATAGACTCATCAGCACCCCGTAATCCTCAATCGATCAACATCCCTGAGGC
The DNA here is from genome assembly GCA_029216955.1 of Iris pallida. Classification (NCBI taxonomy): domain Eukaryota; kingdom Viridiplantae; phylum Streptophyta; class Magnoliopsida; order Asparagales; family Iridaceae; genus Iris; species Iris pallida. Next base: position 15,151,424 of record JANAVB010025399.1, on the reverse strand, counting down.
TATCCCATACACCACTTAGGGATGAAGTCATGACAATTCCTCAAAACTATTATTCGATTCACAATTGATTACTTCGAATATCCATTTGAATCATTCCTCAAATTCCAAGCACGGTCATCTATATCGCATCGTTGATAAAAATTTTGAAGGCACATCTATCGATAGTCATCCCACTTACTCATTCGAGTCTAACTCATTCTCGTCCGACACAATTTGAATCATGTGCTTGACTTTGCTAAGGTCGACATAATTTTGGTATATATGTCCAGCCCAACTTAGCCAGCCGTGCTTTACGTGAACCATCTTTTGTTTTTGTCAAAAACTATTCTCATATGATTTACAAATTACATAGACTTATTGCATGGACATTCCATGGAACATTTGAGAGAGAGCGTACCAACGATATCAATTTAAGGAAGCAACACTTCAGAGTTAAAGAATTCAATCGAAAGTCGAAGGACGTAAAGCCGTGCTCTGATACCAAATTGTCACGCCTCGGTCCCGTAGGACCAATCGTCCTCGCTAAGACGTGATACCGCACGAGCCTAAATTGCACTCGTGCAAGACGAATTTCATAACTGCCAATTACAGGCTAAGCGACGGGATCATCGCACAGAAGTCTCAATGTAGTAACATTGATTAATACCAGCAGAAACTTGAAACAAAACACAAGTCATTCAAAATGCTCTTTATTGATATTGAAACAAAGATTACATAGGTGGACACGATGCCAAAATTATAATCACTCAAGCTCACTCTTCTAACAATACAATTCACTATGCTCTCTCTCTTTCATCTCTCAATACAATTTGATGAGCCAGCAGATGCTTCAGATAGGCAACATCCATACATTATGTCCCGTATAAGTTCAGACTCCATGCGACCGCGCGCCACAAAAAGCCATGGAACTCCATGCCTCGATGCATCCAAGCGAGCTCCGCGCCAACGAGCATCTACATGTTCCTGCACATAAAAACTATGTGGATGTCAGCACTCAACTTTACTGGTGGAGTGAGCTCCTCGCCCACCCATACAAAACTAACACATTTATTTTAATTTGTGCAATATAACCCTTTTTTATTTTCTTTCTACTCTTGCCTTAGGTTCGATTTTAGGACATAGACTCTCGGCCTATTTATGTCTCTAGACCATCATCGTGCTATCGCACCGATAACTTCCTTATCCTTGCCTCTTGACCATTTCCGTGCTTGCAATGTCAACTTATCAAGTCATGTTTGCCTTTCGGCCCATACTCAGAAACACAACTACACGATAGTACCCAAATTTTCATGTGACCGTGCTACAAGTCCATTGTGCTAACATTGTGATCATATCATAAACTCTATTCGTGAGTCCATATTGAGGCCGTACCTCGTAACTCAGTGTGACTTAACCATATTGTCGTCTCGTAGCCCTTATTTCTTTAATCATCAACTGACTCGATCAAGATTTATGAACTATACGTCACTTAACCAACTTTGCCCTTCAGTGCTTCCTGACTTAAACTCAAAATGACTCAAATCCAACTTATGCAACTCTATGCCAACAACTTAATACTCGATGCCATATCTCGTATCGAAGCACGTGTCTGTGTTGTAGCCAAATCTTAGGCCCAAACATTGTATTCTGATCGTGCACACATTTAACTCGACTCATTGATACCTTGCACACAATACTCGACTCAATCAAAAGACATATATACGGATCGCCGCTATTACGTCGACCATCTGTATGAAGGGTCATTGGCATCACAAGCCATAACCGGACATAGCTAGATATAGGATGGCCCGACCAAAGCAAGTAGCGAGCCCCAATGACCGTCCACCGAATACCCGGTTGCCTGCAGCATTAGCTATACATGTTCCTCCTAGGCCAGAACGATCATGTGGCCCCAGGTTGTCGTTCCGAGGAAATAATCGCCCTTATCGACAAGTTGTCCAAATGACCATGCAAGACTCGACTCTAACTAACGTCTTACACAGTCATTCTTCTTCTAGTGTTACCATCTCTTTAAGACCAAGTTCAAGAGTTCTAGCATTTGAGACCGCCTCAACGACCCATGGTTGCGAGCATTCTTCCATTTTGTCCTATTATTTTTACTCAACTCAGGAACGCCTTATTTGATAGCCCTTTTTCCAAACTCAATTGAATCAATCGTGACTCGTACAATAAAACACAAATGATGACATCGTACATTAAGCTAACTTATGTTCTATGCGACACTACCGCCCAACTCATACTCCATATGACGAGCTTTGAGACCGTAGGACTTTGTGGCTATACCCAACCGTATAACTCGTGGGACCGTGCTTGCTACTGCTCCGATAGCCTAACATAACATTGCCTAACTTAATCGTGTAATAACTTGACGAGCAAAGACTGCGTCAAGCCTTTTATCGTGGGAACGTGCTGTGCACGCGTTCGACTTTAAACAACCAAGTTCTTTGGGTGGCTAGACTTATGCCACAAGTAGTGCGATGCAACTTAACCTGTGGGGCAAAAAAAGGCTATGCCAAGCCATAGACGCTAGAATCGTGCATGCTTTATCAAGCATTTATACGGGCGACGCCTATGACTTAGGCTAATTTATAGCTTTGTGGCGAAGACCAACTTTTTCCCTAGCCACGGGACGAAGGACCGAGTCATTTTTGAAAGCCATTGTGCAACACTTCTAAGCTGACCATGGGACCTTTCCATATTCTAACTCAGTTTGACCTAACTTGGAATTATTCACTTAGCTATGTGTATTCATTTTTTTATTATCAAGCCTACTCGTGCATTAAAAACTTTCGTTTTATTAGTGAAGGCCAAACTGAGGCAAGTTAACCGAAGCCACCCACCTGAGCGAGAAGTCGCTTCGACCGAGCGGGACTTCGAGCAGGCCGTTGCATGGCTAAGTCCGAACATCGTCGGCATTTCGATTCCTCCGATTGACTGAGTGGGACGGGGCACTACACATTTATCTTTTCCAAGTCTTTCATTTCAAATTTATTCTTCAAATAGTTTACAGTTTCTCCATTCTATAGGAGACATGATCAGGTTTTGTATCATCCATATATTGCTACTATCGAGAATCCATTTTCGAATTTCTTAATGAAGACACATTGGTAAATTTGACTATTTTGTATCATTTTAGTCAAATATAAATAAGACGATTATACCACATTCTTTAGGATTATTTTAATTATATAATGCTTGTCTAATTGAACAT